>JBBBDQ010001625.1:1200000-1800000 GCA_037127315.1 Ascarosepion bandense | reverse complement strand
TTTGAGAACAGCATGCATTTAGTTTTTGACCAAGCAAATTTTTCCAAATGCATTTATATATATGGACAATCAAATAGGAAAAAAGAGGTTGAGACTTCTTAAATGGGTGTGGATATACAATGAAAAGCTTTGGGGGACTGCAAAAGAAAGATATAGCTTTTTTTATTAGTAGCATTATTATTCATTATGATTGATGATACTTGAATGCCTATCTCCTCTAAACCAATTATTATACATTTAAATAAATTCTCAGGACATTTAGTTGGCATAACATGCACAGCATCCTTATATTGTGAAAATACACTGCTAACCATAAATGCTAAAGCACTTGTTGCAGCTTCATTGCTGTTGTCAGATAAACCAACAATATTACCACCCTTATAATCAAAATAAGGCTTTAGATGAATTTCATCAAGAAGTAAAGATATTGAGGTGTCCTTCTGCACAATTTATTTTTAATATACACAAGAAAATTGTTTTCATGTTGCTCAAAGGATTCATATATGTTGATAAGGTTAGTCTTTTAATGGCTGAATAGCTTGGTTAAAATTATATTTTTGCTGTCTCTTACTCTGCATGCTTTAGAGGAGCAGTTATATAACAATGAAGAAAATATCGTCATTTCTGTTGAATAATCAAGCTTATTCAGTGTTGTTAAATTTAGCTGCTCATTAATTTGATTAAACTAAAATATTTTTTTATTCTTCATGCACCACTAGTAGCAATGTCATAACCAATTTTAATATTTGGAAGTTTTGTTTGCTGTTGTTCTGCATCAATTTTCTTCATGTTTTCTATCAGAATTTCAAGAGTATTTTGATCAGTTACATTTTTAGAAAGCTTATAGTCCCCTATTGTATTCATTTCCACATCTCTACACATGTACAGTAAAATCAGATTCAATTACAAAAGACAGATTAATTATTGGATATAGGGATTTGATGATGCTGAACATAAGTGTTTCTTGCTTCCTAACAACACTCCAGTAATTTCTATCAAGAAAATTAAATTTACCTTCTACATCATCAATATTATAGAATTTCTTCCGTTTTTTTATATGCTAAGTCATCAGTAATACTTAATATTTAAAGCACTTTAAGGGCAGAATTCTCCTTGAATCTGGTAAATCTCTAGAAGTGGTCAATAAAGATAAATATGAGGGACAGTTTGGGAGAATTCTAGGAATAGCATCATCCTGAAAATATGTTTTTTGAAGTCTAACTGCAATTTTGACACCTGTGTTTTCATCAAACGCTAATGATTCGCTATGTCCTCCAGTCAAAAATGTAGTTCACATACCTAAAAAAAATTTAAAAACCAAACGTATTTTAAATTCTTGTGAAAATCTAAGAAAAAATCAATCAGCAAAATTTACAATATGAATAATTTTTCTTATAATTCTAAGAAAAGTGAAGTGTTCTGATATTTTTAAGGAATATGATTTAATTTATAATTCAACAAAATGATTGAGTCATGAAGCTAAGTACAAAAGAGAGAATTTTTTATACATTTTTAAACCAAAATAATAAAAAATATTTTTTATGAAGTCATAAAACAATGTTGAAATTTTGTTTCTATATGTTTCTATTTCTTCTTCTTTTTCTGCCTCCCCTCCTCCTTCTTTCCCTCTCTATGTATTGTTCGACTTCTTTGACTGCTATGTCATGTGATCGGATTCTGCATACTGAGTGGTTTCCCGCCTTTTTGAAAGAAATTTGAAGGAAAGAAGCCAGTTGGTGAAAAGACTCGACAAAGAACAGACGTGAAAAAGAAGCCGGCATCTAAGTTACCTGATGCCATGTTCTGGTCTCTGAAGAAATGCAGAGGTCTTGTGGATTAACCAACTCTGTCCTGACTGGACATTAAAGTAGTCACAAGAACTCAAAACTCAAGAAGAAATGCTGACTAAAGATTTAGTCATGTAGATTCTCCTCTGTCGATATTAGACGTAAATCAAGGAACGAAATTTCGTCTATGATTAAGTCGTGTTCTTATTCAGGTCTCTAAGTGAATGCTGATTCTGAATGATTATCCCAGCACAGACGTAACTGGACTTGACAGTTGAAAAAAGGATTATCCTAAGGTCAGGATGAAAGGAAAAAGTTAATATTGGCGGATTGAGGGAGGAATGAATTGTTTTGTAAATTAAGATTCAACTAACTGCAATATTGGAAAAAAGACAGACATTCTCCCCCCCCAAAAAAAGGAATGGACTTTAAAGTTATGATACAAGGGAGAGAACTTTTTGAAACTATTCTTAAATTCAACTAAATAAATAAACAAAATAATGATAAGAATGTAAATGTTGAATTAAAACTGTAAGATCTACCAAACTGTAAGTTGGCAATATCTTCTCTTCTACCTTTCTATCTTTCTTTCTTGTCTATCCTTTCGTTTTGTTATCATCACAAGATTAATTTCTTGTGAGCTTAAGAGGACATTGTTAGGCAGTAACAGTTGTAAACAACATCTGTTTCTTTCCTTATTTTTTTTAATATAGACACTGCTTTATTGTTTTTCTTTAATAAAATTGATTTCATGTCATAAGTCTTTTTCTCTCTTGAATTGTGTAATGGTAACGTATATATGAAAAGCCCTTCGTTGGAAGTGACGTACAAAATTTTCACAACAATTCTAAAAAATTGTTAGACTATTAGAATTACGTTTTAATTATGCCACTAAAAATATTCCTTTATAAATTTATACAAAAAATTTCTTAAAAGTTTATTTTATGAGGTTCCTAACTTTTAAAAACTTTTGCAATTTTCTTTTTAATGTGTTGTGAATTACAAAGATGAAATTAATTTATTCCTTAAAGTTTCTTTTATTTACGAATAAAACAATTCTAAAGAAATGTTAGAATTATATTTTGTGTCTATAAAAATATTCCTTCATGAATTTATATGGAAAATTTCTTTAAAGTTTAATTTTAAAAATGAGGTTTTAGCTTTAAAAACAACACGAGTGATAAAGTCATGTTGATTGTAGAGGATTTAGGGGTCCTTTACTATTTATATTATGATTTGTCTATGCGATTCAAGAAAAATAAAGACAACAACTCCAATTTGTAACCAATAAAGTATATATTCAAATAAATACAGCATTAAACAAAGCATGTAATAGTAGTATACATAAAGTAGGAGGAAAAAGTTGTTCCCCTTTAACTGCTTGTTGACCAAAGTCAATTAAATGAAGAAAGTTTTTCCTTGTGATGAAAAGATTTATAATTTTTAGAAAGGTTTTCATGTAAAAATGAATAACATGAAGAATTATTTTTTAATGTAATTGTAAGTAACACAAATTTTGGTCAAGAGTTCAAAAGTTCAAAGTATAAAAATATTTTGTGCGGAACTATAACTGGAAAATCTTCTAATTACTATCATAGATCAGAAGCAAACGTACTAAAAGAAATTTCCTTTATTCTCCGAACATGAGTGAAAGAAAATGGAGGTAATTAATTTTATTAATTAATTATTAACTATAACTGGAAAATATTCTAATTACTATTATAAGTCAGAGGAAAATGTACTAAAAGACATTTTTCTTTATTCTCCGAATAGGAGCAAAGGAAAAAGAAAAAAAAAATAACAAATGGTATTTCTTGGTTGTTATTTTAAACCAGAGAAAGAAGAAGAAAGAAAAAACTTAGATATGTTTTAATGTCAGGAAGTGCCACGAACAATGGATGCTGGTTTCAGCCACCCATGGGAACTTAGCAATTGTCATTCTAAACCTAAAAGAGATAAGTTCAATTGTTGTTTTTCGTTGGGCATTAGTAATAGCTGAAAAGAAAATTTTACTTTTTATTATTGTATCCAATTGTCTTGCTAGCGTGAATTGTGAAAAGAATTAAGATAACAAATATCTGATTCCGAGTTGAGGTAACTCAGAGAAGAGACATTTTTACTTGACATCAAGGTAGAGCAGATAATGAAAATATTTTTCCGTCACCTGAAAATGTCGGTGACTCCGAAATGGATATTAAAAACACAGGTGCAGAAAATTTTTATCTAAGTAACAATGTTAATAGATCCTTGTCAACTAGTTTTGGGCGAAGCCAGTTCAAAAAGGTTAATAGCGATTGTTTAAGGAAAAAATCCCCAAAATTGTTTCATGAGAAAGAAAATTCGACGATTAAGTCCAGCCCAGAAAAGGGGTATGGGAAGATGATGTCATAAGACTGAGAGGAATCTCATTGGTCCTGTGAACCAGCACCGAAAAAGGGGAGATGATCAACAGTTGACATCATGGAAAGAAGACTAATCTCATTGGGTAAACCAAAGACACCAACAAGTGGCAGCTAACCTCAGCATTCTATTGGTTGCTGAGATGAGGGGTTAGACACCCAGCGTCATTCAGTCCCACACCATGGCATGGGCATAAATACAGGGTCCTGAGGGGCCAAAATCAGTTCCAGTTGAAGTTCGAGTTGGATTGCAGTTGGATTGCAGTTGCCAGTTAAATTCCAGTCAGCTCCCAGCCCAGAGATGTAACGATGTAGGTGCCATGTTACTGGGGGCCAACTGCAGAGCCCGCCAGCCAACCAGATTTAAAAACAGACAAGAAGAGAAGTTCCAGTTGAAGTTCGAGTCGGAGTTTGAGTTCGGGTTCGAGGCAGTTCACAGTTAGTTGGAGATACTGGCCCAGAGATGTAACGACGAAGATAGGCACCATATTGTTGGGTGCCAATTGCAGAGCCTGCTGGCCAACCAGAGTTTAAGACAGACAAGAAGAGAATTTGCAGACAAAGTTTTGAGATTGCCAACTGAATGCAGTTTTCAGTTGAGTTGGAGTTGAGTCGCAGCTCAAGTGGCAGAGAGTTCAAGTTCCTGGTCCAGAGACATAATGATAAAGAGATAATTGCCACACAGTTGGGTGCCAACCATAGAAAATCGCTGCCTGCCAAAGACAGTTCCCAGCTGAAGAAGTAAAGAGACAGAGAGATGATTGCCATGCCATTGGGTGCCAACCGTAGAGAAGCCTGTCACCAATCAACCAACCAGAGTTAAGAGACAGACATGAAGAGACTTTGCAGACAAAGTTTGAAATTGCCAAATGAAGAGAGTTTTTGGTGAGAGTTATCCAACCCAGAACAAGAAATCCACCTTGATTCCATTTCCAAAGATGAACTGCGCTAACCTACCCACAACCCTGCACTTCAGCGATTTCCGTGACATTCTGAAAAACAAGAATCAAGTTGACTAGACTTATAATGAACTTAGAATTCTGTTCAGAGCAGTGAGCTGTGGCCGCCCAGATTTCTCGTTATTGCTTAGGAGAATAATTTGATTTACTTAAGAGACTTCCGTTCCACTACCAGTTTGATAGAAGCAGGGATTAGGAATTATCCAAGAGACTATTGTGTATATTCTGTATATAAAGATGTTATTTTACAACACTTCAGACATCAGTCCACTTATTTTTCTGGGTGCTATATTTCTTTTTTTTAATACTCAGTTGTGTGCACACTTCCCGGTTTGGTTTAGTTCGGCAGAGAGACAGCTAGAGGAGAACTCAGGTGGCTACCTTGTGATTAATCAACACAACGTGGGACAAGGAAGATCACTGTGACAAAATCAATTTATGACCAGCTATCTGGATCAAAACCAACAGCGACCGGGTGGGTTGTGGCATAAAAGGAAGATGTTGGCGAAAATTTTCAGACAGAAAGCAAAGTTCTGTGTCTGTGTGTGCATTAAGAAATGTTTGAGTAGAACTTACATTGAGTCGTTTGGCAGCCTGGTCATCTACTGACTAGCTTGTGGAAAGTAGCCGTATTTAATGAAGAAAGGTGGATCAAAAACGAAGTACGGGAAAATTTTACATTAAAAGATATGTGATTGGGTAAAAATTAACCAATCACACACATATGAAAGAGCTGCTTCAGAGCCGAAAGATTCCAAGGCGATTGCGATTGCTAAATTGTCCTGTAAAAGAACAGTAATGATTTATTACCTTATTGCAGACGAGTAAATGACATGGACCAAATGTGGGTAAGAAAAATATAGCAACTGCTGTAGTGATAACTTTTTCGCTAGATTTATGTCTTAACTTTGTGTTGTGAATTAAAGATATGAAATTAATTTAATCATAAAAGTTTCAGTTAAATATACTTATTTTTTAATACAAAAAATATACTCACTCTGCTGAATTTAGTAAGTAAAAAAAAATTGTCTCTTTTAGTATGAATCCAACATAATTTGGCGGACTACCACCACATTTAATTTTGCTGTTTTTCATTTATCTTTTACTTATTTCAGCGCAGTCCTATCAATTGTTTCTTAAACTTTCCGATTATCAAAAAAAAAAAATTGAAAAAAAATTGAAAATTTACAATATTTAAACATTTTTTTTGAGGGGGTCAGTTCCTCATATAACGTTATAGTAAATCGATATCTCCATTTTCAATCCAATATGAGGTTGTATGAGAAACCAGTCCCCCCCCCCCACTAAAATTGTTTAAATATTGAAATTTTTGCAAATTTTTTTTGTTATTCGTAAAGTTTAAGGTGTGAAAGATAATATTACACTGAAAAAAGTCCAAAGAATTTGATAATGAACACATTTACAGGTGGCGGTAATGTCGTACTAGCGACTGGTTTCAAAATGGAGGTTCGAAACATTGTATGAAAAACTGATCCCCCACAGAAAATGTTTAAATATTGATATTTTTCAAACATTTTTTGTTAATCGTAAAGCTAAGGGGGTAATTGATATGACTGTGCTGAAATAAGTTAAAAAAAAATGAAAACAACAAAATTAAACGTGGTGGTAGTCTGTTTTAGGTTCGCCCATAATTCGTTATCTTTCGGAAAATAAAATACATGAACTTTTGGGCCGTTTTTTAATAATACTCTTTGCAATTTGGTACAACACATCTGTAAGGCATTGTCTTTGTCTATAAGTTAATGCAGTATTTAAAAGAACAAACAGACAATTTAAAAACACCATGAAAAATCTAAATACACAAACGACGACTTCCGTTAAAACTCAAGATGATGACGTCACATTGAT
This sequence comes from Ascarosepion bandense, assembly GCA_037127315.1. Taxonomy (NCBI): domain Eukaryota; kingdom Metazoa; phylum Mollusca; class Cephalopoda; order Sepiida; family Sepiidae; genus Ascarosepion; species Ascarosepion bandense. The sequence goes on along the minus strand of JBBBDQ010001625.1, from coordinate 1,792,986 downwards.
TGAACTGACCTTCCTTTTAGGTGGTCGTGGCTGGGCACTTTTTCACACATTCAAGACAATATCCGGTTCTGTATTTGAGACCGCTTTGTTAAAATTATAAACTGAATACTGTGGGAGTGATCAGATTTATTCAACGGGGTAATAATGGGTAATTCTATCTTTTGCACAACTAATACCATGAACATTATTTGTGAACTCTCAGATTTGAACAATTCTTTTTAGCAACAATTTTCCTACATAATTTTCTTAACACGCTGTGAATTATTATTTCAACAGCAATGAACATTCAGACTGACGTTAAAATTCCATAACAGTAGTAATTCTCACACAGTCTATGGGAGACAATTTCAAACAAACAATTTCACATCAATTCAACAATACATCTTTTTTTCTTTTTTTTTTTAAATCACATCACCCCAAGCAAGGCGGTAAGGCCACTGGTGTGCAGGGGGCTACGTAAGAGTGAATAGATTGGAAAAGAGAAAGCCAGAAACCACATCCTAAACAGGGAACAAGGGATGAGCCTCTACACCTGTTCAATAGACGTGGGTGGAGTGTGAACCGGGCGATAGTTCAGTCTATCTACTCCAATTGAAAAGAAATAAAAAGAAAAAAGAAAAGAAAAGTGAAAAGATTGGAAAAGAGAAAGCCGGAAACCACATCTTAAACAGATGGTATCAAAATTTGTAGAGAATAATTTTGAATATATAAATTTATCATAAAAGAGTAGAAGTGTGTTGGAAAAAGAAAATAAAAAACACTCACGGGATGGATAGCAGGCATTTATGCCAAAACGTTTCTGTTAATGGACGCCTATCAAATATGTGTCCTAGCAGACATTATTGCAATTAAGGAGAGAGTAAATAAAAGAGAAAATATTACTTGATTTAATTTACTCCCCATTTAGGATGAAAGTGAAAACATTCTGTCGACTTGGGTATTATGTAATATTTTCAGTAATTCTCAAGGTGCCAATGAGCTGTGATGTCAAGTGGCGTAGTTCATCAACTGTTTATATCAGCTCATTTTTCTTATTAAGCTATTAGGCGACATTGGATAGCTATGTTGCACCTACTGCACACTCAAGTCGTATTTTATATCCACGTACAGGTGAGTTAATCTACTGAAGAGGAGAACGACAAAAATCAGTCGGCTTTATTAGTTACATCAGTCAGTTAAGTGCCATATGTGATACACGCTTGGGCGATCATATCTCGAAAGAGACATGACTGACTGGGCAGAAGATTATCCCGCAGTAGGTTGCCATTGCTTTCTGTGGTGGATTGATTGCCAGCCAAGGCTATAGAACCCAATCTGTCCTGTTATTTGACTCATAGCTAGAGCGGGAAGTGATGTATTACATTTTTAAATAGTAATAAGTGGGGGATCAGTTTATTACTTCATAACAATATAAAACAGATCCCCCACTTTATGCCCAGTAGAAGCCTTAATCATGTTTCCAACTATTATATTCAGTCAGTCAGTTAAGTGTCATACGTGATACACGCTTGGGCGATCATATCTCGAAAGAGACATGACTGACTGGGCAGAAGATTATCCCACAGTAGGTTGCCATTGCTTTCTGCAGTAGACTGGTTGCCGACCAAGGCTATAGAACCCAATCTGTCCTGCTATTTAACCCATGACTGGAAGGAAGAGACGGATTAATACCTTTCCCAAGGGTATTTGCACGTAAGTGAATACAATGGATTCAACTGGAATTCGAACTTCGGCTACCCGGTTTCTTGTTCCGAGCCGATATCCACTAGTTACATACAATTCTGTTAAAGAGCTAATTGCAATGAACATTTCTAGCGATATAGTTTTATTTGATTCGTAACAGAGAGACTTATGGTTCGGAAACGGAGAGGAGAGTTTAAATTTACTCCTGGTCTGATGCGGTTAACTTTCACTTTAGTGACCTTGAAAAAGCCACGAATTTAATACTTTATCCCCAAGATATGGAGCGAATAGCGGCATAAACCGGGACACAAATTTAGAATGACAAAGGCAAATTGATTTTCAAACCGAAGATTACGTGAAACAACTCCACTATATTTCTCGAGAACGCATGTCAGTTCAAAAATAAAGAAATAAATCTGTGGAAAGCCATCATCACCTACTTCTTGAATAGACATGAGATTAACAATAAACCCTGTATAATAATAATAATAATAATAATAGTACATCGTGATCAGGAACTACAAAATGCGCTTTCTTATTGATATGGCAGCCCCTGCAGGAAACTTTCACTAGAAACAAAGAAGAGAATACTGGATTGATATGTGATGTCAGTTCTTCGATATGTCAGTAAATGCTGGACAATAACATCAAAGATGAATAAAAAACTTGATGCAGCTGAAATGTGGTTCTACAGAAGGATGATGCGAATATCATGGACCGAGCATGTGAGCAATGATGAGGTTTTGGAAAGGATGGAAACAAAAAGGAAATTAATACTGAGCAGCAGGAAGAGACAACTAAAGTTCCTGAAACATGCAATGAAGAAGGAAGGCTTGGAGAACCTAATACTAACAGGCCAGATAGAGAGAAAAAGAGACAAGGGAAAGTGGATAACATATTTGAAGGGCCTGAACAGGTGAATGACAGATCGGGGGTTGCGTGGTGTTACAGGAGAAAGCGTGCTAAGAGCTGTTATATGTATGTAAACACGAGTTGCTTCCCCTTGACTGTGAGTACTCCCACTATTCCCAATTGCCTGCTACCTCCCACTACCACCACGTGGTATATCCCAGTAATAGAAATTACTACTGGGACAGTGTTAATAAAGTTTTGGTTAAGTTAAGACCCATGTCTCTCTGCTCTCATTGCTTTTACTAATCTTTACTAATATGCTTCAGCCACGCATCTGAATCAACATAATATAAAAAGAGCCACCAGTGACAAGGAGACGTGGAAAGCCATGATCGCCTATGTCCTAAAAGAACAAGGCAAATAGAAGAAGTCCCTGCAGACTAATGTATCTTTGAAGTTCTTCAAAATCTAAAACGGGTAGGATGGCCTTGAAATCAAAATCTCAAAAATGTGGCACAGGAGGACATTAACAATTGCAGTTGTACTTGGAACCCTCGTATTTATTGCAAAATGACCCAATAGACCTATTGAAGGGGTACCTGGTAGCCCATGCCGTAAAAGAATACAAAAAATTGTACTCACAAGTACAACCAATAGCTTGCGAAGAGCTTCATTCATCTATGCAAAAATTTTTGTGTGATGTTGGTTTTTGTTTTTCTTCAGAATTGCTCAGTGGGAAATATCATAATGCCAATATTTTCCTTAGATCTTTTGTTAAGACCCGGAAAAATGAGTATACACCTATTTATTAAACATCTATGTAATTTATGTATTCTTGTTTAATATTTGTTATAATACACTAAATCGTTGCAAATTAATGTTTTGTCAACTTCATTTCACTAACTTTTTGCTGGTTTAATGAATGATTTTCAACGCTTATAAAAATAATGGTGGTTTATGATGATTTGGGTAGGAAGTGGCCTTGTGCCAGGTGAGTTCCATCAGAGAAATTAATCCAAATTAACCTTGCATCATGAAGTCCTTACACATCCATTTGCTTCTTCATCGCATCACATTCAAATTTGTACAAGATTCCGTAACGCCCTACCTCATTCTTCCAATTGTAACATCATTTCCGTTTATTGGCAAAAAAATTACCAAGCGCTTGTTAATATTTCCCTAAGCTCATGAAAATACGAATAAACAAAAATAACAAATTTTTAAAACCTTTTCCCTTTTCAGAGGAAAAGTACCTAACAATCGCGAACGATGAATTAATTCGGTAAAGTTTTTTTTAAGCAACTAAATTTATTGGAAAAAAAAAATTACTTTTCGATAAATCATTCAAGGCGACAACTCGAGATTGTGTTTTTAGATGCAAAATACTTGAATGATAAAAAAACAACTTCAATGTTCTATTTCGAGTGCATGAATTTTTAAAAATTATTTTTTCGATTATTCATTACTTGTTGGATACAGGTCTCTTGAAAGTTCTCGAAATAAAAATACTCAAAGAACTTTTAAAACATTTTTTCTAAGTAATTCACTCATTTTCATAAAAAATAAACTAAAAAATAATTTTTTGCTCCAAAAAAATGTGCAATAAGAACATAAACCTTTTTTCTTCATTTCATTTTTTTGAGATTCAGGGCATGTTTCAAATATCCTCGGAAGAAGGTTTAATTTTTTAAAATATTCGCCAGGGGCTTTCAAAAAGTTGAAGTGCACTGAGTCTTGTTGTTGTTGTAAAAATAAAAATAGTGTGAGTAAATATATTTCTAAAAATTAACAAAATATGCCTTTGAAAACAATTTCATGGAATTATGAATAAATTCTGAAAAAGTTTCATTACTTTCATTACAATTCAATAATAATTACATGATCTCGAAAGAATTTAAAATCGGTGATTTTGTTTTAAAACTTTTCCGGTGCAAATTATTTACGTTCATTTTTGTTTACACACAAAAAAAATGTAAACATGCTAAGAACTTCTCCGATTTTCTGAAGTGTACAAAAATGATTTTATGTAATTTTTTTTCAATCTTTTTTTGTAAATAATATGGGGATAAAGTTTTGAAGATTTGATTGAAATGTTTTCTTCTCAGATATCGATTTTCCATTTTTATCAAAACTGCGTGATTGTACCTACCTGAAGTATGACACGAGAATTTTCATTCGATTGCTGTTGATTTTAGTAAATTTCAAGTTTGTATCCAACTAAAAAAAAAAAAAAAAAAATATGTAAGCTCACCACGCAACAAATACACCAAGCGATTCCCTTCCCTTGAGATAAGCGAAGCGGCCACTGACAATTGAAGGTGCATCTCAGCTTAAATCAATTCGCTTATCTTTCTTCTGTAAACTAATGACATAAAAATGGCAATAAAAAATGAATGAACTTTTTCTTTATCAGACACATGGTAATTTGCTTTTAAAAACAAACTTTTAATGACTGCCGTACTTTCAAAATTAGATGATTTTTTCCCTTTAAAACTTGGATTTTGTAAAAAAAAAAGGTTCTTGCTTTTTTTTTTTTTAGTCCAATAAATAAACAATTTATAAATTTTTATAACGAAGAGAAACCTTGAATAAAATTTAAAAAATCATAACTCTCTACAAATGATCTGAAGTAGAAAGACCGAACAAAACAAATAAGCTTTAGTTCCAGTATTGACTGAACTCTCACCTGAAGGAGACAAAAAAATAAGCTTAGATATTAATGACCCGTATGTAGGTCCCTGGGACTTGTTGATAAAACAAGTTATTGAGCCTTTAGAAAATTGTTACAGGTGGCAACATTTTAGCTTACTTTTCTCTACAAAATATGTACATAGGTTTAATATTTCTTAGAACAAACTACCACTGATTCATTTTATTTATCTAAACTTTAATTTAGTAACCATGTCTGATGGACGGGTCGCACTTCCCTGGACCCAAACGTAAGTAAAACAAGAAGACTTTCTAGCAGCACGACAGTACCATGGATTTCCCGTTAGATCACACTGTATAACTACACTTTAGACAAGATCAATGCAAAGTTTACGGCATTTTTAGTGCACTTGTTATCCATGACCATCCGTTTAATTAATTAATTTCTAATGAATTTTTTTTTATTTCTGGGTGTACCAAACAGTTAAAAATTTCATTCATTATTTATTACAAAGAATCAAAACAACATTTTTTAAACCTTGGTGCAAACAAAAATCAGAATTGTTATTTTTTGTAATATTTTTGTTTTGCAACAGCAAAACACATTATTTATTTATTTTTTATTTTTTGTTTTGTAAGTGAAGTAAGATGCAAAATAGAAAAGAAGTACGCAGAAAAACTTGAAAAACACGAAGGAGCAATAAAAAATAATTAAAAAAAGAAAAAAATGTACGTGCCTGCCTAAGGCACGAAATTTGTCATTATTTTCGTTCATGTAGAAGTGTGTTAAAAAGTTAATCGAATTTCTTTGAAAAATAAAAATATTTGTTTATGTTCCGACTATTGAAGAAAGAAGATATCTCTTTCTATCTGTCGATCGAAGTATCTATCCCTTCACATCTAATGAAGAAAAAAGTTAATGCTATCCGAATTATATTAATTAAAAAATAAAATAAAATAAGATTTTCTATTTATCTGCCGCCAGTAGATCATTTGCAGTTTGGTTAGCGAGTTCCTGAATGGCAGTAATAATCGAAATCATTAAAAAATCTTAGATAAATTTTTATTTTTTATCATTAACTTTATGGACAATTATTTTCTTTAAATTTTAAAATGATATGATGAAATTGAAATTTTTGCTATCCATCCTAAAATGTAGGTCACGGACTTGTCTAAAAATTGAATACCACATAATAATAAAAAACAAAACAAAAAATTATTAATTAGAGACTTAGATTTAACCTGCAAAAAATTAAAAAGGAGAGAAAAATCCGATATAAAATTTTAGAAATGAATTTGCTTTTGAAATTTGTTTTTTAAACCTTGGGACAAAAATCACACGTAAGAAAAAATCAATTTCAGGGTTAATTGTTGAAAAATTGCCGGAATGGACATTTGAATTTTAAAAATCTAACATGAATGAAATGGATTTGAATGTAACCTTTTTGGTATAAAAAAAATAACTAAAAAGTTATTAATGAAAAATCATTTTACAAAACAAAAAGAATTAGTGAAAATATTTTTTTGCTCAATTAACCCACAATATTTTTCGAAATCTATACACTTTAAAAAATATGAATCAGTTCAATTCTTTTCTGAAATTTATGCATTAAGGAACAGTTTCATAGTCAAACTGTTGGAAAAATTCAGTGTAAATTTAAACAGATAAAAAACCCAGAAAACTCTACAAGTAAAACGAATAAATTTTATGTTGAGACTGAAAAATATGAAATATAAAAGCAACATTTCTTAATTACCGTAAAAATGTTTGGGCATTTAACATTATTTCCAAATTTCTATAGAAATAGGCATTTGAATGAAAAGAATGCTAAAGAAGTTTTGAAGGTTTGGTGACTTAGTTTAAAAATTCCCCCAAAACATTATTGTAAAAGAAAGATGTAACAGGCAGTTATTTTTAAAAATAATGTTTCATATTATTTTTATTATATATTCCTTCTTAAAATGTTTTTGATAATATAGTATTTCCAAGGTTATTAAAAATATAATTCTTTTCAGCATCAAAAAAATCTTTTATTGTAGACTCGTTTAGAATCCTTTTTTTTTGAGAAGATTCAGTAAACCATTTGTCAAAAAACTTTTAAGAATTGAAATAAGAAGTTTTTTTTTAATCATGTATTGTAGTACAAGATAAGTGTACATGATTTTAGTTTTTATTGTACAAATATACATGCATGAATGAATAACAATTATTGTCCTGTTGTCAACTTAGTCTACACTTATCATGTTAGCGTTTGAGGTGTCTGTCCATATATATTGTTGATATTTACTAATGAGTAGACAAAGCAATTTCTCAAGAGTCCATCTACAAAACTCTAGAGTTAAGATGCTGAGAATAACATCAGTCATTATAAGTGACAAATTTTATCTTTGTATTAATCCTGTATGTACATATATATAGTGAAAGTGATTGAAAGAATGTGAGAAAAATTATTATTAAGGAAAGAGTACAATAAAAGAATAAGATTTAGAGAGACAAAGGATGATGACTGACATTTGCATTTAACTTTTTGAAGATGAAAGTTGATTGGAAAAGCAAGAATCTGGAATAGATTCTCATAAGAGAGAAGTGTGAACAAAGAAACTGTTTGCATAGAAATTATAATTACATCTTGCCAGTTGAACTGTAAAATGCTGTCAATTTAGTACTGTTAAGACAAATACAAATATAAAATTTGTTGCTCAGCTGATGTTACATTCAACACTTCTACTCTAGAGTTTTGCAGCTGAACCTTTGTGTAATCACTCGTCAACTCATTAGATGGTATCAGCAATTAGGGCATGTGGCTGAGTGGGGAGAATGTTAATGTTTTGAACCTGGGACCTGAGTTCAAATCTCACCAAGAGGTAACTTCCTGATAATATGGTATTGGGGAGATGATCCCATTGGGAAGGGTCTCCTACATGGGTTGATGCAAGACTTGGACAGATGAAAGTTTGGCAGTCATCAATGATTGTGTTAGCATGAAATCACTAGTCATCGTGACCAAGGTTCATAATGTTAAACCTGTTGATTATGCCAGATTATGTACTTTCCTCCAGAAACTAACTAACCTCTTCTCGGCATAGTTATAGTATAAACCATATGGTTTTGTGAGTATTAGAAAAACATAAATATGCCTCAAGCAGGCACACAGACTTTACTCAGATATGAGTGCATATATATACATTTATTTGATAGAATAAGGAACAAATAGGAAATGTTTACAAATTTAACATATTTTGTTTTTATTTAAGTTTCATCAGAAAATGAAATATGGAGGAGAAAAGAAAATTCTGGTATCTTTATTTTTATGTTGGATGTTTTTCATTGGTATACAAAATAAAAATACTAGTTTCTTTTTCTCCTCCATATTTCATTTTCTGAGGAAGCTTAAATAAAAACAAAATGTCAGATTTATAAATGTTTGTTCCTTTTCCTGATTCTGCCAGATTCTAATCCAAATTTAATCTCAATTCATACATATGTGGTGAGTGTGTATGTTTTACTATTGCTGAAGCTTATGAGATAGTCATTTCCCTATAACTTCTAATAATAATTGAAAACTGGTTTGGGTCTTGGTAATTATGGTCAACTTGTTAAAGTCTACAAGTGGTTTTATCAGATATTTACTTACTCCTTATCTAAACCTCTTTTTTGATAAATATATATAGTTTTTGTCTTAGAGATTTTTTATATTTCTTTTCCAAAAGATTTTAAAAAAAGTAATTATATACAAAGTTGAATTTTCATTATAAATTAAAATGTTTATATACTCTTGCAACCATTATTTTCAAAATATTATCTATCGAGAATTTTCTTTACATAAGCAGGTAAATATGTCTACATGATCAGGATTTCAAAATGCATTCTGTTTAGAAACTGACTTTTCATTAATCTCTTGGTAACTTTTATGTCTAGTTTCTAATTACATTGTGTTTTATTTCAAGCAGTTTAAAAATAATAATAAAAGGTAAAAAAATAAATACTGATAAAAGGTAAGAAAATCTATTTTTGCCTTATGACTGTTTTTAATATTAGTGAACCAAAAATCCTACTTTATATTTGATATATTTTTCAATTTTCAGTTATTCCAAGCCAGCCTGGTCCTATCATGTTGGAGAACAAGGAGATGTTTTCTTTGTTGAACCCTCTCACATAATTTCTCTTAGCAAAAAGAACCAATTCCAGACTGGAATTTGCTATGGCAGTGAAAATCGAACCATAAAGAATTTAGGATCTAAGCAGAACATCGATTTTACATCTGTGGATTCTCAAAGTAATGAATCATCCAACTGTTCTCTGAGTCTTGATTCTATAAAATCCCAAAATAACAATTCTAACAGAAAAGACATCTTTCTGTTGCCGATAGTGTGTGATGAGAAGGATGACATTTCTGATGTGGAATTATTTGAAAAACTTTTTGGAATTGTTCTTTGTAGTTATAATCTAAAGTTAACCAAAACAAATACTGTAAAGAATAAGGCTCAAGCATTAAATGATCGAAAACTTATTGTTCAGAAAGTTGTGATTGGTAGTCAGGCCCAAAGGACACAGAAAGTTCATAAAGGTCAGTATTGTCCTTTTTATTTGCAGAAATATAATTATTCAGCTGATATTATTGTCCTCAATTTCTTTTTATTTATTACTTTTTCATTTAAAATATTTTTTAAGAGCATTAATAGTTGTACAGTTAATTAGAGAATAATGAGTTTTCTATACAGAAATGAAACAAGGTTTAAATCACATATAAAAATGTTGATTCTGTTACAAATTTAAGTTGCAATCAGAAATTTCTCAGTTATCTCTACTGATTCTCGTGGATTATTCTTGCTTTTAAAAATCTGTATTTGTCTTAAATCTTTATGTTTGAATATAACCTAACTTCTTCATGTGCCATGTCCCTTCAGGACGTAGGCAATCATGGACATTCACTTGCCTCTGTCCCTTGTCACTCTTAATATTTTTTCTCTTGGTGTCTCTGCCAAACCCTTCTTTGCCATCCATTTGCTCAAGCCCATCAAATATGTCTCACACTGCTTTCTCTTGTCTCTCTTTTCCTCTATCCTTCCAGTGAGTATCAGATTCTCCAAATCCTTCCTTATTACATGTCCCAGGAACCTCAGCTGTCTCTTTCTGATGTTAAGTATAAGTTTTCTTCTCATTTGAATCCTCTCCAACACCTTGTCATTGCTCATGTGCTTGGTCCTTCGTATCCTCAGCTTCCTTCTGTAGAACCACATTTCTGCTGCCTTGAGCCTCTCCTTCATCCTTGAAGAGATTGTTCAACATTTGCTGTTATACAGAAGGACAGATATCACATTGCAGTTCAAACTAAGAGTAGAATAGTAGGTGTGTTGAAGACCAAGCTAGTTACATTCTATTATTGCTGATCAAACCTTGACCAATTAGGATGAATGGATGTCCTCTTCGGGAAGGCACCATACCTTGAAAGACCTTGGGCTCAAACTTGCCACCTTAAGTGGAACTCGTACATATGATCCATTGTTAAGGATGCAGGTAAAATGATTGGCTCCCTATACTGCTCCAGTAAGTATGTTCTATCCTCTTCCTTTATAAGAGCCAGATCAGGCTAAAAATGAAGTACTGTTGTCATATTTGCGTGGGAACTGACCAGATCTTACTATCCAGCCTTGATAGAGTTCAAAAGCATTTCAGAGTCCTTGTGGGTGATGAATTATTCTCCACCCTCCAACCTCTCTCACAGGTGAGATGTGGCAAGCCTATTGCTTCTTTGTTGTTACTTTCATGGGAGGCACTCGGACAAACTATATCCCTGAGTCCTGCCAATTCAAACCTTCACAGAAATAACATGCCATGTTGCTTACATAGTAGCAAATCACCCTCATTCTCTCTGTATTCCAAAAGTTTTAAAGTTTCATTCTAACAGCTTCTTCTTAAGAACCACTGCTCTGTGAAACTGACTCTGAAGAAGATGTTTCCCTGATCACTACAATTTTAACCTGTTTAAGGTTAAGGTCAACCATTATTTTTCACTCATATCCACACAAATTGCCTCCTAACATAACCCCCTAACTTGAGAGGCCCCCAAGCCTTGTAAAGAGTGAACCTTACTGAAAAAATTAAAAGAATGAAAGGCACCCATTTATCAAACAAGATAATGGTAGTGACCTTTTTGTTCACTGCCATTCAGTCCTTTTGCAAGCAGCATTCGGAGTAGCTTAACAGGCCAATCCTTGCATGACACTCTCTTCTGCAGGTGTGACAGTTGAAGCTGGAATGTGGTTTGGAGGTCTGACATTGCTCTCCCTGCTCCCTTCATTTTCTCATCTTCAACAGTTGGGTTTGCCTTTTCCTGGCTTTCGTGACTCTTCCATGAACAGCATAGTGCTAGCTGCTGTGAGTGTCTGACAGCTTTTCCCAGCTACCAGAACTGATGCCTGTGCACTTCAGGTCCCTCTTACAAATGTCCTTGAAATGTAGTGTGGGGAAGCCTACTGGACAGTGTCTTATGACCAGCTCACCATACATGTCTTTTGGGATGCAGCTGTCAATCGTTCACTCTATTTAATCCAGCTATCAAAGACGTTGACATAGGAAAAGATGCTTGCTCCAGCACAAAAGTAACTTTTTCTCTCCATATGATGCTGAGGATATGTCGTTGAAAGTGGAAATGGAAGTTTTCCAGGTGTTTTTTCTGCCTGATGTCTGTTATCCAGGTTTCAATGCTGCAAAGCAGAGTATTAAGAGCACATACCTGGAATACTTTTAGTTTGGTGCTCAAGGTCAGCTGACTTGTTCCATACTCTTTTGCTCATCTTGGCCATCACTATTACTACTTTGGTGATGTGGTTGTCATTTTCCATGACAAATGATAGGTTGTTCGTGAGAATAGTGTCCAAATATGTAAAGTGATCTGTGACTCAAGCACCAAGTCATTGTTGCTGATTGTTGTAGATGCAGAAATATCTTGACCCATGACATTGTTTTTTTTATGTTGATAGCCCAAATTCCTTGTAGGCATGTGTGAGCTGATTAATCAGCTTTTGGAGATCGTGTTCAGTGTGTTTGGTCAAAACTATGTCATCTGTCATATGCCTGCCTCAACTATAACCATCAAGATGATTACACGTCGATTCGGGAATATTTACATTTCCACATCTATGGACAGATACGGGTTATCTTTCCTAGATCATGACAAATGGACAATGATAAACAAAAATAAGAAAATGAGATTAATGTTCGATTGATATAATCGAACTGCAATCTTCCCAGATTTGCTTCAATATCAACACATGCGCTGACCAACAATTCAAGGATGAATGATTAGATGAGACGATTTTTTTTACATAAGATTTTAATAAGTCACAAAATATTAAAAAAAAAAAAAATAAAAAAAAAATCTAAGTATGAATAAGAATGTCCAATGACCTAAACCTCAAAACTTATATTTGGATACCCAACGTAGTTGAAATAACAATTTACAACACATATCAACAAATATGAATGAATACAGTCGAATATGAATGCAAGAGATTAACACAAAATAAAAATGGGGAGAACCATATAATTTATAAGCACATGTGGTATGATGTATGTGGTAACATAATATTCGTGGAAGTGTATGCGTGTTCTAACATGGGTCTAAGAATATAATAACTTATCTTTATATCACTTCCTTCTCTCTTATTTTACCGTTTTTTTCTTTTTTTCTCTCTTCCTCCTCTTTCTTCATACAACTTCGGACTCAAACGCAGTCTACTTGAAATGTATGTAGCTATGATTGTCTCTATTTTCTTTAAGTTGACTGTTGTACTTTCAGCATACAAATGTTCTGAAATATTCACACTCTTCTTTATTCCTTTATTCAAACAAGCGTCACATTTTCTGCACTTGAACAATTCTGTGGCTTCTTCTCTTCAATATCTCTTCCTTCATATGTTAACTTTTCTGTTTTGCTATCTTTCTTTCTTTTCTTGATAACTCGGCTTTGATTTCTTTCTCTTCTTTTAACAAACAGGAATCAACATACAAATAACATTACAGTTTTTTCTCTTCAATATCTCTTTGTCGCTATCTTTTTCTTCTTTGAAAGAACAATTCGGCCTTGTCTTCTTCTTGTTTTAACAAATAAGAATTTATAAGTTTGTTTTTTCTTATTCGAAGTTGCTTAAGATGAATTGGTCAAATTACGCTATTATCTCTATAAGCGTTTTGCTTTTCATTCATCATTTATCAGCACTCAACAATCATGACTTGCTCATCCAAGATTTGAGCTGCAACTGATTTCCAAACTTTGCTTTCCATGTGATTTGTTTTTGGTGCAAATTCTAGCTCCTGCTGTTTCACGATCTAATGTCTAGCTTCTGTCTATTTCCCGTCTAGACATTTGTTACTAAGGGTATCTGGGTCAGCCAACCTTGACCTGCTATCCTAAAACTGACTCTAAGCTCCCATGTGATCATCTCTTTGTTACCAAGTGGAGACCAATCTCAATATATGTGTGTAGGTGTGTGTGTGTGTGTGTGTGTGTGTGTGTGACTATCTATATCCGTAACACATCAGTAAACATTATTTCTCTGATGAGTATTGTATACACCTTGGTATTTTCCTTCAGGTGGGCCAAGTTGAATAATTTGCCATTGCTTCTTGGGTGTAATTCTAATCCTTCTTCAGTTTGTCTGAACACATGGAAAAAAGATGCCAAATGAAGTTCGTGTTAAGGTGTATCCTTGTTTTACACCACTCTGAATAGAGATGGGCATTGAAGTTTCATCATCATAGCTGATTACACCTTGCATGTTCTGGTGAACAGGGGTGATGAAGTTCAGCAACTGTTGGGGAGAGTTAAGTTTCATTAGTAACTGAAAGAAACTTTTCTTGCTAACAAAGTTGAATAGCTTTGACTGAGCGATGGAGGTGATGTGTAATGGCATCTGTTGTTCACGTCATTTCTTCTGCAGCTGATGTAGAGAGAAGAGCAAAGAGTTTTCTAACAATGCTTAACAGAGAGATACCTTGGTAGTTATTGCAGTCACTGTGATTGTCCTTGATTTTATACAGAATAATTATCTTGGCATTGCATATGTCCCGAGGAACCTTGCCTTCCCTCCAGCAGAGGCTCAGGAAACTATGTAGTGGTTTGAGTAAAGCTGGTTTTGATTTGATGATCTCTGGTGATATGCTGTCATCACCTGGTGCTTTAACAAAAACTACAGTATTAATAGACTTACTAAGCTCTTCCTGGACTGGCAGACCCTCAATAACATCCAGCACTCCTTTAGTGATTGAATTTTCTCTTGAGTAAAGATCTAGGTAGTACTCTACCCATTGTCTAATTTGTTAGTCTTTTTCTGTTATTAATTTCCCAATTTTGATTTCAGCGGTGTAAACTTCTATGTTAGTTTTCCAGTTGCTTGTTTAATCTCCTCATACATGTTCCAGATGTTGCTGTTGTCCCAGAGCCTATTGGATGCTAATTGACAGATGGAGCCAGTAGACATTTGAATAGTTTTCAGATCCTGTAGATTTTGCTTACTAGGGTTCCATTTGAATCTAATCAATGTACAGTGCTTCTGGTTGATGGCAAGAACTAATGTGGAGATGTTAACCTCAAACCAGTCTTTGTTCTTGTGCATCTTTTTTTTCTATAGGTTGAGATTGCAGCATTGTAAATAGTTTTTCAAAGAGAGTTCCATCTGTCTTCCATGCACTGTGATATGTCTTCATAAGTCTCTCTCAGAACTTCTGATTTTTATCTGGATAGAGTTAATTCTCAACTGATATTTTTTCTTTAAATAATAGAGATTTTAGGTTTTAATTATCTTTGAAGAGATCAGTGGGTGGTCAGCTGTATTGCAGTCTGCACTATGTTAAGCTCTGCTGTTACAGATATTCCTTAGGGATTCATGTCTAATGATGACCAGGTCCAGCTGTTGCCAGTTAGTTGACCTTGGATGTCTCCAAGATGCTTTGTGGCAAGCCTTGTTCTGAAAATAGGTGTTTTTCACACATAATTTATGTTATGTCTTTGGCCATTTTCATTAATTTTCTCTATACCATGGTGACTTAACACATTTTACCAGTACACTTGAGTAGAGTCCATCCTCACATTGAAGTCTCCTAGAATGTTAATATGTTTATATGATAGAATATGCTTGACAACTTTGTCAAATTGAGTGTAGAACTGGTACTTAATTTTGGTGTGGCTTGGAATCCTGGTGGTACAGATGCATACAAAGTTTACAAAGATTTCATATGTAGAGAAGGGTGAGAATTCTCTCTGTGCCACTTTCTAGAGGTATAATCATATAAAGCAGGGTGTTTCTGACAGCAAATGCAACTCAGTGTTTCCTGCACAATAATTCTCTCCTGCTAGAAGAAAGTGCAGTGTTCTTCCTTTAGAGATTCACTGGTTGGATGTTGTGTTTCTTGTAGAGCTGCCATGACAATGTTCAGTCTGTTTAACACATGACTTATCACTCCAGTCTTGCCAGAATCATCAATTTCCTGAAGGTTATCAGATAGACTTGTGTGCATTGCTTGAACATTTCAGTTTGTGATATGAAGAGTTGGAGTCTTTGTTCTTTTTTTATTTTGCTGTTTGATGCATGGTTATCGATCTGCATGTTAAGCTAGCAGCTATAAACTTCAGGTACCCACTGAAGAAGCTAGACTGAGGTGGGTCAATATCCTACTGTCTGGAGGCTGCTCGGTTTGAGGTGGGCAGTAGTTGATCAATGCTATACAGTGATCTCTTCCACCATCAAAGACAACCTGTGGTGTCTAACCTCATGCTGGTTGTGTATTGACTTGTAATACGTAAAATTCTGTCTTTTGTGTTGTACTCTCACTAGGTGATGAGACAGAAGTAACCTCTCAGTGGCCCTCTTCTCAGTTGTATCAAGAAGATCCAAAGGAATACAGGACATTACATTTGTGACTGGTTTGGCTGCTGGAGTTGCCAAAATGTTGTCAGTGTTGATAACCAAAAGTCTTTGGGGCTCCACTCTAGATTTTCTGTCTAGATTTACTTTCATAAACCTTTCTGTGATTGGATATGACTGCAAGTTAGCCAAGGTTTAACTTCAGGGTTTTCCTTCCCCTATATGGACTGCCTTCCTGGGTTGACAAACGCCATCTACTTGAAACATATTGTTTTTAGGAGCCAGTGGCCGGCCTTTGCCCATTCTCTGGTTTGATTTAGTTGTCAGTGATTATATAAGAATATGACCGAATCAATGAACTAAGAGTCTGAAATATTTAAACAAAAATAGCTAAATGCAGAGCTCACTAAATGATTTCAAATCTATATTATTCTTAATTTTGTTGTGCAGGAATTAACTTCTTAATGTCTATTGTAAAATCAGGTCTTAATTATAGAAATAAAATTAAAAATCCGTTATTAGAGGATACTGAGCATTAATGGGTTAATGTACTACTATTTCAAACTATTCTATAATTTTATCCATGTGTCTATCTGTTGTTAGAATTCAACAAATAGATTACTAAAATATTGTGTATCCTTCTTTTTAAATGATTAAATACTTTTCGGTATCATTGTTTCTTTTTCAAATTATGTCATTTAATTATTCTATACATGACACGTAAAAATGTTTTTTAAAAATAAATATTTTCCTATTTACAGGTGATATATTGATTTCTATTGATGACAGAAAAGTTTCATGGAATACACTTGGAACTGTTCTTCTTTATGCTAAAAAGCAAGTACCGGTTAGTTAATTTTTATGCATAATTCTTTCTGTTTAGATTAAATTTGGTTTTACTCTTAACCCTTTGTTGCATATTGGTTACATTTGTAACCAATATGCAACAAAGTGTTAACTGTTATGTATATGACAACCCATAATCATGAATTTTTATTTCTATTTTTATTTTCTATCTTTGAAAATACTTAAATATTAATTACGAAAATTTTGCAACTTAACACCTGATGTAAAATTTGTTTTAGATTAATTTGCCAATGAATTAAAGATAGTAAATGCTATATTTTTTATTATTTTATCATTATAGGCAAAATGTTTATAATTGTTTTGCATTCTTAGAAATTAATTATTTCTTCTCCGATTGAATGTGTCATTTTTTATGGTTGAAAAAGTTGCTTATCAGTTATTTTTCTTTTATTTTGTGCTTCTAACATTGATTTTAAATAATTATTATCATTATTCTATTGTAAAATAATTTGGTTTGTTAAACAGATGTAAATTTTCTTTTTGACAAAGTTTATTCTTCAGATGAAAAATGGTAAGAATTACTTCCTTTTAGTGTGTTATTTCTGGTAACATTTCTTTATAAGAAAATGAGTACTCAATTATAAAATGTGTTTAAGGCAAGGTGATCCTTATATTATGCTTGGCAACAATACGTCAGGGTTCAGACATATGGAGGTCTAAATAACAATTATTGAAACTTTTTAGCAAGAAATTTGTTAGTAATGTCCAGTAATTAGTTAATTAGCAACTACATATAATATTAGTGACTTATTTCCATAAGTGCAAATGTACAAAGAAAGAACCAAAATGCCATAAAAAAACTAAATGCACAAAAGTCACTTTATTCACCATAGATTAGACATTTTTAGTTAATATTGCAAAAAGAATGAGTTAATTTGTTTAATTTTCAGGAAATATATTTGTATAATACTACAAAGCAATTTCAGCATTTTACAAAATTACATATCAACAAAGTGTTATATAGTCTTCTTGTAAGGTTTCTTTGGGAAACACTTCTCTTTTGTTTTGGCCCTATGTTGTCTCAATGAAGCAATGATGCTTGCGATGAATGCTGCTAAAATGACGAATGCTGATGAAGTTCAACTTTGGCAGCGAAAACTACTACCCATTCGGCATCTCTCACAATGACTGTGACAACTATTATACTCAAAACTTATAGGAGATGATTAAAACTTTTCAACTCTTTTGGCAGCAATTATTAAAATTTGCAAACCATAAATCACTTTGTCAGGAACCACTCAAACTGACTTCTTCACATAAATACTTCAATTTCATTTGTTGGAGATTACAACTCAATCTGACCTTCACTGGAGACAAGTTTTCTCTTCATGAGGGAATACTCAACCAACTTTCATGTAAATCAATTTCACAATCACATTTCCTAATTTTCTTTTCATAAACATCTTCAATGAGGAACAAACCACTTCTTTATAAAATGTTATATTAATAAACTGCTTCTTCTTCTCCATCTTTTTTTGTCTTCTTTCTCATCAGCAACAACAATCGGCAACAAAGCTTGGCTGAAACAATATGACTTGACCCAAATGTAAATAAAATATACAATATATTTTATTTCTTTTTTTTTCAAACATAGGACATCTTTTCAAACAAGTAGTGACATCTCTTCAAACATGCAGTGGAGTGATCAGGAGGTTCTTTGATCAGAGTTGTTAGCACCCACTACACACATCATCTAAGTTTGATTGAGAGATCAACCATTCTCTTTGATGGTTGAAATCAGACTTTTAAAATCAAATTAAAAATTACTACTAAGAAATTTCTGTCAGCTTAATGTCACTTTTGCTCAACTGACAGTCTTCTGCTACAAATTTTGCAGGAGTGAACCTTTCCTGACCCTGGCTAGACAAAACAAAGATCCCAAATGTATTGCATCTGCTTGACTTTTCAACAAAGCACATGTCACACTTCTAAACAAACATCTGTGTTGCTAAGTGCAAATACACTTCATTGTCAAAAATCCATACTTTCCAAAAATATTGTACCAACAAATATACAACAAAAGTCTGAAAATACTTTACAAAAAATGTGAATTTCAGAGAAACAATAATTTTGATAACCTTTACAAAGTTTATTGTGAATTTTGTTGCACGTACAATTTGTTTCATCAAAGATGAAGAAAATACTTATTTTGCTATGATACAATAATAGATATTACTAGTAGACAGTTTTATAAACTAAGATCAATTTACATTAACAAGAACACAAAATTAATTAATGGGATAATTTGGGGAGTTGAACCGATTAAATATCTGTAAAAAGAGGGAAAATTGAAAATAAAAAATATAATTTTTAATTCTCTAAATAGTCTGTGGTAAATTTACCAAGTATAGCAAAATACAACCCACTACTTAGCAAATATCTACAAACATCAATTAAGCCATTGCATGTATGTTCAATGATTTAACTAGTATCTCTTGTTAATGATTTCATTCTTTTTCCTTGATTTCCTTCCATTCATTGTCATTTTTCCTAGAATTAGAAAGAAATAACAGATGTTCATCATCTAAATCTGATATCACCTTTTTCAGTGTATCATTTTTCTTAGTATCATCATATATTTCTTTGAAACACAATTTTCCAAAACTTTAACTTTATCAATGAAACTAACTGTTTCTGCAGTATCCTCTTCATTTAATAATGGGTATGTTTTAATGGCAGCTACAGTTTGATCACAAAATCTTTTAAACAATAGGAAACATTTTGTCACTCAACAGGTTTTAGGTAAACTGCTATATCAGCTAGTTTCAACAGCTTAATGAACTGAGTTTTTCATAATCAATTTTACAATTTTCCATTTTGCTGTCCTTCTTTTGCCTTCAGAATAAAACAACAATTCAGAAATAGGTTCAGCAATCCAGTTATTTCAAGTATTTTTAGAAAGATGGTTATTATCAAAAAGTAAGTCTAAGTCATTTTTAGTCATCTTCTAAGACTTATTAAAAACAATGTCTAATTTTTTGAAAAAATGTTTGATGGGTCCTGTTGTTGTCACATACAATTGCAATTACTTGATTGTTTGATTGCATCAACAATATATAACATTTTTTCAGATAAAAAGTTGCCTATAATTTTGTAACTGGGATCATTTTAAATAAAATTTATAGTCCTCGATTTAAATACTGCTCAATACTGCTTTTGCTAATCTCTCAAAGTTTTCAGTTGAACTAAATTTTCTTCATGATATTGTAGAGCAGCCTTGACAGACAGACACTTCATCAACTAAAAGAATAGACTTTTTCTGATTTTCAGAGATTTCACTAAAGTATCACCAATCATATTAAAGTCATCTGAAACTTTTGATGTCAAAACTGGTAATATTCTCACAATGTTTATGAAAATCCCACAAAATTTTTAGCCAAACCAAATAAATTTCCTCCATGATATTGTAAAGTAGATACATCCAATTCTTCGCAATAATTTTAAGTTTTAAAATGAATTTTGATAAATGAAATGAAAAAGCATTTTTGAAGCTTTCATTTTAGCTTTAATTGAAAGCTCGAGGATTAATTATACTATTTCCATTAAGCAAAATACTCTGTACTTTTTCAAACATAAATTATATTGATTGAAAATGATTTTTTGATTTTTTTCTAAAATAGCTGATTTTTTTCATCATAATGTTATTTTCTTTATTAAAAATCTTCCAAAAATAAAATATACTTTTCTGAAACTTTATTTGATAGATATTAGCTGATTTAAATATATATATTTAATATAATTAATCTGATTTGGAACAAGTATTATTTGCTTTAAGTAAAAAAAGCATTAAAACAGATTTTAAATCAAACAGTAGTAGTGATTTATATATCTTTCAACATCTGACAAGCACTTGTCAAGCACTGAGAAGCTATTTACATGTTTATTGGTGTTTAGGGAGACTTTATCTGTTAGAACATAATTGAAGAAAATGACGGTTGAATGCTTTTTTATATAATTTTTAAGTACTCAGTAATCTGACAAATGTTGGAAATAGTCTTTGTAATCTAATTTTAGGAATGTTGACTTTAAATTTACTATAGTCATCAATTTTATTTTTTTGATAATGTTGTGCATGGTCATCCATACTTTCAAAATATGCATGTATTATAAACATGAAAAAAAATTAAAAATTATTTGAAAAATCTTAGAGTGTGATGATTTATATTAAGCTTTTCAATTTTCACTTAGTAAATATTGTATTCACTTAATAGCTTAATAACCTAATGCAGACATAGTTTTGAAACTATAAATTATTATAATCTAAAAAAAAATGAAAACAATTTTTGTGAAAATTCATTATTCATCACAAAAATTTTTTGCTTCAGACAATAATGTCCTTAATATATGTTATTTTTAAATGCAATTAAAAGTTTATCTAATTAAATTATGTCATAGTTTTATTGTATTTTTTATTTTATTTGTGGGGCACAAAATACCCGGATTAAAACGAGAATTTAA
This sequence comes from Ascarosepion bandense, assembly GCA_037127315.1. Classification (NCBI taxonomy): domain Eukaryota; kingdom Metazoa; phylum Mollusca; class Cephalopoda; order Sepiida; family Sepiidae; genus Ascarosepion; species Ascarosepion bandense. The sequence continues at coordinate 1,771,611 of JBBBDQ010001625.1, read as the reverse complement.
TGCAGGGTATCCTGTCCACAAAATACAACACAAATTTCAAGAAAAGACAACATGACAAGAAATGTTTGTAGAAAAATAAAAAAAATCATATTCAATACATACATGTAAAATAAATCATTTTTTTAAATATCTTGTTTGATAGAGTTGTAAAAATGCTTTTTAATTTGTTTAAGCGAATGTGATCTGTACAGAAAAAAAAAAGTTCATGTGTCCACTGGTTATCAAGAAAGTAGAATAATGTCTTGTTTTTCTCTTTCTTTTTGTGTCTGCCAAGTAGCTGGAAAGGAAAAAGGAGCAATCAATTTAAGGTGAAAAAGAGATTGTGAGTGAGAAATAAAAGATTAGAGGAAAAATATACTTATTTGCGTTAATTTTAGGAGTCAGTTAAAATGACTTGTTGTTGTTGTCTTCTTCTTCTCTTTAGTGTCTCATTGGGGTAGATTGCTCTCTCTCTGTCTGCCCCCTGTTCTCTGCCCTCTCTGATCAATGCACTGTTTTCACTGACTGGCTGATCAAGAAACGTGAATAAGTAGTCAACTTGAATCACATGATTGGTTTCAATTGCAAACCCATTTTTTTAGGTGGTAAGAAAATTGACGGGTCACAAAGTTCCATTTTTTATTTTCTGTCCAACTGGAATCCAGAATCCTAGTTTTGACACTGGCTCACAAAATTTGCCTTGGTCTGTTTGTTTTTTTTCGAAATTTTTCCAGTAATTCTGATCCAATTTTGTGTGTGTGCAATTTTACTTTTGGTGTTTCAGATATTTGTTGAAATGATATAGGATTTATATCCTATATACTATTCAGAACAGATTTTCAGGAAAGTGGCAACTGTTTGAAAAGATAAAATGGATGATTTGCATTCCATAAGAAGTCTTAGATTTAAATAATAAGACAAAGTTTGTGAGAAAAATTTAATTTCTACAAATTTCATGAAATTAAGTGTGTGTGTGATGGGGTGTTGGTAGCAGATGTGAAAAATTTTTTTACCTAGATTATTGGGAATTTCCCAATTTTAATTGGTAACAATATTGTGACGCCAGCGAGAAGAAAGGAACACAAACACAGATGAAGATGTTATAAACTTGTATTCACAGGAAAAGAGAGAAAAGAAGAAAGGATAGTCTCTTGTAAACAGTCGAGTTTGCGGAACTTTTCTGAAAGATGCGTCCTTTTAACAGTTTATATTTCCTGTATCGTTATGGCTGGGTTGAAGAAATAGAGCCATGACTTCTGTGCTTCAGTTGCTGTCAATCCCCTCATGAAGGAGTGCAGATGGGGACGTCTTGTCTGTAAGGTCCCACCAAGCAAAAGAGGAATGGAGTTTTTGAAACCCGTTCACATGGGGAGTTTGTTGAAAATCTAAAATGGTAACCCGTGACTGATTGTTTTTCATCCAATCATGGGGCACCCAGTTGGTGACTCCATAATAATTTCAATATTCTCCCCCAAAACAAAATTGTAATAACCTTTCACACAGTAAAGTTGATTTTTTAAGGCAAAAATAGCCAAGGATGAAAAGTTTACAGGAAAGTTGATTTTTTTTTTTTTTAAGTCTTCAAATTAAAATGTAGAAGGAGTGAAGATTTGTTTTCACAAGGAACTCCAACTTTGAAAGAAGTGAGTGTTGTATTTTGTATGTAAAGAAATTCTTACTTTTGTGTACTAATAGGACTATAGAAATTTCATCCTTTCAATCATATAGTACAATATCATTAACACTTGTTTTCTTTGTTCAGTAACATGTACACTATAAGCTAAGGTATGTGAAGACTAAGTTTTAAATAGAACTGAATTTAATAATATATATAGGGATTATTGGGAGAGTTTTTACTACCTTTTAAATTTTTAGTTCTTTTGGGACATTGTTTTATTGCAACAGATGCACCCTTAGTATCTGGTCCCCATCTGCACTCCTTCATGAGGGGATTGACAGCAGCTGAAGCACAGAAGTCATGGTTCTATTTCTTCAACCCAGCCATAACGATACAGGAAATATAAACTGTTAAAAGGACGCATCTTTCAGAAAAGTTCCGCACACTCGACTGTTTGCAAGAGACTATCCTTTCTTTTCTCTTTTCCTGTGAGTACAAGTTTATAACATCTTCATCTGTGTTTGTGTTCCTTTCTTCTCGCCGGCGTCACAATATTGTTACCAATTAAAATTGGGCTTAATGATGTGCTTAATATTATACACTTGGAAGTGTTCATTGAATTCAGAGAAGGTAAAAACTTCCTCTATGAGATTGCAACCAGCTCTAAAGGATCTGGCATTATTGCTGTAAATATGAGACGGGATTTCATGTATATTAGTAAATCTAATCAGAGCCAGAATAAATGAGTGAGTACTCATGTCTTTAACCAAGCCATTCAGGTCCTAAGGTCCAACGGCTTAGATTCTGTTGAAACTTTTCAAAGGTTACTCCCCTTGTGAGCAAGTTGGCAGGGTTCTGGTCAGTCAGAACATATCTGAATTTTACAGGTAAGGATTTCTTTTCTTTTAGTTCCTCAATCATTTGTTGGATGTCCTTTAGTCTGTTTCTCACAAACTGGTTCTTGGTTTTAATGTTGTCAGACAAAAGCCATGACAATGCAACCAGTGCATCCACTGCTATGACTACATCTCCGATCTTGATTCGGGAGTAAGCTTTCAACAGAGGCAGAAAACACTTGATGGCCAAAAACACAGCCAACAATTCAAGCGTGGGTAAGCTTTTAGGCTTCATAGGAGCCACCTTAGCTTTTGAAAATAACAGGTGGGACTCGCTATTCTGTATGCTATAAACTACAAAACCATAAGCCTTTTTAGAGGCATCACAAAATATATAAAGATCAGCAGGGCCATCTTCACTGATTACAAATCTAGGGATTGCAATGAATCCAGCTTGGCAAGGTCATGTGATAAGACAGACCATATGGTCTGAAATTCTTCTGACACAACATCATCCCAGTCTAATTTTTGAGACCACAAATCTCAAGAGCATTTTGCCCCTGATAGTAACGAGTAAACACAAAGATAGTGGGTCGAAAACCCCTTGCAGTTTGGGCTAATATGCCTCTTTTAGTATTAACAGATTGGTCAATAGGTAATCCTGAAATCTGAAGAGTGTCTTCTAGTGTGGAATATTTATACCCTAAAACCTTTTCGAGTTGACAACCATGTTCTATGAATTTCTGATCTTTTATCATTAAGGTTTTAAGTTTCTCACAATTCGTATTCCATGATCTAAGGTTAAAATGACCCTTTTCCATACGATAATTCGCCATTGTGCATAGGTCTGATGGCATGTCAACAGAGTTACTGGTTTTAATTAGGTTGTCCACATAGAAATTATTCTTTAACATGTCTTAGTACTTCTGCGACTTGAAATTGTCTTGGTGGGAATTAGGATTTTTTTTAAAACCAGTTTTAATTAAAGTTTTTATAACCTCGTTGTAACTATCAAAAATCTGATTGATTTTTGGGTAGTTACTGTCAACTTTCCGGATTAATTCTTTTTGAAGATTCGAGGGTAATTTTGAAAAAATTATATGGCTAATTAGTTCATAGCCTGGAGTGTTTTCTTCAAAAAAATCCAAATTATATGAGGTTTTTAATTCGGATAGGTCAGCTTTAATTTCTGACAAAAATCTTTTTATGTTGACAAACTCTGGGCCATATTTAGGGATACTGTCCAGCAATTGTTTAAAATTTTCATCAATAATGAGAGGAATATCCAAAAATTCCTTTCTCAACAAATTAATGGCCACTTCAAAGTTTTCATCTTCTAGCGAAAGATGAGACACTAACTGAGACATGTAGCCAGTTAAAAATTCTTTTTAAAAACGACAGCTTGGCTTTTTTTAAGTGTACAACATCCACACAGTTTTCAAATTGAACCAGGAAATTTTTAAATTTAAATTTACCGGCTTGTATTCCACTGAATTTGACACACTGCAACCTAGGGGCTGAAACGCACGAGGCTGTGAGTGACAGTTGTGGATTTTGAACTGGGGTGGTTTCTGTATTGGAACTAGAAATGTTCTCTTCCAGTCCCGTGAGTCTTTTAAATATGTTGTCAACAAACACTGCCTCTAACTGTTCGTCTTCCAACATACCGCTATTTTCTAAATTGACATTGGCCTTTTCACAAGCTTCACCTATTTTTGTGTTAATTGTGTTGACCTCTGTCAATCATTTATTTATAAGACTTTCTTGTTTCTTAAAGCAAGTCTTATTTAAGGAAGCTTTTGCTGACATTAATTCAATGGCAGAAGTTATTTTCCTTTTTAAGGAATCCCTATTAAAAATTAAGGCTCTAACACCCTTAATCTGCTTAAAGTTGTTCATCCTGCTGAGGGAACGATATCTACACAAACAAATTAAGAACAAAGGAAATAAAAGGGATGGATGAAACTTGACCTCTACAAATCCTAGTAGTAAACACCAAAATGGGATGGGTGGGTATACCCTTTCTTCAAGGATGTCAAGTTTTGATATTAATTTACACAAATCTATTTCGTGTTAAATTGTTAAATTATTTCATGTGGTTCTTACTTTCTCAGAATGAAACATTATTTTCAACTGTTTGCAAATTATTGGGAATTTCCCAATTTTAATTGATAACAATATTGTGAGGCCAGTGAGAAGAAAGGAACACAAACACAGATGATGATGTTATAAACTTGTATTTACAGGAAAAGAGAGAAAAGAAGAAAGGATAGTCTCTTGCAAACAGTCGAGTTTGCTGCGGAACTTTTCTGAAAGATGCGTCCTTTTAACAGTTTATATTTCCTGTATCGTTATGGCTGGGTTGAAGAAATAGAGCCATAACTTCTGTGCTTCAGTTGCTGTCAATCCCCTCACGTATCCTGGGTCTAGATGAAGGAGTGCAGACCGGGACGTCTCTGTAAGGTCCCACCAAGCAAAAGAGGAAGGGAGTTTTTAAAACCCGTTCATGTGGGGAGTTTGTTGAAAATCTAAAACGGTAGCCCGTGATTGGTTGTTTTTCATCCAATCATGGGGCACCCAGTTGGCGACTCTGTAATAATTTCAATAAGATTTTTAAAAAACTGGTCTAATTTCAGTGTAGAGGCCTGAGTTAAGGACCAACTTGGTTCAAGATTACTTTTTGTTTTTTTATTGCCAAAAGTATTAAACATAGTTCATAAAGAGGGACATTATCCTTCTTTATTAATTTCTTGATTAATGTTTGAAGTTATTTACAAACATACATTTCTATGTATTTACTTTTACTGTATTCTGTTCATTTTAAAGAGAAACTGAAATTTAATTTTAAATGATGAGACACTTACTTATTTTTTCTTTTATCTGAAAAAGAAAACTGCTTTTTAGTGGGACTTTTGTTTTGTCATTAACTCATTCCAATGTTTGTTGACTGTTAAGGTTTGCTATTATGTTGTGTATTATAAAACTGTTTCTTGCTATAATTTCACATACCACATTTGACCATGTCTTTTAAAACTGTTACTTGCTATAATTTCACATACCACATTTGACCATGTCTTTGTTATAACAAAAAAGTTTTTTTTTTTTTTAAATTTTCATGATTGCACATCTGACTTTTTGCTATTGTTATTTACATTCTTCAGGGATATTTAGAAGTTTCATTTTTTTTTCTTTTTGCTTCCTAAGCAAGAATGCTAGAGCATTTTCTTAAAAACTGTTGTTTCTTATTGCTTTCAACTAGCATTTCAAGGCAAGGATGAATGTATTTGAAATAGCAACTTTAAAATAAGCTTGTAGTTTGAATGAATAATTTTCTGTCATATCCAATTTCATGATATGTTAGTCAGGTATATATTTTATTAATTCTAGCTTAAACTAACATTCCAAACACCAGTTGTTGTTGGCTCACCCAATTCTGAAACCAAAACTGGAATTAAATCACCATTTTGCGAGAATCTCATGTTGTCATCATCAGGAGAAGATTTGGATTCTTTGATGACTTCTTTGGATGCTCATAAATGCAAATTACTTTGTCTCTCTTTGGAAACCATGCAGTGTGACTTGGATTTTGGACAGGTGATTTTTTATTTTTTTATTTTTTTTTATCAATCAAATGAAACCAATCTGTATTCAAAAATATATTGTTATTGAAATTGGTTGGTATCTATGAATGTTAAAAGTAATAATGAAAAGTACACTATTGCTGAAATATTTCATAATGGCTAAAATAAATATTTTAATTAACAAAGTATTTAAACTCCATATCACCTTGGGGACCTGGAACATCAGGACGTTAAACAGCTGCAGACAACTAGAGAATGTCAAGCAGGAAATGAACAGACTAAAAATCAATATTCTGGGAATATGCGAAACCAGATGGCCAATTAATAGCAACTTCAACAGCAACAACCATCGGATAAAATACGCTGGAGGCAAAAATAATGAAAAAGGAGTCGGCATAATACTGGACAAGGAAATGAAGAAATGTGCTTTGGGATACTGCCAGTTCTCCGAAAGAGTTCTCCTGGTCAAACTGAAAGGAATACCGTTCAACATAGCAATTGTAGTCACAAAGCACCGAGGAAGAAATAGAACTGTTTTACTTCACACTAGAGAAGGCCAAGGCTCAATGTAAAAGCCCAGAAATCAGGATCATCATGGGAGATTTGAATGCCAAAGTAGGTAAGGAGAGGGAAGGTATGACAGCTGAAAACTTTGGTTTAGGAATCCACAACAAACGAGGAGAAAAATGGGTGCAATGGTGCATGGCAAATGACCAGGTAATAACTAACACCTGGTTTCAAGAACACCCACGATATCTATAAACATGGAGAAGCCCAGGAGGTGACACAAAAAAACAGATAGACTACATAACCATTAACAGCAGATTCAGAAATGCAGTGGTTCAAAGCAAAGCCTATCCAGGTGCTGACTGTGGAAGCGATCACGTCCCAGTCATCTGCAAATTAAAAGTGAAACTCCGGAGATTAAAGAGGCCTAATGGAGCACCAAAACTGATATACAATGCACTCGTGGATGACCTCAAACTACAGAAAGAATACACTAACAGCGTGAAAACCACATAAGAACAAACTAGGAAAGGAAACTCAAAATGGGACTCGCTAAAGGAAGCAATACTGAGATCAACAAACAACATTGCCCCAAAAGAAAATAGGCGCAGAAAGAAAAACGAGTGGATGACGGAAGAGATTCTGGAAATGATGCAAAGGAGGCAGAAAATGATATCAAGACATGGAATGGAGTACAGGGAACTACACAAGGAAATAAGAAGAAAATGTAGACAGGCTAAAGAGGAATGGCTCAATGACAAATGTGCAGAAGCAGAGAGTTGAGCAGGAATAATAAAGCAGAAATGCATAAGGAAATAAAAGAACTGACAGGACAAAAAACTGCTCTTCAACAGGATGTCTAAAATCTAAGGATGGAACAATCATTTTGGAGAAAGAGGAAATACTCCAACGATGGGAAGAATATATAAAAGATCTTTTCCATGACAAGAGAGAACAACCAGTAATACATAAAGATGAGAACGGACTGGAAATATTAAAGTCTGAAGTGGAATCTGCAGTAGCCAAACTGTATAGAAACAAAGCAGCGGGACCAGATGGCATAGTTATAGAGCTGCTGATAGCCCTGGAAGAATTTGGTATAGAAACAATTACTGAAATAATAAATGAAATTTATAATAGTGGGGTTATACCAGATGATCTCAGCAAGTCTATCTTCATAGCACTACCTAAGTAGCCAGGAGCAAATGAGTATGAACTCCACAGAACCATCAGTTTAATGAGCCATATAACAAAACTGATTGTCCGAATCCTGATGAACAGAGTGAGAAGCAGAATCAGGCCAGAGATAGGTCAAGAACAGTGTGATTTCGTTAAAGACACGGGAACAAGGAATGCCATATTTATGATTAGGATGCGAAAGGGCAATACAAATGAAGAAGGACTTACACCTGTGCTTCATTGATTATATGAAGGCGTTTGACAAAATACGCTACAAAGAACTGATGGAGATGCTCGGCAGCCTGGACATATTTGGGAAAGACTTGAGAGTAATAAAGAATCTTTACTGGCAGCAAACCGCTTGCATACGGACAGGTAATGAATTGAGTAGATATTCAAAGATAGAAAGGGGCGTAAGACAGGGTTGTGTCTTTTCACCGGATCTGTTCAACTTGTACAGCGAGAATATTTTGAGGACGCTAGAAGTTATGCCAGGATTCGTAATCTGAGGCCACAATTTAAACAACCTAAGGTACGCAGATGATACAGTGCTGATAGCAGACACAGAAAGAAAGCTACAAGACCTATAGAAGGTAGCAGAAGAAAGTAACAAGAATGGACTAGAAATAAACTGCATGAAAACTGAATGCATGGTCATCAACAAAAAGGGCAGCCCAAAATGCCAAATACAGGTCAGGGATACCAGAATCAAGCAGGTACAAAAATTTAAATACCTGGGAAGCGTTATAACAGAAGACGGAAAGTGCGATACAGAGATCCAAAGGTGAATTGGCATGGCGAAGGAAGCATTCCAGAAGTTGAGTAAAGTATTAAGAAACAGGACAATTTCACTGGAAACTAGGAAGAGAGTACAGGATTGCTACATGCTGTCTGTCCTTCAATATGGCAGTGAATGCTGGACAATACCATCGAAGAGGAAGGAAAAACTTGAAGCAACTGAAATGTGGTTCTACTGAAGGATGCTGCGAATATCACGGATCGAGCATGTGAGCAATGATGAGATCTTGGAAATGATGGAAACAAAAAGGAAATTAATACTGAGCATCAGGAAGAGACAGCTGAAATTCCTGGGACACGCAATGAAAGGAGGGTTGGAGAATCTGATGCTAACAGGCCAGATAGAAGGAAAAAGAGACAGGGGAAGGCAATGGATAACATATTTGAAGGACCTAATCAGGTGGGTGACGGAACGAGGATTGCATGGTGTAACAGGAGAAGGTGTGCTCAGAGCTACCAGGGATAGGGAAAAGTGGAAGGCCATGATCGCCTACATCCTGAAGGGACAAGGCATATAGAAGAATACACTGTATATAACTAATTATTATATATTATTTTCATTTTCATTATCACATATATTGATAAAGTATAAAAAGGTAATTATTTGGTATTGCTTGCTTGCTTAATTTTCTTCTGTTCTGTATATAATTATTTAGATTATATTTAATTTACAAGCAGCTCAAGCTGAAATTATTATCAATTATTTTTACATGGAATGTATATGCAAAGCAGAAAATGCAACTAAAAATTTATAATTCATTTTTATCAACTTTTAATCAATTTATATTATAAATTATTTTATCGCTTGTTATAAATAACATTTAATTTGAACAGTCATCTTGTAACAGAATATCAAACTGTGTATATTCTAATATTTTGTGATATTTATGACAAGTCAAATTTCTCAACTACAAATGATTAATTTTTGTTTAATTCCAGGACATTATTTATGAATTCCCATTTCAAAGCAACAAACTAACAGAAGTAAGAGGAATTTTCATTACTTTAAACCAATTGCTAGAAGATATTGTGTGGAGTGAAACAAAGTGGTTAGTAATGGTTTTGACTACATTTTTTATTGAACCCAACTGGAGTGGACTTTCATAAATTTAGTCACTGAATTGGTGGCTTATTGTAGAAATAATTCAACATCCTTATTTTTGCATAAGAAAACATCCTGTAAGTAAATGGATGTGGTATGCACAAGTGAAAGGTTCAAAAAGATACTTCTAAAAATGTTATTTACATTCAGACTAATATCCTCATCTTTGTTGTTATTACCAGTACATTTTGGCTGTTGTGCTCTCTGGCCTTCTTCACATGTACACCAATCTTCATAATCATCAGAGCATTTTGAATGGAACCTTTAATTTACTCTACCAGTATAAATTGTTCTGCTCCACTTTCCATGACTAGAGATATTTTTCAGTACTGCTTGATTATTTGCTAAGTCTGTACTGCTTGGCCAAGAATTTGAACTCATAATTTCTATGTCACCAAATTCATGGGCCTACACTAAGGCTATTGTCAGAAATGTTGTGAGAAAAGCAAGAAGAGAATTCTTGTACAAATGAATATTATTGTGACACGATAACTAGACATATATGTATTTTATTATAATAGATTAAAATAGAAAATAGATTAGAATAGAAAATAGTTTAAAAACATATCTAACAAAAGTGAAAAAGAAGAGGAAAAAATAAATGAATAAACGCTTTTTCTTTTATGAGGAAAATTGTCCTCCGGTAAATGTTTGACTCAGTGATAAAGAGATAAAGTTCAGAAAAGTTCACTAGGTATGTTTTCGATGACCCGGTCAAAGGCTGTCCTTTACTGTATCTTGACCACACATTAAGCCTTTTCCGGCGGAAGCCTTATTAAGATAAAAAAAAAAGATAACTGAAATTTCAGACTTACAGTTGCCGGTGTTTGTCACCGGTGGTCTAAAGCATTTCAGCATTTCCGGATTTCCGGTCAATTTTGGATAAATTCAGGTATTTTTTCCGAGTCAGTCAGTTAAGTTAAGTTAAGAAGAGAAAGTGAGAGGAGTCAGTCGGGTGCGAGTTTGAAGTAAGGATCTTCGTTCGTCTTGTTTCGTTCAGTTTGGGTTTGTTGATCTCTATTAATTAGAGTTAGAGCTGTGTGTCACATTCGCCTGCCCCAACCGACAAGGCTAACTCTAAACGAATAAAGCATCCTTTTCAACTCATCCAAATTGTGGAAGTTCGTTCCTTATAGTCAATCTTGTACTCCCAGCTGTCCGGCCGACATTTTCAACAAACTCCCGGCAACATCACAGCGTGGAGAACGGCCGCCGGAGGAAATTGTTCGGGAAGGACCGTTGGGGTGGTACATTATAATAATTATGTGTTTGCAGTTGGAATAGTTTTTATAGTTGTCATACCTTTATTTTTCAGTATTTGTCTATACTTCTGAGATGTGGTAGTATTTACATTATTTACACTTGTCCTCATCTTTATTGCCATGTTTATGATGTTTTGGCTGTTGTATGCTCCAGCCTTCTTCAGGTGCTAGAAATTTTGAACTAAACCCTTTATTTTGATCCCTGGGGAATATCATTCTCATTCCATATGTGATGCCACTTCCAGTAGCCATGTAGTTATCTCTATTTAACTCAACTCTCTAAGTTATTTGTTTATCACTGCTTTAGCCTGATATTGAACTTACAACTCTTTGTGTTGAGTCACTGGAACTAACCAACATCTATATCCACTAGACATCAGTGTATGAATTTCTTTCTGGGACTTATAATCCTAATGTCTCAGTAATCATTTTTTACTAGAGCTCATATTGCAATCAATCTCTAGCACTCCATATTATTGGTTCTCATATTGTATTTATTTCTATGCTTGGCTGGCTTAGGATATTTTTGTGACCTAGCATATGCACTGATTTCTTAAAGTTACATAGTTTCCAATGGTGTTTGCTACCAATTATTTAAACTTCATACCATAGGGGGGTGGTGATCCTTTTTCTCTCGTCATATGTTGTCAGCTATGCTTGATTTTTCTGTTTCCCCTTGTGTTATGGCATGTGATGTTCTTGGAACCTTACCTTAAGAGGGTGGCCCATTTCTCCTTTATATTTAATTCTACAGCTACATAGAATAGTGTACACACAGTCCTTAGTCATGCTTCCCCTCAACTGGAGGTCTTACTTGGGCGAGGTATCTGAGAAGTGTAAAAACACTTTTGAAGGTTGTCCTGATGTTATATGGACTACACATCTTTTATATTTTCTCTGATAACCTATTCACATAGGGTAAGCAGACCAAATCTGTTTTCTGAGAGTTGTTATCCTCATGCACCCTCTCTTGCATGTTTGTTGGAGCTGTTGTCATCTACCCTGGGTAGTTGTTACATTGTCAGGTACTGCTTATACCAACCACTTCTTGTTCATATGTCTTTGGGTTACTGCTTATGACTTTTGCTCTATGTTGTGGGTAGTGGATGATCCCTTTCTTTCCATTGTATGGGTAGTAAGAGTTGAAGTATTGTCTGATGAATGTTGGCTTGCAGTATACGGATGTTTTGAATCCCAATCTCTGTTTGAGATATTAGTACATCCAGTATTATTTGTTGTTTTCTTTTTCCATTGTGAACTGTATCAATGATCTTATTGAATTCACATGGTTCATTAGTGTCTGGACCTCTTCTTAGTGTGGTCAAAGCATGAAAGTGTCATCTACATATCTCAGCCATAGAGTTGGTTTTAGTGCTTGTGGATTCTAATGCCATCTGTTTGAAGTATTCCATATATATATATATTAGCCAATGATGGAGATAATGGTCAGCCCATTGCTCAGCCTTCATGTTACTGATATATGTCTCATCCCATTCTGAAATATATTGTTTGTGTGCAGAAAGTTAGCATCTCCATCAGGTTATGATGGTGACTTTCCTATCAGTGGGTCAATTATATCCACAAAGAAGTGACTCAGAAGGTGGCACACAAAATCTTGGCAGAATACTGTCTTTGTGAATCTTAGGTAGACCATACATGTGAGGTAGCTTGCTGTAACATTGAAATAACTGCCTGTATGTCTTAGGCTGGAAGTGATCCTTGTTCTTGATTAGAATCTGAAACAGCTGTCATTCTGTTTTTAATGTAGGATCTTTCTTTACATTGCTATAGCTACCAATTCTAATGAGGTCTTCTAGTCTCTCAGTGTATTCTGTTTTGTCCATCACTATAGCTGCTTTGCTTTTGTCAGCTGGTAGTATGGTGATGTTCTTATTCCTTTGTAGGGTCCTGATTGCCAGCCCCTCCTCCTTTGTGATATTTGATTTGGGTGGCTTGGCTTTCTCTAATGTCTAACTGACTTTCCATCTTAGCTTATTTGCCTGAGCCTGAGGGATGTTCAAAGCTATTTCCTTGATTCGAGCAATGATATCTAAGTATGGTATCTACTTGATGGTCATTGTGAAGTTGAAACTTTTGTTCAGAACTGACTCTTCAAAGGTGCTCATTTAATATTGACTGATGTTGACAACTGCCTTCATAGGGTGGTGATGGATGTCATGTGTCACCTTAAGATTTTTTAATCTATTTAATTTCTGTGCTTGGCTGACCTTGACTGCATTGAATTCTTGCCTGAAGGATTTTTCCAGCTTGTGCTCAATCCTTTTTTGGTTTTCTCCATCAGTGATCCTACTGAGGAAGGCCTTGGGCTTCTAGGAGATATCAGACTATAATTTTTGTTTCATTCTTTGGTTGTACTGGATTTGTTCTCAGATCAGGACATGTCTTTTCTGCTTCCAGACAGGCTCTCCTTGAATTGAGGGCATGTCTCGATGCCAAGCCTGCTGGGATGAGTTGTAATTTCCTGCATCAGTACAGGAATGTCATGTGATTTGATATTCATGTCAACTTCAGGTAGGACTTCTGTTTGTTTTCGTATTTTTGGGATATCAGGTCCATACTGATTATTCAGTATTTGTTAATACTTTTGAGATGAGGTAGTATTACATTATTTACATTGTTTGAACTGTTGTCCTCATCTTTATTGCCATATTTATGACGTTTTGGCCATTGCATGCTCTAGCTTTCTTCAGGTGCTAGGAATTTTGAATCAAACCCTTTATTTCAATCACTGGGTTATATCATTCTTATTTCATGTGTAATGCTATGTCTACTAGCCATGTAGTTATCTCCCTTTAACTCAACTCTTTATGTTATTTGTTCATCACTGCTGTAGCCTAGTAACAAACTCACAACTCTTTGGGTCAAGTCACTGAAACTAACCAATGTTTTTTTTCATGAATAAAAAATAAATAAAGCAAATTATATAAATAATGTGTTGCTAAGAATAAAGTTGTTAAAACCTGATTATTATTGTTTGTTTTTTTTTGCATTTTTTAAAAATGTTTTTTGATCAGTTACTTAAAAATATTCATAAAAGACAAATTTGTCACTTAATATTTTGAATTTAGCTTAGAATTTTTTTAAAATACTGAATCAGAATAGAATGCTTTATTTAGAAATTAAATTTGAATTTAGGAAATTTTCTCTGATTTTGTCTAGGGTTTTTCATGGTTTATTTATTTGTAGTTCCCTTTGTAAACTTGCAAAATTTGTACTCATAGAAAAGAAGTTGTCAGGATTACGACAAAAAATTCAATACCCAGTAAAATCTCTTTCATTATTCATAATATTTGCAAGGTAATTATTTATAATTTTATTCATGCATCTAACCTTTATTCATTATTTTTTCTTATTTATATTTTCTATTTATATCATTAACAGATTTTATTGAATATATTCAAAATATGCTAAATCTATTTTATGTACTTCAAGTAACAATGTTGAAATACCATCTCTTGATATTAGACTATTTGATAAATGACTGAATGAAATATGAATTTGTTTTGTAAGTTTAATTTTCTAAAAAGAAGTATTATATGTATGTCTTTGTAAAATTTTTCTCTGTCTTTTATTTCAGTTCCACAATCAGTTACGAAAATCTCACAATTAATGTGGCATACTGCAGAGAAAAGAATAATATTCTTCTTCTTTTAATGCCTTTGGAATTGTAAGAAGCATATTTCTTTCTTTTTTATTTTCTTTAGCAGAAAGAAAACATTTGATTTTGTACTCACTTTATAAGATGGTTTTTGTCAAATGGGATCTCTATTCTTTGTTTTACAATTATCATTAATTGCCTCATTTGAATGTCATAGCATTATAACCATGGCAGGGACAGCAGTGTTGCTTGTTTTTCAGTTTAGGAAATTTTCTCTTGGTATCTCCAAAATATCACAGACTTCTGTAACCAGTATAATTTCTCAGAAATGCTATTTTAGTTTAACTTTTTATTATTTAATTGCAAAAGAGCATTTTTGTCATTTCAAAATTCTCATTCTTATTACAATGTTTCATCTGACCCATTCTACAGTTTCCACATGCACATTTCATCTGGAAATGTACACGTCCTTGTCTCTTTTTTTTTTGCTTTTTGGTGGGTGGGGGTAATGCAAATAAAAAACTGTAGCAAATATACTGATTGGTTTAATCCATTATACAAAACCTCATGTCAGCATGTGTTGTTTAAGTAATTCTATATTTTAGGAACACAATTTTACTCTACAATCTTTTGTAATGCAAAAAAATTCTACATCACCTTCATTTATTTACAAGAGATTCTTTCAATTTTTTCCCCTGATATTTATAGCCAAACCCTCTACTTGTTTCTCTTATGGCCTGGGGCTGCTACCTGGGTATCTTACTCGATCAGTTTATCTTTCCCACTCACATTTTGTTAAAGTTTTTAATCTGGAGAAGTTTTATGTGAAGGTGGTGGTGGTGCATATTACAGGAAAAAAAGTAAATGATTTTTAGAATGAATGACTGATTCCTGCATAGAGATTATTTGTTGGGGGTTACAGTTTTCAGTTTAACCCATTCCAATTCTGCAGAGCTGTGGTCAACCAAACTACAGTCAGTTTGTGACTGACCATGTGTCATCTTCATTCACAGCAAAAACAACAGCAATGCCCCAGACTAGTAGTCAGTTTAACAATTCAATCTGGAAACTTTGATCTCAGGCCTTGATTATCAATTTGCAAATGAAAACTCTTAGGCTTCCATTGACCAAATTCTTGTCAGTATTTTGCAAGGAGTGGTGGAGTGAGTACCAAACTCTTCTATATTTTGTGTTGACCTGCCATTGTGACTGATACAGAGAATTATCATCAGCGGTCAATCATGAATGCTGATTTGACTTCTCGGTCTCTTCTGATGATTGGCTTCTGAATGAGGTGGGCTCCTTTGTTTGTGAGTTTCAGGTGTTTGCTTATAAGTTGATTTGCATGTGGTCATAGCAACAAGGTCAGAGAAAAAGATTAGATGACTTCTCAATTGAAGAAGGGTCAGCCAAATTCTTGACCTCAATTGACAATCAAGGCAGAAGATGGGATAATATAGAAAAATAAAATTAGTTTCTGAATTTTTGGCCAACGTCTGGCCTAGCATGGACCAACTTGTATATCCCAACTGTCATTTTTATGTAAGGGTGTGAAGGTGGGTGCTCTTTCTTTCACCCAATCCTAATAGTTAAGAAATGAGTTTAAACCCAGATGATTCCAGGTACTAATTCAATTTATTGTAACTGACTGTTTTTTTCTTTAACAGCTACTAGAAAAACCAGACCATAGAGTACTTATATGCTAGTAAAATTCAAATTGTCTATCTAGGTTTTCACATTAACTTGTTGTATTTGTGGAGTGGTATGCACAGAAACAAACTTCTTTCTTTCTTTTTCTCAACGTGCTAATGATCCGTCCCCTTCAAGACATGAGATGTGGTTTGCCCCAATGTCAAATTGTGGCTCCATTTATTTCCCTCAGTCTGACCACACTTTGCATATGTGTGAACCTTCTTTGCAGTTCTCCTGTGCATGTTCTTTGCTGCCATGTTGCTTGCTTAGTTCTGCAGTTACAAAAGATGCAGGCAACCCTAAGCCTCTTGCTTTGTCTAGGACTTTGTTCACCACACTCCCCCCGATACACCTCAGTGCAGCTCTCTTTTGACAGGTACTTTGTTGAAGGGGGATGGCATAGGCTTTCTGAAAGGCTTTCTTCTGGGTCTGTTACTTTTCACTTGACAGGTAGTCTGGCATCTACTGGTGGAAGAGTTGTCTGGCAAATCTGGTCTGAAGTAAACAAATCATTCACTTTCTTCTGTGTCACTTTCATTTTTGTTGCTTGCCAGTAGAGATGACCCTACAAGAGAGGGCAGATTTTTGATGTGGCATGGCATCCTGTCAATCCATATTGACTGAGGACTTGCCACCTTCGTTACGCATCCCATTTTGAACTTGGTTGTGTACATGCTTCTTGGGGTTTTAACCCAAACAATGTCTCCTTCTTCATATTTTTGGTTCTCAATCCAAGATCCAGGTGAAGGTGTGGCATTGATACCTCTTACTTGGATGTGATATTTATGCAATCCGTCGGCCGGTGCTGTGGAGGCTGAAAGGTTGTCCTTTGGTGTGATGTTGTAGCAGTACACTGCCTCTGACAGAGAGCAGTTCTTTCTTGCTGTAATAGTTTTGATGCTCCAGTAACTTTGTTCCACAATACCATTCTCTGCCGGTACATGAGTGCATCAGAACCTTAAGTGCATGCCCCAGCTACTCGCAAATTCTGTGAACTGCCTACTAGTAAATTCAGTCGGCACAGTTGACACAAGAATTCACCAATGTTTCATCCATTTTTATTCCATATTCTTCTGCCAATGCCTTCAGCATTCTTAAACACTTCCTCATCAGCCAGCCGCTTTTCAGTTTATGTGCGCCTTTCCATTCAAAGTGTCTGATATCCAGCGATATACGCACGCCAAATTAGTGACCAAATGTAGTACAGATGTCTGCTATTGAAGGGTCAGATTTATGCCTTTCATTTCAGCCAGGTTGATATGTTTGGTGTCATTGGTTGAGTGCAACCAACAAGTATCCTCCACAATACTCCCATTTACTTCCAACGCTACTCTAGTTACCACAGAACTCATGTCTACCCAGATCTTCATCTTGCCACTGTTCACACACCAGTCTGTGCTGATAGGGTCTGATTCGAGTACTTTGGTTTAATTCAACATGCTGCGAAGAGAGGCATCCTTGACTTCATCATCCCATACTTTGAACACTGCGGTCACCTGGCACTTGATGAATGCTGTTGCCACTTGGTGCCAGCCACACACAAGAAAATGACCCACCAATTTTCCACACAAAGAGAACACTCGTCACCAGGTGAGAATGCAGAAAATGTCTAGCACTTCACCTCCTCATCTCCAATGAAGGACACCATTTTCTTCATGGACCTACAGACCCAAAACCTTTGCCCCATCTTTCATCTTCTCTGGGTAGGCATTTCTCAGATCTAGAAATGACACATTAGCTCCCTTCTGTTGCCATTTTCTGAGTTTCTCTACACAGACATCCACATTGGTGGTAAATGCCTCCACAAATCCATTCAACTCGTGATAGTTGAGCACCAGGTGGACCTTCTGCTTATGTTCTTGGACAACTGCCATTAAGGGAATCTAAACCTTGAGTGGGCCAAGTTTTTCCTTGGAGTACTGAACCAACCATCTGTTGGGCTGCCACAATGAAAACTCTTTCTCGTACTCATGTACCGTATTCTTCAGTCCATTTACCCACTTCCATGATGCAGTCCAAGCTTTCTTGTTCTGATCGAACATCACACTAAAGTCAGGCTCATCAATCAAAATAGTGGCACATCTATGTACTCCCTCAAAATACGCTTCACCTAATTCAGTTAGGGGCATGCCTCTAAGGCTTTTGATTGCGACAATCCCAAGAAGGAGGTTAAGGAGGCACTGGTTGTCCATTGACAATCAGCGCCTCGATGTTCACAGGTTTGACCTGTCCAACATGATTGTCTCTAAACCATGGCAGGTCCAGGTTCTCCCGTCAGCTCTTAATACTCCCATACTCCTCTGCCTCCAAGAACAGCATACATTTCTGCCCACCAGCATGTGTGAGCATCTGGAGTCCACCAAAGCCAGGCATACTCGTCCATTGATGAGCACTCTCACAGCAGGCAGTTTCTGGTTACGCATTTGTCTGGGAAGGAGACTGATACTGGTGTCTTCTTCCCTTAGGCATTTCTCTGGTATTTGTCTCAAAAATGGCAGTTTCATTGCTGCTGTGGTGTGGACTTGAGGTTACCTGCCTGCCATTAGTGTCTTCTGTGCCTCATGGTGATGGTCTGTCACTACCAAAGTTTCTTACACATTCTCGAGCATGATGTCCATTGAAAACATTGGGTTCTGCATGTTAACCGCCGTACTAGATCATCCGATCTTTTCAGTTGTTTTAGAGCACAGTTTCTAGCAACTTGCTTGGGACCAGATCATTTGTAACAGGTAACTGCCTTGTTATCTGGACTGGTAGGTGGTGCTGTCAAACATATCTGTTGAGTGAATGTTGCCATGACTGATTCCTCATCCCTTACGTTGGTCATGATGGCTCATGGCCAGGCTACCAGTTTCTCCACCATCATTATATTCATTGGCACCGATGCTTGGAGCTGCTGCTTGATGTGCGGTGACAGCCCAGAAATAAATGCACTGGCTATCCATTTCTCTGGCAGCATTTTCCCAACTCTTAAGTGCTGCCAGCAATTTGTCTGCTGTTTCTCCAACACAAAGGCATCATGCTGTGAACTGGTCAAACACTACGAATGAGTCCACAGAAAACATGGTAATGAGGGAACTCTTGATTTATGCAAGGACCGCTCGCTGTTCCTTCAAGACATGAGATCTGGTCTGCCTGAATGTCAAATTGTGGCTCCATTTATCTCACTTGGGCCAACCACCATTTGCATACATGTGAGCCTCTTTTTCAGTTCTCCCGCACATGTGCACAGTCATTCTAGGTTTTGCTGCCATGTTGCTTGCCTTGTCTAGCAGCTGTTCAGCAGTTACAGAAGACGCAGGCAACCCTAAGCCTCTTGCTTCATCTAGGACTGTGTTCACCATACTTGTAAAGTTAATTTCCATTCTAGCTGCCATCAATTACAGATTCAATTATTGGTAAAATCAACACTAGTAACTCGTATATTACTGTATTTTCTGGCTTACAAGATGCTGCAGCTTGAAAGATGCACCCTAATATTGGAAAGAAATTTCTAAGAAGGGAAAAAAATGTCATTCTCAAACAGTAACACATTCACCATGTGTCCCTCACGTACTGGTGCCACGTATTGTTTGCATTAATCACTTGTCTGATTAATTAATTGTTTGTGTGGCAATGACATACTAGTTGATGATTAGTAAATATACTGTATATCTTTCATTGTCTAAGGATGGTTTTATTTTCATAAAAATGAATTAAAAGTTTAAAAAATATGCATGTAAAAATATAAAACAACAAAATTTTATTCATCCTCAAATCCCAAAGCCTCATCACTGCTGGATTCATGTAAAAACTCTAAACTATCATCTGTAGAGTCATCACTACTGTTAGTAATGTACAATAAATGATCCTCAGTACCATCCATGTCATGGTGGTAATTGATACATTCATCTTGGTATTTTTTAGGATTTTTTTTGGGGAAAAATGTGCATCTTGCAAGCTGGAAAATATGTTATTTTGGCTGGTCTTATTCCAGAAGCATAGCATTATCCTTCCTCCCTCCATAGTCTATCATTCCAAATATTTTTTACTTTACCTTTGGATATAAATTTCTCATCTTTCTCAAGTTTGGCTCTTAAACGATTTACTGGTTTCTACTTTAAATTCTTTTTCACATTTGCATGGGATGTTATAAATGCAATGTTTGGTTAGTTACTTCTCTCATGAGGGACAAACTTTAAGGATTTGGTGAAGAGTGGTTGCACTGTTGAAAAAATCTTGATGTTTTAACATCTCTAAATCTTTTTGGATTCATTAAGCAGCTTTACTATGCTATGCTAAGATTACTGTACAAAGATTTCTCCAAGGTTCCTTCTTTTATTCCTTATTTCTAGATATTTCATATGACAGTACTTCTTATATTCATGAGTTTTTCTTTTCTATTCTAACTATGATGATGATGATGATTTCTTGCTTTATGTTGAAGCCTATCTCTTTTTGTAACACAGAAGAAATGGTTTTAACTAAAATTAAAGTGTAACTGTATCTGTAGGTATATTAGTTTTCTATATATACAAATGCAAAAGCCACTCTCTGAGTAGATTATGAAGACAGAAGCAAGTTACCTTATATTTAAGTTACCTTATATTTATGAAATCTATGGTTTAACTAAATGAGTTCATATAATCAAACATGAGAAATTGTATGGGGAAATACAGAAAATTTTTCAATCTAACTTCAGTGTTTCCCTTATTGATCAGACAGGGAACCTTTTTATGTCCCCTCATATATTTTTTCTGTTGGGCTAGTCTGGGAAACTATCATTTTATGTAAGCCAGGTCAAAAGTTAAAAGAGAATTGTTTTTAATGTCAGTCTATTCAATGCATAGTTTATTAGCAGTCACTGGAAAAAGATATCCACATCTTTCTGTAAGGAATGTACACTTGAAGAAAACCAATGTTGAATAAATCAGTTGAAATGTAGAAATAAAAAAAACCCAAAACATTATGATAAATAATTTGAACAATTCTAGGAATGATAATATTTAATCTCAAAATTATAGAAGATAACATCATGATACATTTACAAAAGTAATTTGTTTTAAAATCTACAGTTGGATGTGTTATCAAAAACTGAGGTTTTAATTTGAAGTAAAAAAAAACGTTATCATTTTTTTTTTCATATATTTTCTTTATTAAATTTCAATTGTCAGGAAATTTTATAGATTTTAAAAGAATTGAATTCTTTATGAATTATATGTTTTGATGAAACAAAAGGTCATTTGAAGGTAAAAAAATTGTAGTATAGGTCAACATTAAGGTTATAAATATTTGTTTAATATTTTCACATCCAGTAATATAATAAAAAATGTTGTTACAAATTACTAAACATGTGCATGCTTTTTATCTCCTCTCTCTTTCTCTCTCTCTCTCTCTCTCTCTCTCTATATATATATATATATATATATATAAATATGTGTGAGTGCATGTGTGTATGTGTATCTATTTGACTGACCTTTTTAATAAAGAAAATCTGAAATTATAAATAAGCTTTTGATTGCACAATGAAATTATACATTTTTAGACTTGGCTTTTAATTAAAGGGAATTAAATGTGATAAAAAGCTTGAATTTAAAAGAATACTGTTTTAATTTCTATGCATTAGGAATACATTTATACTAGAATTCACACAGTACATGGTTAGAGAGCCACACAAGGTAGAGGGTTACTGATAAAATGATAATGATGAATGAAGTGTGTGATATGAATGAAAGAGGAGGTGTTGAAAATGAAGGTTATGAGGATAAGGAGGATAGATAATAGTTGTTCATGACTTAGTGTTCAAGGAAGCACCTAAGCAGAAGTCTATTTCAAAAAATGGCAAGTAAAGAATAGAACTCATCTGAACATTTGCCATGGTAGTAGTAATAGGGCAGGGAGAGGTTTGCAATGTTGTATCTGTGGGAAAGAGACTGTAGAGTGGAAAGAAAATTTTACATTTTAGGTGTAATCTGACTTTTGTAAAGATAATGACTGAAAGAATAAGGAACTTTCTGCAGTAATAGAATGAGCAAACCTTTTTTTCTGGAATCATCTTTAGTAATGGATTGCATCTACAAATTCTATGTAAGGTCTTGAGTGAACTTGAGCTCCAATAGACGTTCAAAACCAGGGATCCTCATTAAGAGTGCAATCATTCATTGTGGCGGGTGAAAATTATTAAACAAGGAAAGAATAATGCATCATTTGATGATGACCTTTCATTAAGGAAAATGCACAAATTAGCTTAATCTAAATTTGCCTTTGTAGATTAATAGCATTCAAGTAGAAAATTGACTGATAATTTGTGTTTGCTATTTTGCTTGAAATGTATGTCTAAGTTTTAATCAAGTGGCTTAAATATGCATTTTTTTTATCAATTTGTTTTACCAATTTTTCTCTTAAAAATCTAGTGACAAGTCTAATTTGTTAATTTATTCAAAATGTGACAAATTTTCTTTTTATTTATCTTGTTTGTGGATAGATGATTTGAAAACATAACTGACTAGCATTTTTATAGTGTTTATGATTTTTGCATTTGATGCCTTATAACAAAAATTTATTTTAAATTCTTTTCAGGTGTCCTCAGTTTGTTTTGATATCAATTCTGAATAATTTAATAAAGACATTGGTTGTCCTTTTTGGAAATGCTTTCAAGTAAGTATTTTTTTATATTTTTCAAGTATATTCTTTATTATTTATTGCTAACAGAATATAAAATCGAATAATTTTATCATTTATAAGTCAGTATTCAAACAGAAACTGTTACTTTCAGTTTATCTTCTTTCTGCTGTTAACATTGCAGTGATAATATTGAGGAAGACCAACATAAATGACATCAGTATTTTTTAACCCAGTGGTCTTTCACTTATGCACAGATACCCTTAAGAAAGGTATTAATCTGTCTCTTCCTTCCAGTTATGGGTTAAATAACAGGACAGATTAGGTTCTATAGCAACCAGTTTACTGCAGAAAGTAATGGCAACCCACTGTGGGATAATCTTCTGCCCAGTCAATCATATCTCTTTTGAGACATGATCACCCAAGTGTGTATCACGTATGGCACTTAACTGATTGACCGATCTCTCTTTCTCTCTTCATTAAAAATCTCTAGCATCTATAATAAGAAATCATTAATGGAGACTTGTAATTTTGGAAAGTTCAGAACTTTTGCATCTTCTTTCTTTTGAACATAAAATTGTTGTTTTAGTTATTCTTACCAGAGGCTGTCATAGCTAGGGTTGATAGTGGGGAAAAAGCTTCCACTGTCTATAAAATGCTTCTGTGATATGAGTTTCAAAGAGCCTCTGACAGCTAAGTCCAGCTCCAAGCCAGAAAATGATGAAAGGCAGACAACTGGCACTTCATAACAAGCTGCTTTAGGTAGATGGTGCTCAACAGCCTTGGAAGGCAGTCCATATAGGGGAAGGAAAACCATGATTATCTGCTATCTTGCAGTCATATCCAAACACAGAAAAGGTTATGGAAGTAAATCCAGACATAAACCCTAGAGTGGAGCTCTAATGGTGGTTGGCTGCGAACGGTGACAACTTTCTGCAGTCAAGACCTTTTTGGTATGGCTAAGAGGAGATGCATGTAATCTGGGCAGCACACAGCCTTCATATATCATCACCCAGGCCTGTGCTTTCAGTTCAACACAAAAGACTGAATTTTGACCAAACAGTGTGCTACCTTTAGAGGCTTGTATATAAAATGCATTAATATTTATTTTATTATAATGCTACCCCACTGCAGGATGGTTTCAATGATCAATCTCCACACTAGAACTCAATATTCTGTACAGTTAGAATATAAGGAAAAAGATGTTGGTACTGTTTTATTTCAATATTTTATGTTTGTCATGTATTACAAGATGTTATATTGTTGTGATTCATTATTGATATTTACTTTATTACACTTGCTGATATTTTTGGTTTCTTGTTTGTTTTTTGATATTCTTTTACTGCATGCAATGAGTACCTGGAATACATTAATTCTGATATATTTATAAAGTACCAAGCTGTCAAAAAAGACATTTAACATTTAAATAATTTTCTAATTACATTGGTTATATCTTCTGCATTAATAATCTAAGAGTTTTATCAATGAAATTAACTCTTTTGTTGCATGTAAAAAATCATTTTTAAATTTTAAAAATATCCAAAGAAAGCTAGCACAAAATAAAAGAAATAAAAAGCAATCTCATCTTCTATACTGAGTAATGAGATATTTTGTTGTTATGGTAACACAAAGCCTGTTTGCTTGTTGAGTGATGCTTTCAGTTGCCATAAGAATGAAATGTCTCATTACTAACAAGAAGAGATCAGATTGCTTGACTGATAAATATATCGAGTCACATTTATATGATAGAATAAGACATTAGTTTTGGTAAATTTTGTGTATGTTACTAATGTCTATCTATCAACCTGTGTGATGACTAATATCAAATTTAATGTCTTTTTAACCTTGGCATTTTCACTACTGTTATTATATAAGGAACCACTTTTGGGATTTTCTAATATCTTTTCTTGCACAAATTGTGATAATATCTCAGTTATTTTTATGATGCACCAAGAAAATGTCTTTATCACTAATTGAAATTAACACTGACTGATGTTCTGTGAAAATGTTGAGTATATCTTTCCAACTTTCAGACCATTCTGTGTGTCACAGAATCATTTACAATTGAACCAAATCTTGACTCTTCTCTTTCATCAACTCCTTCCTATACTCAATGGAAAATCTTCTATAAACATGTTCTCTATTACAAATTGTCATTCTGAAGCAAGATGGTTTTTCTTGGAGGAAGAAATAAAGGTTAGTTAAGAAATCATTTTGAAAATATTACAAAAAACCCAAAAACTTTCTATTTTTAGGTGATTGATTATCAAGTTTTATTTTATTTGGACATTCCCCTTTAAATTGGTGCAATCTCAATAATGATGGTGAATTCTGAAAGATAATAAAAACATTGCTCTTGTATCATGGTCATATGTATTGTTGACTAGTTTTCTTCATCTGTTTTTGTTGCTTTTGATCACAAGTTTTAGGTTTTGGTTTTAAACTGCATGAAGTTGGAATAAAGAAATAAGTTTTGAAAAGAGCCAAATTGACATTGTCTTTCATGGATATTACCTTATTTTGGCAGAATTTTCCTCTGTTCTTTTCTTACCATTCTCTCTTTTGATTTAATCTATTCTCTGTAGTTTACTAGATTGTTATGATTTGTAGACAATCAGATTCTTCGACAAACTATTGATACTATCATTTATTTCACTAGTTTTCTTTATTTTTATGATAAAAAGCAACAACAACAAACACATAAAGAAAATAAAGAAACTATTTGTATAATAAGGAAAATGTTTCATACTCTCAAAACAACTTATACTGCCACAATTTATGCATCAATTGAAAATAAGTTATAAAATCACAATACATTATAAAACTGACTTTTCACATAACAAGAAAAAAAAACATTGTTTTTCTATATTCTATTGAATGGGACAAAGTAAAAGTTATCATAGATTTCAAACATTTAGGGCATTGTTCATAAAGTAAAAAGAAAAAAAACCTACTTTCATTAATTTAAACACACAGTCACCAATTTTGAATTTGTCATCTAAGATAACTCAATTGATAAATCAATTAATATGTCATAAGAGCAAATAATAACAATATTTTTCAATCACATCAACTATTAACCTGCTATTTTAAATTTCTGTTGTAAATGTGAGAAGCTAGGAGTTAAGACTCCTAGCTTCTCATATTTACAACAGAAATTTAAAACCTTAAACCTGGATTAACAGATATTTCAATTTTATATGTATACGTGTAGCTTTTTGGTGGTTGTCAAGTATTGTGTTTTTACCTATTGCTGGTTGTCATCAATCTATAGACATGATTCTATCAACTCACAAAAAATTCTTTGATGATGGCTTTTAAAAACCAAAAGCACTTAAGATGTTCAAATTCTTCCTGGAAACTAGGAAATTAGAAAAATTAAAAAAAACAAACTTTTAATCAACTTTCATTGGCCATCAACCAAACTGAAACACACACACACACACACACACACACACACACACACACACACACACACTTATTTATAATAAAGAGTTGAAATGATTGCAGCGCTTACCAAGAATAATATTTTATTTTATTATTAGGTAATTAGTCTATTTGTAATTTACATAAAGAAGTGCAAGTCTAGTAATTATAAACAAAACAGAACAAGTGTTTTATACTTTATATATTGTGTTTATATTATAATGTTATTTGATAAAAATATGTATTGTATCTCTAAAGAGGAACTGGTTTTGGTAAAAGTTGTCAAAAATTTGAAAAATATCTTTTATATTTCATGTTGTAAGCTTTTTTCTTTCAGTTGATGCTTGATGAATTGATTGGTGATTTTGAATCGGCAGATTTTGCTTATTTTGTAAGTCAATTATTTTCTCTTATTTTACAAATAGTAAATTCTACGTTGAATTAAAAGAAAAGTCAAATTGTACAAGGAATAATAAATAAACCCATTTATCTTCTGTAGGAAGACCTAATATTACCCAGGCGTTCTTATATTATTAAAGGATGCTGTATCTTATATAAGGTAAGCTCATTTATCAATTGAAGCTTTTCATCTTTTGTATCTGCAGTCTGCTAAGCTATCACTTGTTTGGATTAATGAATGACTTTAAAATATATTGTTGTTAACTGTTCTCTTATTGATATTTATACTAAGACCAACATATTGTCCTAGAATAATTGTGATTTAAAAACAAATGCCTGTTTGGTATATTTAATAGTTTACCTTTTAAAAAATGACAAAATGAATTTCATTCCTTTATAAATTTGCTATTTTTATTTTGCTTGTTTCAGGGTTACATGATCTGTAATCATTTACCTGTGAATGAATTATTGGATGTCTGGTCAGTTCTTAGAGTTCTGGGCCTTGTTCAGTTTAGTCAAGACCATCCTTTTAATGAGCTAGTCATTTGGCATAAAGTGTTTTTGTCAAAATCAAATTGTTCAACACTGGGATACAGTACTGAAAAGAATAATCATTCTTTACTCATTGTTGGACAGGTAAGGGAATTTACAACCATCCTATCTACTGTATTTAAATAATTTAACTACAGATTATCTAACATGTCTTTTAGTTTTGAACATACTTATATACAGTATAAGATGCACTTTTTTACTACAAAATTTGATTTTAAAATCTGTTTCTATTCAATAGACTAAAACAATGAATAATATATATATATATATATATATATATTGTTACGGATATAGATAGCCACACACACACCTACACACATATATTAAGATTGGTCTCCATGTGATAACAAGGAGATGGTCATGTGGGAGCCTAAAGTCAGTTTTGGGATAGCAGGTCAAGGTTGGTTGACCCAGATACCCTTAGTAACAAATGTCTAGACAGGAAATAGACATAGACTAGACATGAGGTTGTGAAGCAGCAGGAGCTAAAGTCCGTGCCAAAAGACAAGTCAGGTGGAAAGCAGAGATTGGAAGTCAGTTGCAGATCAGATTTTGAATGAACAAGTCACGATTGCTGAGCGCTGATAACTTATGAATGAAAAGGAAAACGCATTTGAGATAATGGCGTAATTTGACCAATTCATCTTAAGCAACTCCGGATAAGAAATACATGCATATAAATTCTTATTCATTAAAACAAGAAGAAGAAGATGAAACTGAATTGTTTATCTAAAAAGAAAGAAAGATAGCGACAGAGAGAAGATAAGAGAAGAAACTATAGAGTTGTTTGTATGCTGATTCTTATTTGTTAAGACAAGAAGAATAGAAAGACAAAGCCGAATCGTTTATCAAGAAAGAAGGAAAGATAGCGACGAAGAGATAGTGAAGAGAAGAAACCACAGAATTATTTGTGTGCTGAAAATATGACACTTGTTTGAAGAAATAAATAAAGAAGATTGTGGATATTGCCGAAATACTTGTATGCTGAAAATACAACAGTCAACTGAAAGAAAAGTAAAGAAAGTCACAGCTAAATACATTTGAAGCGGACTGTGATTGAGTCCGAAGTTGTATAAAGAAAGAGAAAGAAAGAAAAAGAAAAGACAGTAAAACAAAAGAGAAGAAACTGATATAAAGATAAGTTATTATATTCTTCGGCCCATGTTAGAAATCCTTTTCACAAATATTATGTTACCACAAACACCATACCATATGTGCTAATAATCTGACATGATTCTCTCCATTTTTATTTTGTGTTAATCTCTTGTATTCACATTCACCTGTATTCGTTTATATTTGTTAATATTTGTTGTAAATTGTTATTTCGACTAAGTTAGGTAGCCAAACATAAGTTTTGAAGTTCAGGTCATTGGACATTCTTATTCATACTTATATTTTTATTTTATTTTAATATTTTGTTACTTTTATCAAAAATCATTTCGCCTTGTCATTCATCCTTGAATTGTTGGTCAGTGCATGTGTTGATATGGAAGCAGACCTGGGAAGATTACAGCTCGATTATATCAATCGAACAGTGATCTCATTTTCTTATCATTGCCCATTTGTCATGATCTAGGAGAGATAACTTGTATCTGTCCATAGTGTGGAATTGTAAATATCCCTGAATCGACGTGTAACCATCTTAATGGTTATTGTCGCGGCAGGCATATGACGCTATATATACACACACACACACACACACACACACACAGAGTGTGCGATGGATAAATTGTCGGTAATTTATATTTCAATTTTGTATATGCACATTGTTTTTGATTTTGTTGACTGCACTGTGTAGTAGGTCAGTTGGTCACTGCCTGTGAGAAAAAGAGTATCATGACCGAACTTACTTTGCCAGAAATTTGGAAACAGCTTGCTGTTCTGGATGACATTTGCACTGGAAGCTCAAATATAAACATTTCAGAGTGTTTGGGTATCAATCTGAGGACAATGCAGAAGATTCGGAAAGAGACACTGGAGAAAGCCAAGCCACCCAAAGCAAACATCACGAAAGAGGAAGGGCTGGCAATCAGGACCCTACAGAAAGAGGGCAATAGTCCAAATAATATAAATACTATAAACATTTACTCTTTAGTATTTCAAGATAATTTTGTGTAATTTTAGTAAATATATCTATTAAAATGAAATGTCAGTGTTATTTTTATTTTGTGTAATTTAGATGATAATTTATCCATCACACCCTGCATATAATGCACGTAAGCTAAGTATATATATTTGAACAAGTATGCATCGTTCATTTGAATGTGTTATTTAAACAATAGTAAGACTTTCCAACATGCAATGCACTTGACTAATCAGAATGTTTAATGCAATTACTGTTTGTAATCACCTAATTGTTATTTCAATTTTCATTGGATATTTGGCAGTTTGGCATGTGCTTAATGCCAAGTTGGATGCCTCACCAAAAGCCAAAGTATTGTATCTTAGGCATAGGAAGCAAAATCATTTTACTCTTTACACTGTCTAAAGAAAAAAGGCTGTCATGTGGTAACTGATAAATTCTAGGTGATAATTTTTAAACATTTTTTTTTATAAGTTAGGTTATAAAAGCCATAATAGAGTTAATCTCAAGTAATGTGTACAGAAAGTAAAATTATGTAATCTTTGTGGATGAATATTATAAAGTGTAATTTTCATATTTAATATTTTGTTAAAGTATCAAATTTTCTTTAAAAGTTTAACTTTATGAAGCAATTAAATTATAACATTCTTAAATTCAAGAATACCAGTGAAGAGCATATTCTTGTGAAAAGAATTTATCAGCATTAATTTGGAATCTAGTCCTGGTTATGACGATAAACTACATCCAACAGCAAGGCCTCTGGAGATTGGGGGTTTTGAGGAGCATGGAGCCACCTCTTAATTGCTGTTGTTCACAGGGCCACCCTGACCTAGGGTGGTAGTGCCTATTAGGGTCCCAGTTATGGGCAAATAAGGAACCTCCAAACAAAAACAAAACACTATGAAAGTATAAACATACATTTTTATAGTAAAATTACCAGCAATACATTTTTATGCCAACAATCTGTAGTTGAAGATATACAGCTGCATTCAAAATATATTTAGTTGAAGCCATAAAATTGTGTTCAAAATTTTTAGATTTTGGCATTAAATAACTCATAGGTATTGATATACCACTAAACAAAATTAACTAACCAAAATTAACTAATTAACATTTGGAATCAAGACAACAGGAATGTTGTCTGAAATGAAAACATAAGGAGTTAAAATGTCAAAGATGCCAACAGGATTTTATAAAAAATGGTGACACTAATTCATTGGTTTGCTGATAAATAAATTGTATTTTTTAAAATATTTGATATGAGTGCATTTCAGACTAGCATGCTTATGGGAAAAGTATGAGTCTACTTTTCCAGTCAATTATCAAAATGTTTTATCACTGACATGTCACAATGGTTAGATAAGAAGAGAGTGGATCAATAATAACTTGGCTGAACCACTCTCCCATAACTGTCTTACCCACACAGCAGTCAATAACTATTACCCATTAACCAAACATGACAAGAGTCAATGGGTATCATGAATACAGTGAAATTAATATAATTTCATTAAAACTTCAAAATCTCTATTTTTATCTATTTTGTTTATTCAGAAACAGTGTTTAATGTGTTCCATTCTGATAAGTGATTCATCAGAAGACAAACCAAATCTACCAGATCCTCAAATGATTGACCAAGCTCTGTTAACTTTAAAACAAATTGAAACTGAAGGAATTCTGGGATGTTGTGATAAAAGGTAATCTTTACTTCTGCTCTTACTACTACTACTACTACTACTGGAATTGAATTGAGCTTAAATATTTTTATTCTATAAAATTATATATAATAGACTTACCTGAATATAATACCGCTTATCTATTTCCACAATAAATACAGGGGGACAATAGCATCATTGGATACAGCTGAAAACACTTGATTTCACTACCATTGGCTATGTGTTTTGCAAATGATAAATAGACACCAGGCAACCCACATTTTCAATGTTAGGAAAATTGCCAGGAAAATGTTTTTGCGGTTTTTATCTTTTTGCAGTTCAAACAGTTGGAAGTCAAATGAATTACACATTGAGTGTCTTAGGACAGCTCAGCCAGACTTTGCATTGAGGGATTTGATCTTCAATCGATGTGGATGCTGGTTTTCAAATTTATGTGGGCCTGGTCTTATTGTGTTACTAGTAAAAGATTTTTTTCTTAAACAGAAATTGTAAATTCAAGTTTGAAGCTTGTACAGTGTTGTGATGTAATAATCAGAGTGTGATGGCTTGTCTGGATTCCAGTAAATCAAGGAGGACCATGCCCTTTCTGTCTCAAAAGATTGTACACAACACTTTCTCACTGACAGCTGAATCTTTAATCTTTCAGTGCACTCGTTTAGATTTCAAATCATAATGGTAACACTTTCAGACTTGTAGTGGCTCAGAAAATCCTGATAACTTGCATTTGAGAGTCACTCTGTTAGTTTGTGAGTATCTTTGAAAGCCACCTTTGATATACCTTACTTTACAATTCACTGAAGATGATATTCAGTTTTGTACACAGATAAAATGATTGAGGAACTTTTCATTTTGTGAGCTTCTTAATAGGTATACATTTTTACTTTTAAACTTTTCATTTATATTACAGTAACAGTGAAGCTGTGTCATGCAAAAAATTGTATTTGTACATCAATTGTAAAAGGTAGGCTTTAATAAATTCTAATGATAAATCATGATCTGACAATATTAGGAAATAAATCCATGTAACTTCTCAGTAGAATTTTTCTTAATAGATCGAAAGTTAACATATTTTACAACTAGCAGTATAGCCTGGCATTGCTTGGGTGTAATGAAAGCTTTAAAGCTAATCCATGCTCCTGGAGCTCAGACTCTTTGGACGTTGGCATGAAAGACTAAAAAGCAATAGTCGTTTCCAGTTAAAGTGAAACTGTAGACTGAAAGAAAAATGAATGGATGTAAGTCAAATTTTGATTTCCTGGTATAGATATCAAACAAGTTTTTTTTGTCGTAAACTGAATTTTGAAGGCTAAATAAGTCCTCTGAGTAAATGGTATCATGGCTGAGACTAAGAACTACAATTATACCTACTTAGAGCCAAACCCGAAACAAAAACTAAAATAAAAGGGCTTAAAAATATACAGACATACAGGCAGATAAACAGACACACACACAAACATCTTGCCTTTTATATATATATATATATATATATAAAAGGCAAGATGTTTGTGTGTGTGTCTGTTTATCTGCCTGTATGTCTGTATATTTTTAAGCCCTTTTATTTTAGTTTTTGTTTCGGTTTTATTATTATTATTATTAATATATATATATATATATATATATATATATATATAATAATAATAATAATAAAAAACCGACTCTGTACGTATTCTAATCTTAAAATGTTACACAAGAAACTTTTAAAGACTATGAATAACCAGCAGAATCTAACTCCGTTATCGTCCTCGGCTATAGAGCTTTGGACAAAGAGGGGAAAAAAAAGAAAACTGCGTAGGACCGACAATGCATACGGTTCTTCACAGTAAAGAAAAAAAACCCTCGAACGGAACGAACCACCAGGAAAGAAAAGTGCTCGATACTAAACTAACCAAAAAGTGTTAACAAAAAGGCAGTTATGCAGAGCAAAAACACATGAAAAAATCGCAAGATCGCCAAGACCTACCGCGGTTTCGCACAACGGCTCGTCAGGGCAAAGGTAGACCAAGGACTAATCAAATAAATAGACACCAATTAAGACTAACCCATTTGGGGGAAGGGGTTGAAAGGAAAAAAAAAAAAAAAAAAATTGGGGGGGGGGGGGGTTTACAGTAACACCGATAGTCTAAGCAAGAAACTTCATTTTGTGCATTCTACACTTATTTAGTATTTATGTTCTAGCGTTAATGAGTTTGTTGGTAGGTTCAAATTTAGCTATTGCTAGCTTCTCCTCGTCACATACCCTACAAAATTTATTGTTTTTATTATCGCTAGGGCACTTTTTTATTATTTCCCATTTCAGAATGGGATCCTTTTTAATTTTGGCTGTTATTTCGAATATATTTAGGTAGATAATGCAGTGCTATGCTTATATTTCTCGTTTTTGAAAGAAGTTTTATGGTTATAAAACCTATTTTTAAAATTATCATGTGTGGATCCTATGTATGTCTTGGGGCTTTTGTCATTTTCGTTAACATAAACTTTAACCTTATAAACTACGCTTGTCTGATTGCAATTACCTCTAATCGGGCAGTCCTTTTTAGTTCTACAATTACACTTATGTTTATTAACGTTATTATTACTAGGGGTCGCAGTCTTATCTTTTAATTTACTTTTGTTGGTATTGTTAATGATTTTACCGATATTGGGTAAACAGGAATAGCTCAATTTAATAGTATTCTTGTTAAATATTTGTTTAAGTCTATTATTTGAATTGAAATGTTTATCTATTAACCTAAAAAACATTTTTCCTATTTTGGATTTAACTTCGTTATTGTAGGGGGGGGTTGAACCATATAATTTTTCTTGATCTATTCTTACGGGCTTTTCTGCTTGTGCTTTGGTCCGAAAATTCTAGCATTTCTTGGTGTCCACCTTTTTTTAATGCAATTTGATAAATTTTTTTGTGTTTTTCGAAAACTTCCCTATTAGACGAATTTGTGGACAATCTAACCTCTATACCTCTAGGAATACATTTAAGGATGTGTCTAGGGTGGTTGGACTTTTTATTAACATAATTTGGAGCGTAATTCCTTTTAATGTATGGTGTTATTATTCCTTATAAATATATATAAATAAATATAAGCATAGCACTGCATTATCTACCTATGTATGGGAAATAAAAGCCAAAATTAAAAAGGATCCCATTCTGAAATGGGAAATAATAAAAAAGTGCCCTAGCGATAATAAAAACAATAAATTTTGTAGGGTATGTGACGAGGAGAAGCTAGCAATAGCTAAATTTGAACCTACCAACAAACTCATTAACGCTAGAACATAAATACTAAATAAGTGTAGAATGCACAAAATGAAGTTTCTTGCTTAGACTATCGGTGTTACTGTAAAACCCCCCCCCCCCCCAATTTTTTTTTTTTTTTTTTTCCTTTCAACCCCTTCCCCCAAATGGGTTAGTCTTAATAGGTGTCTATTTATTTGATTAGTCCTTGGTCTACCTTTGCCCTGACGAGCCGTTGTGCGAAACCGCGGTAGGTCTTGGCGATCTTGCGATTTTTTCGTATATATATATATATATATATATATATATATATATATATATTATTGATTTTCTGCACTATTGTAAAAACTGCAAACTTGAAACTTCTGAATATTGTTTCTTATGTCTTTGTCTATGGGTGTATCAAATTTGATTAAAATCGGCCCACTTCTTCTATAACCCGATTTTTTTCGATTATCGATTTTCGATATTTATCGGGCGTACCTCGACACAAAACCTAGCTAAGAACACTCGCAGACGCTTATAGTACAACTGTGTAAATTTTCAAGAAAATCACTTCAGCCTTTTCGGAGTCTGTAGGTAACAGACACACACACCCACACAGACAAAGTTTCATTTATAAATATGTTTAGATTAGATTTAGATTTAGATAATAGAGCAGCTTCTTTTTAAAAGAAATCATGATCAACTGTAAGAAATATTTAATAGCTTTATGGCTATTATTTATATTTTGAAATTTTATCAAGTGTACTTTAGGATTTGTCTATACTTCTAAGATGAGGTAGTATTTACACTTTACCCTATTCGGACTGTTGTCCTCATCTTTATTGCCATTTTTATGATGTTTCAGCCATTGTATGCTCTAGCCTTTTGGCTCAGTGGATATAGGTGTTAGTTAAGTTCAGTGACTTAACCCAAAGAGTTTTCCAATACCTGGCTACAGCAGTGGTGAACAATGACTTAGAGAATTGAGTTAAAGGAAGATAACTACATGGCATCACACGTGGAATGAGAATGGTATACCCCAGTGATCAAAATAAAGTGTTCAGTTCAAAATTCCTAGCATCTGAAGAAGGCCAAAGTGTACAACGGCTGAAATGTCGTAAACATGGCAATAATGATGAAGACAACAGTCTGAATAGTGCAAATAGTGTACTTTAGGAATAAAAGAAATCTCATTAAGAATTCTTGTCTGTTTTTTTTTTGTTATCTCAAACCATATATATATATATATATATATATATATATATATATATATATATATCTGCAAAGTAATTGGTCCTGACTTGGCATCTTGACTTCAGTGACATGACTTCCCTTTGTCTTCCTACAAATATTTTCATGGCAACTGTTCTGATTAGCTTTTTGCCCTTGTTCCCTGTCCATGTGAATTTAAGTGTGCTACTAGATTGGTATCTAGGTCCCACCTTTTTACCATTGAAATAGTTAAATGTAACCACCTTTTCTACTTCAACAGTTTCTTTCTTCACACTTCCTGCCTGTGGAACTCCCTTTCATTTACTGGCTTCTCTGACAGAATTACAATCTCTGAAAATTTAAATGCAATGTCAGTTGTCATCTTCTAACTTCTTGAATCCCATTCATCTTTTATCTTTTTTCTCTAACCCCTGTACCTAGTATTTTTCTCTCACTGTAACCCCTTGTGCACTTGTGGAGGTGTGGTTGCTTGGGAGTTTAATGATTAAAATAATATCTATCTATCTATCTATCTATCTATCTATCTATCTATCTATATATGAAAATAAATAAAGACAAGAGGAAAACTATTTTTCTCACCTATGCGTTTTGTCCTTTAAGAGACTTTATCAAGGCAAAAAGATAAAATAAATTTTATTTTAGATAAATTATCTATAAACAAAAAATTGTTGGTTAATAGAAAAAATTCTCATAAATAATTCACAAGATTAACTGAAATTATTAAACATTTAAAAGATGTTATGTTTCATATTTGAAGAGAATTTTTTTTATTTCATGTGCAGTATAATGTTATATTATGAGATGTTAAAATGATGGAAATTAACAGTTTTCTTTAAATTTTTTTTTATATTCTGTATATGTTTGCTTGAAAAGTATTGTTTCTATTAGGAAAGTAATATTAGTGAGATTAGAGAAAAGATGGAATGTAGATTAATATTTTGATAATATTTGGGGGTGCTCTCAGGAATATGCCTCCTGAGTAAATTATTTTCACTTTTAGTGTGTATGGTATTTTTTAGGTTGAAATTGTGGTTGAATTTATTTCCATGTATGACTAGTGCATTTGTCAAATTATTATTTATGAGGTCTCTTCTGTGTTCATAGATATGTTTTTTAAATTTCTGCATGTTTTGCCAATGTATTGTGAGGGACAGTCTTGGCAAGTTATTTTATATATGGCTGCTTCTGAGTTATTATATATATATTTTTTTTATAACTGATTATATCCATAATAGTTTTTGAAATGGTTGTGACTATTTGGATGCTGTTTAGATTGGATAAATTATTCTGGATAGTAGATGTTATAGAGTTGGTAGGGAGTGTTATGTATCTGTTTTTGATTAATTTATTACTCTGGATAATGTTCTTGTTGCGGTTGTGTATTTTATATGCCTTTCTTTTGGCATTGTGGATAAGGTGATATGAATGTTGTAGGTTTTTGAATATGTTTTCTGTGTACATTTCTTCTTTGGATAAATATTGGAGGCTGCAGATTTTTAATGCTCTTAAATAGAAACCTATAATTATACCAGATTTGATTTTAGAAGAGTGGTTTGAATAAAAACTGAGGTTGTTTTTGTTAGATTTTCTGTTATTGTTTCTGTGTAACATGATATCTAGAAAGGGAAGAGTATAGTTCGTTTCAGTTTCAAAGATGAAGCCTATTCAAGTTCAACATTGTTAATTTGGTTGACATGATCTGTTATATTAGTATTTTGTGGATTTATTAGTAGAGTTGTCTATGCGTTTGAAATAGGAAGATTTTGGTGGTAGAAGGTTTTTGAATAGGTCCCTTTCTAGAAACTCAAAAATAGACAAGTGAGGATGCTACTGAGAGGTGATCCCATTGGTAAACCAAATTTTTGTCTATAGAAGTGTTAATTGAAAGTAAAGAAACATTTCTTGGTGATTAGATGTCATAGTTTTATGATTTTATATGTAAGAAGTGATTTTATTTTTGCTTTTGTTAAGTGTGTTTTTAGTATACTTAGGCACTTCTCTATAGGGACATTAGAGTATAAGATTTTATATCTAAACTTGCCATATATTTGTCTTTGATGTCTATATTTTTTCATTTGTATAAGATGTTGCCTTAGTTTGTTTTTTTTATATATAATGGACTGATTGTGCCAAGGATTGATGTTAAGATGTTACTTAGTTTGCCGCCTAGTTTATTCCTGATATGATAGGTCTTATTGGTATGTCCGGTTTATATGTTTTTGGTAGTCTGTATAATGTGGGTGTTTTTGGATTGTCTACAACAAGTTTTAGCCAGGAGGTATCTTTCTTTAGAAATTTTTTGATGTTGCTTATGAATTTTTGTGTCTCTTTTGTAGTTTTGTTTTTATTTACTTTTTCATAAATGTTGTCATTGTTAATGAGGTTTTTCATTTTCTGTTGGTAGATGTGTTCGTTCATGATTACAATTCTCCCACCCTTATCGGAAGAAGATTTGTGGATATTTTTGTTGTTAATTCCTTTAGGGCTTTTAGATATCTGCAAGGAAGTGAGGTGTCATTTGTTTTTTATTTTTTTGTATGTGGTTGTGATTACGCCTTGGATATACCTCTTGGTAAAATCAGAATCATAATTTTTAATTATGTAAACCGTGGTGTGGTTTTTTGGTAATCTGGTGGCAAATTTTTGACTGACGCTCAGGGATTCTAGTTGTATATCTGACAGATTGAATTTGGATAAATTGGTAAATACATCTTTTATGATGACTTTGGACCATTTGCTATTGTTAATTAACTTATTTAGTTTATTGTGTTTGGATGTATTTCTTGTAATTGATTGAGTTTTTCATGAAATTCTTATCATGCTTGCAGAGAGCATTTCCTGCAATATATGCCCTGTAGAAAAGTACTTGTTCTGTCTCCTCCAATTCCTGTACTTTAAAAATTTGGGGACATAAGGAGAGACAACATGTTTCGATGTATTGATGAGTCTGCAAGAGCATTAGGGAATGATTTTTTTCTTCAGTGCACTTTTTGAGAAAGTTTTTCTTGTTTCTGTATAAGTGGATGTATATTAGTATCTTTTTGTATTCCCTGATTTGGTGTATGTTTGTATTTTTGTTTTCCATGTTGACAATTTGCAAAAGTATACTCAGTTATAATCCAAGGAAAAGAATGTATAGTTAAATAAAGATGACAAGAGGAAAGATATATTTTTCTCACCTGCACATTTCATCATGTGATGGACTTTATCAAGGCAAAGAGATGAAATGAATTTTATTTTAAATAAAGTTTTTTTTTTTAATCATTTCACCCCAAGCAAGGCAGTTTTACTGCCACTGGTGTATAGGGGGTTACATAGGAGGATAGTGATGAGAAAGAGGAACAGATTATAGGGGGTGTCAAGAAGTGGGTAAGAGAAGAATGAGAATACTGGTGTGATGAGAGTGAAATGGATGAAGAAAAGAGCATGAGGGAAAGGATGTGAGTCAGAGAGATAAGAGATGACTATTGACCTCATATTTAAATTTTTGGAGATTGTAGCTGTTGGAGAAGCAAGTATACAGAAGGGAATTCCATAGGAGATCTGTAAACAAAAAATTGTTGGTTACTAGAACATACATAAACACACACACACACACACACACACACACACACACACACACATATATAAATTAAAAGAATTCCTTTAAATAGCTTATTTTAAAACTATAATAGATAGTTTTTAGATAAGTAGTTTTAAACTTTACATAATTCTGAAACAAAATGACTTGTTTATTATATCTTGTATACAAAGGTATGAACTGAATCTAAACAAAATTTTATAATATAAACTTATAACTAAAAGGTGGTAAGCAAAATGCTTTATTTTGTGATGAGCCTGTAATATTTACAATAATTAAAAAAAATATTTTCTTGTTCTGTTCGTTTTTTTTAGGTTTTCCTCTCCTGCAGCTATTTCTTTGGGTAATCCCGAAATATTTGTGATGTCTTTGGATGGCATTAAGTCTTCCAAACTATTTCCGAGTGAGTATTTCTTTCTTGTCAATATTGAAGGTATTAAATTATGGTTCCACTTGAGATGTCATTGTCTTTGTCCAACACACTCTTCTAAGACTAGTGGATTAGAGCATTGATTTTGGAATTTGGGGATAGAGTAGTTGTGAGTTCAATCCTTGCGCCAGGCAGTGATTATTTTGTGAAACAGGGTGAACAATAACTGAGCAGTACAGATGAAATATCCCCAGACATGGGTTGAGAACAATCTACTCTCATAGATCAAATAAAGGGTTCAGTTCAGAATTCCCTGTAGGTTACCTAAATTGACATACACCCGATGAAGGCTGGAGGACACAATGGTCAACACATGGTGATAACGACAAGAAAAATAATCCACATGTAAATAGTGTAACTCTTGTAAATTGTTGCTGTAAATCATAGATTCAGTTTCATCCATCTGTACCCATAGATAATTTACGAACATTTTATTTATTTGGTCTTGTAGATGGCCTAGTGGATAAAGCATAGTCTTCTTTCTTGGAATTTATTAGTTCAGTGTCAAGCAGGTCAGGCTCATTGATCAGTTCAGTGGAGAAAGCATGGCAACAACACAAGGGAAAAGATGTCTGTTCCAAAATCTGAAATTCCTAGGAAGGATGTAACAAAAAGCAAAGGTTGAAAACAATCAGTCAGTTAAGTGCAATATGTGATGCATGCTTGGGCAATCATGTCTTGAAAAAGACATGACTGACTGGGCAGAAGATTTTCTTGCAGTAGGTTGCCATTACTTTCTGCAGTAGACTGCTTGCTTATCAAGGCTACAGAATCCAATCTGTCCTGCCATTTAACTCATAGCTGGAGGAAGAAGATTTTTGCACAGTGAGTTGCCATTACTTTCTGCAGTAGACTGGTTGCCAACCAAGGCTATAGAAACCAATCTGATCTGCTATTTAACCTATAGCTGAAGGGGAATGACAAATTAATACCTTTCCCAAGGGTATTTGCGTGTAAGTGAATACAATGAATTCAACTGGAATTTGAACTCAGCACATCCTACACCAACAATATCTTAGACAAGGCAGTTATTTTTAGTGAGGGGTTAAATCATGTTTTATGACTTAATGATCTGTTGAACACAAACTTGCTCTGAAAGTGACCTTTTCAAATTATAATTGTGTTTTTCTTTTTAAATTTTATGTGTGCAAATTTGTTACAGACTGATATAAGTAACATTGTGAATGTCATCTTGGAGGACCAATTTGTAATGAATTTCTATTAGCTCTATTGCAAACAGAACACTAACTTGAAAGCATATAAATGTAATCTGAATCTATTATTTGTCTTTTTACATTGTGAATTCAATAAGGCTATTATGAATATAAGGAAATGTATTTGCAGGCAAAAGAGTGACAAGCAACTAAACTGCTCATTAAATGTAACTGCAACTTCTACTCTACTAGTTTCTTTTCTTGCACTTCCTGCCTGTGGAATTCCTTTCTGTATACTTGCTTCCTTGACAGTCACAATCTCCAGCAATTTAAATGCTATTTCTTATCTCTTTGACTAACATCCTTTCACTGACAACCCTTGTATCATGTTCTTCTCCCTTTCCACTCTACTCTCATACAGCTTTCTTCACATCAGTGTTCTCATTCTTCTCTTATCCATTCTCTGATACCCACTGTAACTTGTTCCTCTTTCTCATCACTCACCTTTTATGCAACCTCCAGTGCACCAGTGGAAGCACTGCCTTGCTTAGAATGAAATAATTACAAAAAAAAATCAAATCAAAGATTATCCTGTCTATAAGACATTATAAAATAATGGAGAAACTGTACAAATAGGAAATTATCACATCGATAATCATTATGTAGTATCTTTCAACAAATATCTTCTAAAAAATCATCAAGCTCACATCAACACATCACTCAATAAATCCCGGGCCTAACTAATAAAACAACAACTTTTAGGCAAAATTTGACTTTATTCATCAACATAGTCTCGTTCTAGGAAGATACATTGATTTCAACACTTCTCTAATAATTCGATGCATTTTTTGTTTGGCCTCAAAATATGCCTCAGTTTCTGATATCACTTCTTCATTGGAGCCAAGTCTCTTTCTCTGGAGCATTCTTTTAAGGTCTGCAAACAGCCAGCAGTTGCTGGGCACCAGATCTGAAGAATAGGGTGGATGTGGAAGCAATTTGAAGTGCAATTCATGTAGTTTTGCCATCGTTGTAATCAACTTGTGACACTGTGTGTTGTTTTGGTGAAAGATCACTTTTTTCTTCTTCATTTGTGGCTGTTTTTTGGTTCTTGATGATTTCTTTCTTCAAACACACCAAAAAAAGTTGTATTGATGCTTCTTCCTTTCGCAAGGTAATCAATAAACTGAACAAAATACCTTGCGCATCCCAAAAAAACGGAGACCAAAACCTTGTCTGCTGATGTTTGTGTTTTTGGTTGCTTTCGACAGCTTTCACCTACTGCTGCCCACTCAGTTGACTCCTGATTTGACTCTGGAGTGAAGTGGTGGATCTCTGATTCTTCCACTGTCACATATTTATACAAAATCTCCTTCTTGTTGTGTTGAAACAGTTGCAAACAATGCTCTGAAGTGTTGACGTGTTGTTGTTTTTGATCAACTGTGAATAAACGTGGCAACCACTTTGAACACAGCTTTCTCATTGACAAATGTTCATGCAAAATGATGAATACACTGCCTTTTGATATATTCAACTCATCTGCTATTTTACATAACTTTAATTTACGATCAGCCAAAACGAGTTTGTGGAATTTTTTGGTGTTTTCCAGCACAACTGCCGATTTTGGGCGACCTGGGTGTTCAGCATCATTTGTGTCTGTATGACTGCATTTAAAGTCAGCACATCACCTCTTAACCATTGTTTTCGATGGAGCAGAGTCCGAATAACAGTTATCAAGCCATGGCTTTGCTTGAAGGGTATTTTTTCCCATCAGAAAGTAATGCTTTATCAACACACAAAATTCAGATTTTTCCATTGTTTTAAAAATTTGCAACAGTACCTTCAATTAAATAACTGTAATTTGTAAACTAATAATCTGAATGGGCCCAAATTTTGTCTTGTGCCATTTGAAGGTTAGTACTTCCTAAAAATCATATGGGTTTTTTATTAGTGGTGCCATCTTTATGTCAGTAGGCCATGACATTGAAGAAGTTACAGTATTCTCAACAGTTAATAATGTAAAATATGCTGAATTAAAAAAGAAGGAATTACATATTTGGGCAGATAACAAAGTGTATTATGCTGTACTAGACTTGAGTCAAAATTGAATTAAAACAAAATGGATTTGCATCAGAAAAGGAAATGAAGGAAGGAATTATAATCAAAACAAGACTGATTGCAAATGGTCTCAAGACAGAGACTTGGAATTGTTTGGAAGTAATTTGCCTTCTTTGTCAAAGTAAATCCTACAAATTATCTTGACCATCATTGTAGCTTTAATGTGGACATATCATTTGATGCATATCAAGACAGCTTTTCTGCAAGGGAAACAACTTGAAAGTCTTTGTAGAACCTTCTCCAGAAGCTGAAGTTCTTGAAAGCTATGCATGGTAGTTAAATAAATGTTTATACAGATGGAATGATGCTTCTCAAGGATGGTATTCATCAGTTACAGCTAATTTTTTTTTCACAGAAAATATCTTATAGAATTTCTATTTCTCCTCTAACAAAATTCTGATCATGTATAGGGACCCAGAATCCTTTTTTTGCAACAAAAAATGTATTTTGATGTGGAAATTGTGATAAGTTTCTACTATTGACTATATGAAAATAGAAAATAGGGAGAGCTGTTAACTATGTTCTTTTATTTTTCTTATGAATATTATGATGATTGTTAATGCTAATCATCCCAAATATTAAACTCTTCATCTTTGGCTAACAAATATTATTGAATTACCCTGTCCTACCTGCTAATTATAAATAAGCCCACATTTTCCCATAAAAACTTTTAATAATTTGTTCAGAGAATAAAAAAATAAAAATTCTTTGGAAATTTATGCCGGGCAATTTCACAGATTAAACATTTATCTTTTAAAACCCAGGACACTATTAAATTTCTTTGCAGCATCTTTGCTCGGTAAAAGAGTTATTTCAGCAATACTTTCAACATCTTCACCTTGAACAACTTCTGGACATTTCAAAATCTAAATGTAGCTTTACTATCCTTTATTTTCATGCTTCTTTTGATTTTCTCTCGTAAAGTAAATAGGTATCAGTTATACCAAGCCAGACCACACTGACCTGGAGCAACCCAAATCCAAGACAGTGGCACCAATAGTTTTTCCTAGGAGTGTACTATCCCCAGATTTATTGTAACTCATAAGTACAATATTGTTTTAGAATACATATTGTTTCCTTTTTCCCAGCTCTTGTATGAACTGGGCCTAGTAACTGTCAATTTGTGAAATGATTATCTTGAAAAGGAATTTTTTAGTGCACACTCAGAAGAACAACATCCACACAAGTTGACATGACTCCATTAATCTTAGTCTCATGGTACCATGTAAAGACTGCTTGGTTAGACTTTGATG
Source organism: Ascarosepion bandense (assembly GCA_037127315.1). NCBI lineage: Eukaryota > Metazoa > Mollusca > Cephalopoda > Sepiida > Sepiidae > Ascarosepion > Ascarosepion bandense. The sequence goes on along the minus strand of JBBBDQ010001625.1, from coordinate 1,727,726 downwards.
GGTATGCTCTCAGTTTCGTTAGCTTTTTCATTGTTAAATACCATTCTTAGGAAACATAATTTAGTCCGTATACATATTTACTTAACCTCTGTATCTAACTTCAGGAACTTCAGCTTGGAGGAGGTTCTAGAAGGACTGTACTTTCAAATTGTTTCATTTGTAGAAAAGCTGTCTTGATATCCATTGAATGAGTATCAAGTAGGCAAGTCACTTCTAAACAATTCTGAATCTCCATCTTGAAAACCTTTTGTGACCAGTCTTGTCTTGATGATGATTGCATCCTTCATATCTTTATTTTTAGGTACAATTTCATCTTGTTTTATTTCTGTTTTGATTTAAATCTGGTACAACAGAATTACGCTTTGATATCAAAACAGGTATGTAATTTCTTTTTTACTTCTGCATATGCTATTAGGACCTTGAAAAAGTTCTCAGTTTTCTAACAAATGACATTCCCAGAACTGTATGCGTTTAGCTTTAGATGGTCAGGCATCTATAAGGAATTACTATAAGCAAGCTTGAAATTCAGTGTATGTCATTTCACCGAAGTGTAAATAACTTTCTTTTTCATAACATTAAACATGTCGGATTTCGTGCCAAAGAAAGTGTATTTGTGGGGAATTTTACTGCACTACTTTATTCAAAAGAAATTTGCAGTTAAGGGCACAGAATTCTTGTTGAGACTTAAGGCAACCGTACTCCATTGGACACAACATGCAGAGATTAGTTTAGACACTTCAAAAATATTAATTTTGATGTTGAAGATAAAGAACAATCTTGGCACACCAAAGAAGTTTGAAGACAAAGAATTGGAAGCATTACTTCATGAAGACTCATGTAAGGTGCAAGCTGAACTTTCAGAATCATTAGGAGCTGGTCACACAACAGTTTCAAAATGTTTGAAAGCATTAGAAATGATTCAAAAGCAAGGACATTGGGTACTGTACAAGTTGAAGCTGAGAGACGTCTAACTGCATATTGTCACATATGAACAGCTCCTACAATGGTAGAAAAGGAAAGGTTTTTTCATAATATCGTGACTAATGATGAAAAGTGGATGCACTACAATAACCCTAAGCATAGAAGATTGTAGGGTAAGCCTGGCCATGTATCAACATCAGTGGCAAAGCCAATTATCCATGGTTCAAAGCTTCTTCTCTGTATTTGGTGGGATCAGCTGGGTGTAGTGTATTATGACCTGCTCAAATCATCTGAAACAATCACGAGAGATTGTTATCAACTACAATTATGCATTTGAGCTGAGCATTGAAGAAAAAAATGGTTGCTATACCAGCAGAGACATGACAGAGTGATTTTGCAACATGATAACGCTCAGTTACATGTTGCAAAACAGTTGAAAACCTACTTGGAAAGGCTTAAATGAGAAATTCTATGCCACCTGCTGTATTCACCAGACATTGTCTCATCTGATTATCACTTGTTCTAATTGATGACACATGGCCTGGCTGAGAAGCACTTTCACTTGGTTAGCCTCAAAAGATATGTTGTTTTTCCAGCATTGATTCAAATGCTGCTAGAAAGATGGGAAAAAGTAGTGGCTAGGAATGGACAATACTTTTGGTGACATGTTTCTTACTAATTTTTGTAAATAAAACATTATTAACAGTTGAATATAAGGTAACTTCTTTGTTGTCATTGTCTACTAAAATTTATTTTTGATAAGTATAGCGAAGAAAACGGCGACTTACCTCGTCAAACCAAGCGACAGTGCGTCGCGTTAATACTACGACATAAAATGTGGTGAAAAAGAAAATTACATACCCAAAACAAGTCCGCTGCAGGAGTCGCTATGGGAGTGTATGCAAATCTTTGGCGTCCTCTCTGTGTTGTCGGCCAATGGAAAAAATTGATCGGCCGATAAAAGGAGTCGTTCTCAAAGCGAAGAGGAGGTTTAACTGGTTAGGTGGATAGCAGTTGGCGAGTTTGGACCGGCGAGTTGAATTGTCAGCATTTTTCTTTTTCTGGCCCGAAATTTGAGCAAGTTGCGAAAGAATATTTCCTACAAGCTATTTCGGCATTATGACGGACAAGACTTTTGATGTGAAGTTGATACCAGAGTTTGATGGTTCGGTAACCGAATCGGCAGTTCAGAAGGCAGAACTTTTTTGTGACCTGTGTAGAATAAAAAAGGTTGAACGTGTTCTTCCTCTGAGGTTGACGGGCGGGGCATTTGCTGTTTATCAACAACTAAACTCGGAGCAAAAGTCAGATGTCGAGCAAATAAAACAAGCCCTGCGGATTGCCTTTGCACCAGATCGTTTCTTGGCTTACGAGCAGTTCGTGGAACGCCGACTGTGCCCAGACGAATCTGTCGACGTGTTTTTAGCCAACTTGAAGAAGTTAGCATGTCTCTTTGGTGGAATATCCGAGCAAGGACTCGCATGTGCGTTCATAGCAGGATTACCAGCGCACATCAAACAACTACTGCGCGCGTCTTCCAGAATGGAAGACATGAAGACAAACCAACTATTGGACTGAGCTCAGGCCATAATGAAAGATCAAATCACAACTAAGGAAATGGTTGCAGCTACCATTTCACCAGGCGGAGCTGGTAAATATCCACATGATAAACATCGGGAAGGTATGCGATGCTACAGATGCTCTGGGTGGAATCACTTTTCCAGGGACTGCCCAGTTCGACGAGAAGATGCCCGTAAGTCACGCAGATCACGCACAACACTGCGTTGCTTCAGATGTCAAGAAATAGGCCACATTGCTTCATTCTGTCTGGGAAAAGAGGAAGGGGACAAGACGTCAGCGCCGGTCTTTTCCCCAAGCGAGTTATGAACGAGGCGCTACCGGTATTGAATATTTATGTGAATGGAATTAAGAGAGTAGCAATAGTGTACTCTGGCTGTTCACAGACACTCGTGAGTAAATCAATCTGTCAATCCTGGCAGATGACCGAGATGGACGTACTCACTGTAAACGGAAATACTCTTAAATGTTGTGGAGTTGGACGTGTTAAGCTTGGCGTAGCCAATGCAACCCCCCTCAAAATCGAAGTCTTGGTAGTGGATGGAGAACTATTGGGCTTTGATTTATTACTTGGATTCGACGTCATTAAAAAGTTAGGCAGACTCCAAATAACAGAGTGTGGCGACATACGATTTCCCAAGCATGGGACTGTCTGTTGTGCCACTATTAAAATAGAAGAACCTGATTTCTGTACCTAATTTGACCCAAACTGAAAGATATGGGTCGCATCATGGAAGTGGTCTGATGGTCGATCACCAGAGAGTTTGTGAAATCGGATACCCGAGTACCCTATACCAACAGCAATTAAGGAGGAATACGACCGGGAGCTGCAGACCTGGCTTGACAATGGTTGGTTGCAGCCTTATCCTGAAAAAGAACTTGGTCCTCCAAAAGGACTAATTCCGTTGATGGCGGTTGTGCAGAAAAACAAAAATAAAGTGCGGCCAGTATTAGACTATCGAGAACTGAACGAGTGTCTCGACGCACACACAGCCAATGCTGACGTATGTGCACAGAAACTGAGGGAGTGGCGTAAAAAAGGACCGGATGTCGCTATCCTTGACCTACGGCAGGCCTATCTGCAAGTTCATATCCATAAGTCACTTTGGCCCTTTCAAACTGTAATCTTCAAGGGGCGAAGATATTGCTTGACCCGAATGGGTTTTGGGTTGAATGTTGCACCAGCCATAATGAAGGCCATTGTGGACGCCGCGTTGTCTAAAGATGAGTCAGTTCAGCGGGCAACCTCATCATATATTGATGATATTTATGTTGATGAGAGAATGATTTCAGCAGCTCGTGTGAAGGAGCACTTGGCTGCGTTTGGTTTGACCTGCAAGGATCCAGAACAGTTACAGGATGGCGCACGTGTGCTGGGTTTGCGTGTCGAACAAGATAACGACACGCTTAAGTGGAAGCGTGAAAATGAGATTCCATCAGTTCCTGAGGTCCTGATGCGACGTAACGTTTTCTCGTGGTGTGGAAAACTGGTGGGTCACGTTCCCGTGTGTGGATGGCTTCGTGTTGCTACATCATTTGTTAAACACAGGACCGTATCGATCACGTCTGGTTGGGACAACGAAGTGACAGACGCTCCCCTTAAGAACATGATTGAGGACATAGTGGAAAGAATTTGCCAGAATGACCCTGCACACGGTAAATGGTGCACAAGCGGACACACTTATGAGGTATGGGTCGATGCAAGTTCTCTCACCACAGGGGTTTCGCTAGAAGTTGACGAAAGCGTTGTAGAAGACGCATGCTGGCTGCAGCCTGAGAAGGACGTCCAACATATCAATTTGTCTGAATTGGATGCTATTCTGAAGGGCGTCAATTTAGCCCTGCAGTGGGGCACAACGAAGCTACACCTCTTCACGGACTCCGCATCGGTGGGTATCAAACATGCTCACTGGCAAAGCCAGAATACAAACTAAGGCGGCAAGTGAGATGCTGATTCAAGAGTATAACTTATTGATCACGATAAGTTTAGTATCGTCAAGTGAGAATCGAGCAGATAGGCTTACCAGAGTACCGCAACGATGGTATGATGTGATTAAGAAGGAAATTGAACCAACACATCCGGTATGCACTTCTATAGTGAATGGAACCTCCCCTGATCAGATACGTGTCATTCATTGCTGGAGTGGGCATCCTGGTATCAGGCGAACGCTGTATTTCGTGAGACTAGTTTACCCTACGACATCCAAAGCAGCCATCAAGGCAGTAGTCAGAAAATGTAAAGAATGCCAGTCAATTGACCCAGCCCTGAGTCGTTGGCCACATGGCAACCTAAGTGTAACTGGAACCTGGACCTGCTTGGGATATTACGCATTATGGTGGACAACGCTACCTTACATTAATTGATTGCGGCCCCAGTCCATTTGCGATATGGCGATGCTTGCCTCAACAAGACTCAAGAAGCGTCATCTGACAGTTGGAAAGTATTTTTTTTTAACAAGGCCCACCATCAGAAATACTAACCGACAATGACACTGCATTTCGCAGTAAGTCCTTTAAAGATTTTTTGGATGAATGGGGAGTTCAACTTCGTTTTCATTGCGCTTATGTTCCTGCAGGTAATGGTATAGTGGAAAGATCTCATCGGAGCATAAAGAGAATTGCAGCAAGAAAGCAATGTTCGATAATGGAGGCCGTATACTGGCATAATAACACGCCAAAGGATGATGTATCGTCGACTAATGCGCCTGCCAATATGATTCACCGTTACCAACTGAAAGTGAAGGGAATTACTACTACATTACCACCTGATCGCTGTAAGGATCATAGTATATACAATATTGGGAACAGAGTATGAGTGAAAACTTCTCATGGCCGGTGCACCTCCAGGTATCAAGTTGGTCGCGTAACGGACATCGTAAGTCCACAAACAATAATGGTTGACGGGATGCCACGGCACGTAAAAGATCTTCGTCTTTTCATTGGTTCTGATGCATCGTCGAGTGAATCCGATGATGATTCATTGTCTGACAGCGATCGAATAATCGAAATCTGCTAATCCAATGCTTCTACAGACCCCGAGATTCCAGAAACTTGAGATACATCTAATGACTCCTCAGGAGAAGACTCTCTGACACGAGTAGAGGAAATCGTCCCATTACGACGATACACCAGGATAAAAAGACCTGTTCCAAGCTGTTCGTTTTGTAATAATGAGATCATGGGGGGGTATAGCGAAGAAAACGGTGACTTACCTTGTCAAGCCAAGCAACAGCGCGTCGCGTTAATACTACGATGTAAAATGCGGCGAAAAAGAAAATTACATACCCAAAACAAGTCCGCTGCAAGAGTTGCTATGGGAGTGTATGCAAATCTTTGGTGTTTTCTCTGTGTTGTCTGCCAATGGAAAAAATTGATCGGCCGATAAAAGGAGTCGTTCTCAAAGCGAAGAGGAGGTTTAACTGGTTAGGTGGATAGCAGTTGGCGAGTTTGGACCGGCGAGTTGAATTGTCAGCATTTTTCTTTTTCTGGCCTGAAATTCGAGCAAGTTGTGAGAGAATATTTCCTACAATAAGATTATTTACATAAGAGTTAGTTTTAATAAAATTGAATCTACAAAAAAATCAGGAAAACAAATTACTCAAACAAAAAACAATATAAGCTTACAGAAATTATATTGAGTTTATTTCATTATTCTAAATATTGCTGTTATGGAAAATTGATTCTCATCAATGTAGATTGATGAGAAAATGTAGATTGTTAATGCAACATTTGAATTTTGTATCAGGCAAGCAGTTAAATGTTATCTGCTGAAAAGTTCTTAAACCCAATTAAAAAGTTCTCACATCATGAAATCTTATGTTTGGTCAGTAAGTCAAGTCAAGAACATTCTAGCACCCCCCACCCCAAATAGTTACCTAGTAATAATAATTTGTTTTGATTTAGTAATTAGTAATTAATGACTTGTGAGGTCATTTTTGATAATGAGCAAATTTAGGTCTGATGAAAAGATGATCATGGCTTCATTTAAAATGCAGTCAGTGAAGCAGTTTAAAGCAACAAATATGAGCACAATTTTGATACAGTTTCAATTATTATTCTTTTAGCTTCTGAAGATGGTTATCTTACTGGCAGAGTTGATGAATTTCTTATACATCAGGGAAGTCAGAGATCATATGGTTCTAATGACTCCTGTGCAAGTGAAAACAGTACAGAAAAAGTGAGTTGATTTATCATTTTTAGGTTTGTGGCATTTAAAACAGTTTTCAGTTTCTCTATTTGAAAATAATTAATGTATACTTTGTTTTTGAAGTAATGCTTTTACAGGATACTGGAGTTTATTTTGACTAAGTTTTATGTATCATTGATGTGATATCCAAGTTTTATAAATGAGACATCCGAGAGACAAAATGAAATCATTTTACTAGTAAGAGTTTTGTTATCACCCCAAAAGACAAGAATAGAGTGATAATAATTTTTTCCAAGATGATTGTTAAAAACATGCTGGTATCATGTTTGTTTGACATTAATCAATACCTGAGCATTAAATGAAAAAGCTCTTCCTGTATCAGTCAGTCATTTTAAAAACTGTGAATATTATTGTTCTTTTGTTAGAAAAGGAAGACTAATGAATTCAAATTGAAGGAAATCTTATCCATTCTTATTTATCTGCTTTCATTTTGGTTGGTTGTAAGTCAGCATTTGAAGAAACTGCTTCTATGCAAGTTGTAATGAGGAATTCACATAATCATGTCAGTCAGTTAAGTGCCATACATGATACATGCTTGGGTGATCATGTCTTAAAACAGGCATGACTGACTTGGGAGAAGGTTTTCCCACAGTATGTTGTCATTACTTTCTGTGGTTGCCAATCAAGGCTATAGAACTAAATCTGTCCTGCTACTCAACTCATAGCTGGAGCGAGAAGCGATGGATTCATACCTTTTCAAAGGTTATTTGCACATAGGTGAATGCAACAAATTCAACTGGAATTTGAACTCTGCTCTACGATTTCTTTTTCTGAGCTGATATCCACTGCACCACCCATGCACATTCACATGATCATGTAGATTGGCTTAATGTGTTGGCTGTGATTATTAGGAACACAAAACCTTATTGAGAATTCTAGTGTAGCAAATTCAGAATTTTTTAATTTTTTCATTATTGTATTGCTGTCTATGTAAGAAACTGTAAGTAAGGTCTGCTTAGCATAGTTGTAGTATAAACCACATGTGGGCTCTGTGAGTGTTGAACAAACAAATGTGCCTGAGCAGGCGTCTGCAACAGCTAGTTGCCTAGTAGACAGGTATACTTGGATACAAGTGACCAGCCAAATATATAAAAGATCAGTTTTTATATTACTATTGTTGGTATACATGCAAGCTTATATTTTGTAAAAGAAACATATCATTTCAAAATCGACTTATTACAAGATTATTAGGAACACAAAACCTTATTGAGAATTCTAGTGTAGCAAATTCAGAATTTTTTAATTTTTTCATTATTGTATTGCTGTCTATGTATGGGCACATGGCCAAGTGGCTAGAATGTTTGCTTTCTGACCATGAAGCCAAGGTACAAATTTCAGCATGGTTGATTTGTCAGGAAGGTGAGTTCATGATGTTATCAGTCTGGAGTAGGGGATGCCAGCATGTAGCACTTTTAGAAAGTGGCTGAAAACGATGCCACAGGTTGACCCAAGCATTGTGAGTGAAATCGGGTTGACAGGATCCTTTGATGGTTGTGCTAACATGAAGTCACAAGTCATTGTGACCAAAGGTTTGCGCATCCTGGCTTTGTTCAAACTGTTGTTCATGCTAGATAATGCACTCTCTCAGAAACTGTAAGTAAGGTCTGCTTAGCATAGTTGTAGTATAAACCACATGTGGGCTCTGTGAGTGTTGAACAAACAAATGTGCCTGAGCAGGCGTCTGCAACAGCTAGTTGCCTAGTAGACAGGTATACTTGGATACAAGTGACCAGCCAAATATATAAAAGATCAGTTTTTATATTACTATTGTTGGTATACATGCAAGCTTATATTTTGTAAAAGAAACATATCATTTCAAAATCGACTTATTACAAGAATTAATGTTTGAATTTTTATGGCATTTCTGATAAAAAAGAAAACATTATATATATATATAATCTTTTATATTTCTATGTAAGAATATAAATCTCTGGAGAATGTTTGTCTACATTGTAGTGAAAAACTTTTTAAAGTTGCAAGATGTATACACAGAGATAATCTGAAAGAAATCATGCAAAGTGACAGAAACAATAATTTTTTCCACTTAAAATGAATTCCATGTCTGCAGGGAAAATTTTATTTTGTTTTGAAAAGTCAGTTTTAAAAACATTTAAATAACTTTTTGATATTTCTCTTTTTAGGCTAAATTTCCTTCTTTGACTGGACTTTTTGATATGAGTGGCCTTACCCAGAGCCTTGGCAGTGGCTCTAAAGCTGACCAACACAACTACAATAGGTAACATTCCTTTTATAAACATTACTATTCATTTTCCTTTTGGAAAGTTTAAATGTCTTTACACTTGGTATTTATTTTACTTCCACAGATTAAGTCAATAATAAAAGTCTATTAGTACAAAAAAAAGAGTAGTTTTTTGCATTTTCTTACGACAGTTTTTTAACTTCTGAGAAAGAAAAAATATCATCTTATATATTCTTTAGAAAAACCAAAATAATTGATACATTCTAAATACATATATTTGTAGTATTCTAATAATATCTTAAATATGTTTATTATCTAGAGTTTTATGTTTGCATTTATATTTTTTATGATGGAATTATAATGAAAAGATTTATGCTATTTGAAATGCACATTGAGAATATTTTAATGAAAGTAGATAATTTATTACTTTTCACCTGGTTGGGAGGGAGGAATTAAAAAAGAATTATAATTTTAATTGGTTTTATTAATTTATGAAAAAAAATAGAAATATTATTAGCAATAAGAAACCTCATTTGTTAAAAAATTGTTAGTTTTGCCTAAAAGTGCTTTGTAGAAGGATAAAAAATAATTTTCTTTTCAGATTTGCATTGATTATTTGATAGTGAGTAATTCAGAAACTTAGAAATAAACAAATGACATAATTTATAATTGTATTTATTAAGAGCTGCAATTAAAAATTTATAAAATAATGACAAATTAATAAAATGTCTATAAGTTAAAAATAGATATGAGTATACACATTCTTATCACATGATCTTGAAGAGAGTAAAAAAAAATCACTGTTACATGGGTTTGAAAATGTTTTGTTAAGTATTTCGTATCTTATCTCCCAGACAAATATTTAAAAAAAAGCATTCTTGCCTTAATTTGAATTTTTTCTCAGTTTGTTGGATCAAGACACTGACCTCATAACTTATCATTTAGAAATATAAGGTGACACACTTAAAAAAAAAAAACAGAATTATAAAAGTTATTATATAATTAGAAATTATTATCTTGGATTTAAACCAGAAAAAGTTGCTTTAAATTATTATTTTGAATTTAAGCAGCCTTAGTAATAAATGGTAAATACTGTGACTGTTATATTTTCTTTTTTTTTTCCTGAATGGGGGAAAAAAAAAGGCAGATTTATTTATATTCTCATAATTCTGTGATATAATTGGATTGACAGATACGAGTGCTTTCCCTTTATTTAGAATGCAGTCAGCTATAATCATAAACTAACAAAGAGTTAGGTGGGGGAAAACTTAAAATGTTCAAAATAGAATTGTAAAACAGTTTCTATTTTAATAAATGTAGTCACATGACATTACTAATTTTATACTTGTATTTATTAGTATAATGTAATAAATTGAGCAATAGACTTATATTTATACAAATAGTGATGTTTGAAAAAAATTCAATTTAAAAAGAACAAACTATTAAAAAAGAACGAGCTATTGTGGTCTTATTCTTTTGAAATATTAGATAATTTTAAATTCCATTTCTAAATTAACCAAAGCAATTAATTCTATTTATGAATTATGACTTGTTAAAAGCAAACCAATCCAATGCACATCTTTAACGTCATTTAGGTACATTTCAGTAGAATTAAACTGATGAAAAATATTGAGTAGTGAAAACTTTGTTCAGTTTGCATTATGTGTTTGCCTTGGCATCCATTTTTATAAAAGTAATTTCTTTATTTTCATTACCTGACTTGTGCATTTAATACTCTCTCAATATATATAAATATGGGTCAATTATTGATAGCCTGACATGTTATGGGCTGAATTTTGAGCTGACATTTTCACTGTATAATGTTCAATGTATGGAATTAGTAATTAAATTAAGTGTGTTGACAAAGTAGATTATGTGTGTTTAAAATAAATGCTTAAAGAAAAGGTTCTAAGTTGCGCACACACACACACACACACACACACACACACACATACATAATTTAAGATATTGCACATTGAGTGCTGGTGTTAATAAAATATTGCTTGATGCAATATAACAGAGCTATTAATTATATATTAATAAATATACATATTATCCATCACTGGTAGCACAACTCAGAGTTTCATGCACAGCACAATTTTCATGTATATATATATATATATATATATATAAAAGAAATAGGGTTGTTCCAATGAGAGAAATTGCTATAGAATAAAAAGTGTGAGAGGCCGTGAACATTTTGCTTAAACTGTATATTTATTGTTGTTGTTATTATATATGTTATGATATATTAAGTGCCCATAATGGTATTTGTGACGCTACACGTTTTTGACTCTTTTCAGGCAAATAAACTTGTGGCTTTACATATCAAGTTTCTTTTCTTTCTGAGGGCCAAGATGTTAATTATAAATAAGTAAGTGAGTAAAAGTAAGTAAATCAAATAAATCAATAAAATAAAATAGAATAAGATAAAATATATCAAATATTGGCTGGTTGAAATATTTGTGGTTTTTCATATTAGCATATGTATAAATGGATATACACATAAAATACGCCTAGAAGAACTATGAAAAACATTACAAATAAGAGGATACCCCATTCCACTAATAAACAAGGGTGTCCAACTAGCAGAAAGAATACCATTAGAATCCATCTGGAATCCAAAAAACAACAAGAATAACATGAAAAAGAAGAAAACATTCTAGCATACATTTCCACACACAACAAAAACAATCCAGAATTATTCACAAAGATCAAAACACAAATGGAATTACTCAACAGTAATGACAAAATAAAGGAAATCTTAAAGACAACTAAAATAATTTATTGCAAATGCCAGCCCCAAAATTTAAGACATCCTAACCTCATCAAAATTTGAACAGCACACAACATGGGGGTCACAAAATGCAACAAAAAAGATGTGGAGTATGCAATGTAATAATAGAAGGAAAACACTTCAAGTTCGAAAATGCATCTACATTTGAAATAAAATTGGATCTGAGCTGCAACTTAAAAAATGTGGTTTAGGCTCTAAAATGCAACAAATATGCAAAGATGTACGTGGACACAACACAATACTTGAATAATAGAGTATCTCTTCATAAAAGCAATATTAAAATATCATATAACAGGAAATTATATGTCTCCTAACATTTGCATGAATGCAGTGGGAAAAAATTAAAAGTAAGACACACTAATAATGCAGGAAGAAAGATTCATAAAAAAATACAAGCCTTTGCTCAACAAAATGACAAAAAAAAACACACACACACACACACATACATAATTCAAATGGTAACCCCAAACAATAAAAAAAAACAGATGATCCATACAAAACAATTCTAAAGCATAAAGATGAAATCAAAAAACGCTCTCACCCCCCTACCCCCAAATTCAAAAAGTCCCATCAAAGCAATAAAAACAACCAGATGACTGATAGAAGACAATCGCAAAGCCATCCTGATTTATTTTATTGATTTGATTTACTGATTTACTTACTTTTACTCACTTATCAACACCTTGGCCCTTAGAAACAAAAGGAAGTCGATACATAAAGCCACAAGTTTATTCGCTTGAAGAGAGTCAACTTTAGACTTGGAACACATGTAGCATCACAAATACCATTATGAACACTTAATGTATCATAACATGTATAATAACAACTATATATATATATATATATATATATATATATATATATATATATATTATAAAATCTTACAGAAAGCCATTAAATGCTATTAACCAACATATTTATTTCAATTTTGTTTTTTTTAATTATATTTAATGGATACTTGTATTTGAATGGATACTCTGTTTTTCTATAGTTAAACAATACATTTATATATACCCACCGGCCTGTATATTTTCCTGAATATTCAGTCCAGTGGATATATATATAAATAAACTGTTTAATTAAAGAAAAACAGAATATCCACTCAAAAATGAGTATTCATTAAAAATAATGTTCAAACAAATAAATTTTTAAAAATATGTAAATCAATGGAAAAATACAAAAGAAACAATCAATTGTTTCAACAAATCACCAACAAAGAGGAATACCCATTTATACAATTAGGCATATCCATTCATCAACAAATACACACTAAACCTGGCGACATGCTGAATGTGTGGACAATGGTTGGAGATGTCATGTGATGCCTATTGAGGTTGGGTGTCATGGGTTTCTGGGACATTTAGTTATTTCTTTCCTTTTTAAAATAGGGATCACTGGCTGTGGTTGAAAAAGCGCTTTGCACCGCATTCGAACAACTGTACAGAACACGTCAAGTTGGATTTTGTCGAGATCAAAACAACAAGCAAAAAAAATTCGTGCAACATCAGAATCTAATATGCACAAATGAGATATTTGTGTGGTCATCTGTAACTTTTTTTCTTCTTCCTTCACGTGTGTGTTAATAAAGGTAAATGCGTTCAGGAAATTTCACCGCCGATACAAACTGCAAAGAGGAACGATTGTTTTATTTACTTCTTTATGAGAATATACAAGAGGGACAATCAACAAGTTTATCTCCATACCCTGCCTGATGGCAAACGCTGCTGGTGGCACCAGGGGTGGCGGTCCTGCCATAGCCACCGAAACTGTGGTCAGCGGCTGATGAAGACAGGGTATCTCACGTGCTAACACACGTTGTATGTTACAAAAAAAAAAGTAAATAAATAAATAAATAAATAAACATTCCAGAAGAAAACCTAACCATTATCAAACACTGCAGAAAGGTCATACTATATCACAACAAAAAAATATGGCTGAAAAAAAAATGCAACACTAATAACAACAACAATCTCAACAATGACTACAACTTTGTCATAACAATGGAAAACTAAGATGGGGCAGAAAAATGTGAAATTAATATATACATCATCAACAAACTAACAAAAATTATTAACAAAAAAGATATTGGTTTATACGGAGATGATGGTTTAATAATTTTAAGAAACTGCAATGGTAAATCTATGGAAAATATAAGAAAACAAATTATAAAAGGTTTCAATACTCTAGAATTTGCAATTGACAGAAAGACAAATATAAAAATAGTCAATTTCTTAAACATAACACTCAACTTAAAACGACAATCCATACAAATCATACAGAAAAGAAAACAACAATGCCATATATATATCAACAAAAATTCCAACCACACTTCCAATGTATTCAAACACATACCCATATCTATAAACAAAAGACTATCAAGGAATTCCAGTTGCATAAAAGTATTCAATGAAAACAGAAATATATGAATAAACACAAAGAAATAGCAGATGCTGTTTCTTTGTGTTGATTCATATATTACACTCAATTTAAAACTCAATTATATATCAAATTATATATCAAACTCAATTATATATCAAACTCAATTACACAAACAAAATTAAACTAGACAAGAACAATAGAAAAAGAAATATAATTTGGTTCAACACTATAAAAACAAAAATAAGAAAAATATTTTTTAATATAATAAAAAAACAAACTATAAAAAATCATCTTCAAAAACAGTTAAAATCAGTTACAGCTGCATAGAAAACATGGAGAAAATGATAACCAAACAATAAAAAAGTCAACAAATCAATGACAGCAACATAAACTAACAATACAATATAAAAAAATGCAATTGTTGAAAGAAAAACAACTGTTCACTTAAGAATAAATGCCTAACCAACAACATAATATATAAAACCACAGAGACAAATAACATTAACGTAAACCAAAAGATTTACATAGGAGCAACAGAAACAACTTTTAAAAAAAGATTCAACAATCACAAAACATCACTCAACACAGAAAAATACAAAACAATGCTACACTATCAAAAATACATACGGAACTAGAAAAAAAAAACATAGCCACCATAAATAAATGGCAAATCATAAAAAGAGCACCTTCTCACAACAGCAATAGAAGAAACTGCAAATTATGTTTAGAAGAAAAACCAGCTTTAAAAATCGAAGGAAAATATTAAACAAAACAATGAAATAATGGAAAAATGTAGACATTCTAACAAATATCTACATTGCTATGCAAATAACAACAAAAACAAACTAACACAATACAAAATGCAAACCCAAAACTACCATATATAAATATATAAACACTCAATCATGACAAAAACAGAAAATAATATAACAATCACTAAACATAAAAAAATAACATATAAAGCCCACAAATATGAATACATACAAGAAAACAAACTCTTAACTATTACCTAAAAAATCTTTTAAGAGGTCATATATACGAACATAGTAAGAAAAAGCAAACTTACTCCTGAGAATACTGAAAATAATTCCTCATTTTATGTTGTGTATGGCGGTTATATTGTCTCCTGTATTGTCTCCCTACAAATGTATCATGAAGTTTATTTTTTTTTTTATTTATTTTTTTTATAAGCGTTTCATCCCGAGCAAGGCATGTCACTGCCACTACTGCGCAGGGGGCTAAATAGAGTGGAGAAAGGATGGTTAAATATAGGAAATGTCAGAGGGTGGGTGATAGGCAGGTAGGGATACCGAGAATGGTTAAATATAGGAAATGTCAGAGGGTGGGTGATAGGTGGGTAAGGATACCGAGAATGAGGGTTGGGTAGATGAGAGCGTTCTGAGAATAACTGGGAGTTAGTGTGATAGGAGGTGTCTATTGACCTGGAGATTGTAGCTATCAGGAAAGCAGACTTGTGGAAGGGAGTTCCACAGGTGGGAAACGAGAAAAGAAGCTGTTGGAGTAGAATTTATGGTTACAGCTTATCTGTTTAACTGTAAAAGGGTGGGACCTTGCTAGTATCTCGTGTAAAAGTGATCTAAGTTCATCGGAGCAGAAGCCATGAAAGTACTTGTAGAAGAGGCACAGGGAAGCCACATCATGCCGGTGAGAGAGTGGTTGCAGCCAGTCTGCCAAGTCAGTATCAACCATGTTACAGATCTTCCTTTGTATTTTGTCAAGAAGCCCAAGGAGAGCAGCAGGGGCACCCGACCAGATATGGCAGCAATATTCAATACACGGGCAGATGGTAGATTTGTATATGTGCAGGATAGATTCAGGTGGGAAAAACTTCTGGGCCCTGCACAGAGAGCCGACTTTCATAGCGGCAGATTTGGCAATAGATTTGATATAGTCATTCCATTTGAGGTCCACCGAAAGTGTAAGGCCAAGGAGGCATAGTGTTTTACTCTCTGGGAAGCAAGCCTGTCCCATGCTAATGGGAGGTAGATGCGATTATCTATGGTGGTTAGTTGATAACAGCTTCGTTTTAGAAGCATTGAAATTTACTAGCCATTTCCTACCCCAGGCCACTACGGATTGGAGGTCCTTTTCAAGCTCGGCAGCGAGGTTTGCTTTGTTGCCCACACCTGGTTTTTGATTGAGGCGAGAGTAGATTGTTGTGTCATCGGCGTACATGCCTACTTGGGATCTAATGGCGTTGGGGAGATCATTAATGTACATCAGAAAGAGCGTGGGACCTAGGATAGAACCTTGAGGGACACCCGTGTTCGTATGGTAGTTTTGGGAGGCATGTCCATTTAATACTACCTTCAATGTGCGGTTAGAGAGGAATGACTGGATGAGGTCAAACAGATATCCAGTTATCCCGTAGCTCCGCAGTTTGCACAAGAGGCCAGCGTGCCAGACCCTGTCGAATGCTTTGGAGATATCCAAGGCAACGGTTCGGGCTTTGCCATTCTTGTCACGGTTCGGTCTTCGCCATTCTTGTCAAGTGCCCGGTATATGTACTCGGTAATGGTCATTAGCATATCAGCAGTAGACCTGGTGAAGCTAAACCCGTACTGTTTGTCAGAAGCCTGTGGGCCGTGAGATGCTGAATCACCTCGGTGTTGATAATGGCTTCGAAAACTTTGCCGAAGATCGGAAGGAGACTAATAGGACAGTAATTGGCGTGGTCTGAGGGTTCGCCAGAATTCTTAAATATAGGAACTACACAGGAGGACTTCCAACAAGCAGGAAAACAGGAAGCAGATAGGCAGAGGTTATATAGTTTAGAGAGGATGTTGTGAAAGGTGGTTATGTCATGTTATGTACTCTCAACAAATATCTAATGAAATTTATTTCTGAGAATGATGAAAAAGATTCTTCCTTTTATGTTGTGAAAGGTGGTTATGTCATGTTATGTACTCTCTTTCAACAAATATCTTATGAAATTTATTTCTGAGAATGATGAAAAAGATTCTTCTTTCTATGTTGTGAAAGGTGGTTATGTCATGTTATGTACTCTCTTTCAACAAATATCTTATGAAATTTATTTCTGATAATGATGAAAAAGATTCTTCCTTTTATGCTGTGAAAGGTGGTTATGTCATGTTATGTACTCTCAACAAATATATAATGAAATTTATTTCTGATAATGATGAAAATGATTCTTTTTTCTATGTTGTGAAAGGTGGTTATGTCATGTTATGTACTCTCAACAAATATATAATGAAATTTATTTCTGATAATGATGAAAAAGATTCTTCCTTTTATGTTGTGAAAGGTGGTTATGTCATGTTATATACTATCTTTCAACAAATATCTTATGAAATTTATTTCTGAGAATGATGAAAAAGATTCTTCCTTTTATGCTGTGAAAGGTGGTTATGTCATGTTATGTACTCTCAACAAATATATAATGAAATTTATTTCTGATAATGATGAAAAAGATTCTTCCTTTTATGTTGTGAAAGGTGGTTATGTCATGTTATGTACTCTCAACAAATATATAATGAAATTTATTTCTGATAATGATGAAAATGATTCTTTTTTCTATGTTGTGAAAGGTGGTTATGTCATGTTATGTACTCTCAACAAATATATAATGAAATTTATTTCTGATAATGATGAAAATGATTCTTTTTTCTATGTTGTGAAAGGTGGTTATGTCATGTTATGTACTCTCAACAAATATATAATGAAATTTATTTCTGATAATGATGAAAAAGATTCTTCCTTTTATGTTGTGAAAGGTGGTTATGTCATGTTATGTACTCTCTTTCAACAAATATCTTATGAAATTTATTTCTGAGAATGATGAAAAAGATTCTTCTTTCTATGTTGTGAAAGGTGGTTATGTCATGTTATGTACTCTCTTTCAACAAATATCTTATGAAATTTATTTCTGATAATGATGAAAAAGATTCTTCCTTTTATGCTGTGAAAGGTGGTTATGTCATGTTATGTACTCTCAACAAATATATAATGAAATTTATTTCTGATAATGATGAAAATGATTCTTTTTTCTATGTTGTGAAAGGTGGTTATGTCATGTTATGTACTCTCAACAAATATATAATGAAATTTATTTCTGATAATGATGAAAAAGATTCTTCCTTTTATGTTGTGAAAGGTGGTTATGTCATGTTATATACTATCTTTCAACAAATATCTTATGAAATTTATTTCTGAGAATGATGAAAAAGATTCTTCCTTTTATGCTGTGAAAGGTGGTTATGTCATGTTATGTACTCTCAACAAATATATAATGAAATTTATTTCTGATAATGATGAAAAAGATTCTTCCTTTTATGTTGTGAAAGGTGGTTATGTCATGTTATGTACTCTCAACAAATATATAATGAAATTTATTTCTGATAATGATGAAAATGATTCTTTTTTCTATGTTGTGAAAGGTGGTTATGTCATGTTATGTACTCTCAACAAATATATAATGAAATTTATTTCTGATAATGATGAAAATGATTCTTTTTTCTATGTTGTGAAAGGTGGTTATGTCATGTTATGTACTCTCAACAAATATATAATGAAATTTATTTCTGATAATGATGAAAATGATTCTTTTTTCTATGTTGTGAAAGGTGGTTATGTCATGTTATGTACTCTCAACAAATATATAATGAAATTTATTTCTGATAATGATGAAAAAGATTCTTCCTTTTATGTTGTGAAAGGTGGTTATGTCATGTTATGTACTCTCTTTCAACAAATATCTTATGAAATTTATTTCTGATAATGATGAAAAAGATTCTTCCTTTTATGTTGTGAAAGGTGGTTATGTCATGTTATGTACTCTCTTTCAACAAATATCTTATGAAATTTATTTCTGATAATGATGAAAAAGATTCTTCTTTCTATGTTGTGAAAGGTGGTTATGTCATGTTATGTACTCTCTTTCAACAAATATCTTATGAAATTTATTTCTGAGAATGATGAAAAATATTTTCATTCTATGTTGTGAAAGGTGGTTATGTCATCTCACATACTCTCTCCATACAAATATGCCATCAATTTTTTCATGAAAATGATGAGAAATGTCTCAATTTTGTTTGTGTATGGTGGTTATGTCATGTTATGTACTCTCTTCCCACAAATATCTCATCAAAGTTTTTCTTGAGAATGATAAAAACAATCCATGTTTGCTGTTGTTTATGTATCATCTTAGCTCCTCAACAATATGAATAACCAAATTTATATCTTCTTGCCTTTTGAAAAAAACAACCTTCAACCTTCCCAATAAGTTGTAGTCATTTCTCTAATCTCATTATTAAGACCATTTTTAAACGTATTTAAAAAAAAATTCATCCTTATTTCTGCTTTCTATAATATGAGTTGACAAATTTATTTCTTATAAAATTAAAAAACTGAGACCCAGACATTGTTACAGAGTACCAGTTATGATTTGCAATAGAGTATATTGTAAATCCTAATTGGTGTTGGACACATGTTCTCTTTCTTTCACTGGGGAGGAATGAGAATAAATGTTGCTTAACTGTTTTCACTTGGTATGTAAGTCAAGCTCAACACTGTGACTGCAAAAGGATGCAATGAGCTGAGAGATAAATTTATTAAACATATTAATAATCATATTTGTGTTTTTTTTCTTGAGACAGGACTTGGCTTAACCTTGTACATAACAAGTGGGGTCATGTCTGACTGAGGGTCTGACATAATAATTTGAGCCAAGATTTTTATTAAAACACCATCTCTAGGAAGTTTGGCATGAGGTTTGAGATGGTGTCTTAATAAAAATCTTGCCTCAAATTATTATGTGAGACCCTCATATATATATATATATATATATATATATATATATATATATATATATATATAGTGTTGAGTTGTGATAATGTTTAACAGCAAGATTGTTGTTTTTTTTTCAGTGTTTATACTGATAAAATGTATTTTGGCAAGCAAGATTTTTATCGTAATGTGCTCCATATCGAGGTGAAGATAGAATGTTGATAATTTCAAAGAGTTTTTCACTTTATCTGAGCAGGTGTATGTCAACTTCAAAGTTTTTTGAGAACATAGTTATGATGTTCTCACTCATCAGGGGTGTGTTATAAATATTTATATATATATGGAGTTATGATGGGTTGGGTTGATCCTCTCAATTTATATATATATATATATATATATATAGACAAAACAATATTTATAAACATATATATAAACAAAATATTTATAAACATATATATAAACAATATATTTATAAACAAAATAATATTTCATGAAAAGAAAAATATCTATGATATGCACTAAGAAAATCTGGCCATAAAAACATTTAACAATATAATTCTCAACCAAACAGACAAACAAAAAATGATAATAGAAAATGAAACATTATCTGGTTCAACTCACCATTTAATTTAGAATTTAATTTAGAGGTAAAGACCAAAATAGGACAAATATTTTTTAAACTGATAGACACTTTCCAAAAGGATCAGAACTAAACAAAATTTTCAGCAGAAACAATCAAGCTAAGTTATAGATGCACTAATAATTTAAATAGTTTCATAAAAAATACAAAATGCCAGAAACTTATATAGCAGTGTACAAAACAAAACCACTAATAAATAATGCAACTGCAGGGACAAAAATAAATGTCCACTTTAAGGACTTTGCAACACAAAAGAAGTCATTTACAAGGCAAAGGTATATGAATTAAATGGCCAAAATAAAATATATTTGGGTTCAACCAAAGACATCTTTAAGACCAGGTGGTTCAATCACAAGTCTACATTCAAAATAGAAAACTTAAAAAACTGTACAAAATTGGCTAGTCATGTGTGGAAATTAAAATCAAAATATGGAAAAGACTCAGACATAATATGGAGTATAGTAAAAACATCCAAGCCTTGTAATGGTGGCAGAATATGTAGACTGTGCCAAGAAGGAAAGTTAGAGATTATACTATTCCCAAACAAAAAAAAACTATTGAATGAAAGAACGGAAATTATGACTAAGTGTAACCATACTAAAAAAGTTTCTTAGGTTCATACAACCATGGATAAAAACGCCATAATTCTTTGTAATTTTAAAAATTGCACGTTCAAAAATTCCCTACCATATGAGCGTTCAAAAAAAAAAAAACACCGTTATACGAGAGTTCTTATAAAAAATGGTAAATGGTAAAGTCAGTTATTGCAAAACACCTGAAGACACCACTCACAGTAGAAACCTAGGTTGTGTAATAACTCATTTACAAATAGAATATATATATATATATATATATATATATATATATATATATGTATGTATTTATATATTAAAATTAGATAAATCAGCTGATTACGCTATCATGGTTTCAACCTTTCAGTATTGCTGTACATTACAGACTAACTGATTCTTTAACAGTTTATTTTGAATGCACAAAAGTAAGTTGAAAACAGGACATTTAAAATAAGGGAGGAGTGGGTCAAGACTAGAGAAATAGTATCCTATGTAATGGTATCCAGGTTTGTACAAACACAAAATGTACTTTGTAATGGGTATAGATCTGGACATTATTTCAGATCTTTCATTTAGTAACCTTTCTCATTTTGTAAATGATGCTATAAGCATCTTTTTGGCACAATCAGGAGGTATCACTATTGCTGTAAGGTTTGGTTTTTCTTAATATACTCCAGCTTACATTGGGATTTATTTTATTTTTCGTTTCACACATGGTTGGACAGTTTGGTACAATTCCTAAGGTTTTCTAGCTTGAATGATGATTTATGATTATATCATCATTTTTTCAAATTACTTTTGGTACACCCTACATATACTTTGCTGTGTTCATTTATATCTTGAACAGGTGAAGAGGCTCACCCCTTGTTTCCTGTTTAGGATGCGGTTTCCGGTTTCCTCTTTTCCAATCTTTTCACTCTTTTCCTTTTTTATTTTATTTTATTTTATTTTTTTTCAATTGGAGTAGATAGACTAAACTATCGCCCGGTTCACACTCCACCCACATCTATTGAACAGGTGAAGAGGCTCACCCCTTGTTTCCTGTTTAGGATGCGGTTTCCGGTTTCCTCTTTTCCAATCTTTTCACTCTTTTCCTTTTTTATTATTATTTTTTTTTTTTCAATTGGAGTCGATAGACTAAACTATCGCCCGGTTCACACTCCACCCACATCTATTGAACAGGTGAAGAGGCTCATCCCTTGTTTCCTGTTTAGGATGCGGTTTCCGGTTTTCTCTTTTCCAATCTTTTCACTCTTTTCCTTTTTTATTATTTTTTTTTTTTCAATTGGAGTAGATAGACTAAACTATCGCCCGGTTCACACTCCACCCACATCTATTGAACAGGTGAAGAGGCTCACCCCTTGTTTCCTGTTTAGGATGCGGTTTCCGGTTTTCTCTTTTCCAATCTTTTCACTCTTTTCCTTTTTTATTATTATTTTTTTTTTTTCAATTGGAGTCGATAGACTAAACTATCGCCCGGTTCACACTCCACCCACATCTATTGAACAGGTGAAGAGGCTCATCCCTTGTTTCTTGTTTAGGATGCGGTTTCTGGCTTTCTCTTTTCCATTCTTTTTACCCTTACGTAGCCCCCTGTGCATCAGTGGCGTTACCGCCTTGCTTGGGGTGATATGATTAAAAAAAAAAAAAAAAACTTCTGCTTTGTAAATAATTGCTTTGGTTCTACAAATTCCATAAAGTATATATATATATAATCTGTTCACATCAAGCAAGGCAGTAATGCCACTAAGGTGCAAATGACTACTGAGAGTGAAAGAGAATGAGAATTTAGAAGAAATCAGAAACCAAATGTTAAACAGGAAAGAAGGAATAAACCTCAACTCCTATTTAAAAACCAGGCAGGAGTGTGAAAAAATGATATGAGAACCTCTCTACTCCTATTAAATATATATACATGTTGGTCATTGCCTTCTGTAAGAATCTCATCCACCCTTTCAATTAACATTTGAGGAAAATAACAGTTTGAAAAATGATTCCCCACCAGCCACACAAATATAGTCCATAGGCCACATCTTTGAGACCCCTGACTTACATTCAAGTTCCACCTTTAGGATTGGGCAGCCCAACAATTCTAAAGGTAAAATTTGTCATGAGCAGGCTGAATTGCTTTGTAAAGAGTTCTTTCAGCCAACACTTCATCAGAAGGAACAGCATTGACAATAAATACACAAAACAAAGATGTTCTCCATGTCGATGGTTGTATGTAGGCTTTAACTAAGGTATATGGGAATAATGTGCCTCTCAGTCTCATTTTATCTATGGTAGGTTCCATACAACATTAATTAGCCAAATGGTTGGCTGAAATACTTCAATCTTTTTTTGATTTATTCTCCAGTTATTGTATCTGACTCATTTAAGCTTTCTAGTTTTATTAGAAGTTCTGAAATTTGTTCTGAGGACAAATTTCAAGTGTCTTTTGACATTGTTAGTTTGTATACTAACAAAGCCACCTTACAAATTTGTTATAATTCTTTTTATAGGGGTCACTTGGGTTCTGCTTTAATTCCAGAAGCTCTATTTTTGAAGTTTATGTATATAGCAACAGAAGAAGTTCAGTTTAGTTTCAATAATACTATGTATGCCCAAATTGATGGGCAGTCCATTGGGTCAAGTATTGGTGAATATTTTTGTTAGTTTCCATGAGAGCCTTCTGTTTGAAAAATGCCATAAAACCCATGTATATTTGCATTATGATAGCTGGTAGTGTCGGCTTGCAATTACATCAGGTTTTTCTACTGTCAGGTTATGTGTTGTTTTTGTGACCAATTTGGTGTTTCCCTCTTTGTTAAAAATGGTCTGTCCTACTTTTAAAATAGCTCTATTGTATATAAGTTCAAATGTCAGTGTAACGCTGAATATGTGAGATGGACCAATCAAGGATTCAAGACCTGAATTTCTGATCATGCCCCTGCCAATATAAGAGAAGAGAATTTGAGCCACTCTTCAAGGATGACTCAGTCTGCACATGATTCAGCCATACTTGACAACCCTGACTTTGATGAGAATTATGGAGAATTATAATTTTTTCTAAGTTTTGCACAGAGCCTGGTCCACTCACCACTTACATGTGCTCAAAGTGGTGTATCATTCAACCATGGCAGTCCAACATTGAGTGAATCTGGGCAGCTTTGAAGCTTTACCAATAATTCAGTTCTCAACCAAATTTCAAACAGTTTTTGGAGTTAGATTTGACACCTCCTTAGCTACATTTTGAAAACAAATTTTAATTTTGGTTCAGTAGAAAAATGTTACATCAAAATATGTGAAGTCTGAAAAGGGATGCTAACTACATAAGTATATAAGTGAGTGACTAACGCTTCTAATAATAAATCTTATTCTTTATAACTTTTTTCTATTTAATATTTGTTGCATGCAGTTTTCAACATTTAAATTCTGATGATATCTTTTATCATTTTTGTCAATCAAACTTTGATTATCACTTACCATTTTATCATCAGAATTGATTATCAGAATTAATTATAGATAATTAATTTTTTAATTGTTTGTTTTTTAATCAATTGCATATAAAGGTTTTTTTAAAATATTTTTGAATGCTGTTTTCAGGATTAAAATTTATATTAAATTACTAGTAATGCCTGGAAAATCATGGATTACATGGAAAAATGCACGCATGAAAAGTAATATTCTTAAGATTATATTAAACTTGGAAAAGAGCACGACAAAATATTCTAGTGAAGTAAAAAATAAGAAATTTCTTACTTAAAATATTGCAGCTAAAAATAAAATTTGAATATAGAAAATTATTTTTCTTATTCAAATTTAATTTTTAGCTGCAATATTTTAAGTAAGAAATTTCTTATTTTTTACTTCACTAGAATGTATTATCATGTTCTTTTCTTGGTTTAATATAATCTTAAGAATATTACTTTTCATGCACGCATTTTTTCATGTAATATTGTTCTACCAATCAGGCCTTGTGCAAACAAAAAGACATCTTAATTCCCTTGTTTATTTGGAGGGTCATGAGTAATATTCTTTTTCTTTTTATCCTCACAACATTTATTATTTCTTTTATTTGTAGATTATTTTACTAATAAATTGTTTTAATAGTGTTTTAATATTTACTGGTTTTCTGTATAAATTTTCTCTTTTGTATTTATTGTCAACGTTGTTCCTTCTCATAAATTGTGCCATTTCAAGTCAGTATTTATGCTCTGTGTCATCAAGTGCTTGTTTATTTATATATATATATATATATATTGTTACGAACACCCACCTGAGTTTATTGAAAAAGAAAGAACACAAGCACTATATTTTAGAAGTATTCTAAATACAAATACATAGTACATTCGAAAAGAATGAAATTGACAATGGTTTGATTTTGACTTGCGTGCATGCAGGGTAAAGATTGTATGACTTAAGAATGGTTCCTTCTTTCTGATCATGTGAAAATCTGATAATCTAGCCAGATACTGATCAGACAATAACACGACCCTGAACCCTGGAAAACCTCCGGAGTGGGCAGTGATCTCCTTCTACCCATATCTGCAAAAGGATCCATATTTGAGAATCATGAGTCACATGCCAAAACCTTGACATGAAAATAAAGGCTGTTTTTAGGCAGTTCTGTGTTCAGGTTTAACTTGAATGGACGACTGTGAAGGCCCACTATAAATTCGGTTGTATAAAACCTGTAGGAACTGAATGAAGTTTTGGAGCTAAGAGGTTGATTCAAAGAAATCAAACACCAGTACCCTGAAGGAATCACAATGTAACAAAATGATGAAACTTCAATCAAAAGTCTCAGATCCTAGAAAAGGGAAAAAGACAGAAAGAAGAAGATAAAAATCCTACATGTCTCAACCTCTGGACAAGACGAGAGAGAAAGAAAACCCAGAAAACAAAAAGAAATACTTTTTGACAATAAATTTTCCACCCATCAAGAAGAAGAAAAAGAGAGTCTGAAAGGATCAAAGTAAAAAAGAACTTCTAAGAGACGTAACAAAGAGAAAGAAAGGGGAGAAGGAAAAGGTAGAAAGAAAGTATCAAGAGAAAACAGAATGTCTTAGAGACATTGAAAGAAAAGGAAGAGAAATACTCTTTTCAAACAACAAATAAGTCGTTTGTTTCTCCTTTGATGTATTCCTTTTTTACATATGCTCTTGTAAATGCATGCTAGTTGACTTCAAACTGAAACAATATTTATCATCATGACACGATAAACCTATCCCCCTCCTGTGTGGTTTCTTTCTGAAACATTTTTTTTTTTTGCTTTGATTTGCCCTAATTTCCATATTTTAAAATCCCCAATCTGTTTTAAAACCATCTGTATATTTTGTAAATAATACCTGTTGCTATTACTCTATATTTGCTTTCTATTGTCTGTCATCATTCGGGTTTGATCACTAAAACAATTTCTTTTAGCTCAGCTGTGTTTGACTAATCGGGAGAGAGGGGTTGTTTTACGAAATCGTGATGTTGTTTCATTTAAGTGTTGCTGTTCCATCTTCTACTGCTACTATAATGGTTGTGTGGGTCAGGTCGTAACTATATATATATATATATATACACAGACATTTTCACCTTTTATTTATATATTAACAATTCAAGTAATTTCAAGTTGAAAAATCTTTAGAAAGAGAGAAATATAAAAATGTAACTAAGCATTAGAATGAATAGTTTCTGTATTTTATAAGATGAAAAAAAGAGAAGACTGAATGAATAATTTGATTTTATTGTAATGCTCATTGATTTGTGAGTCAATATTTATATGAATTTGTTTTCTTTGTCAGGTGTGTAAAGGATGTTAACAGTGCTCTCTTCCACTATGTTTGCATTGATCGGCTTGAAGGCATTTTTATGGATAAAGCTGAGCATTGTAATCGAGGAAGTCTGTGTAAACAAGTCATTGATAATTTTAACCGGTGTTCACTGCAAATTCATGCATTCTTTCAAGAAACAAAACAAAAAATGGTAAGTAAATCTTTTTTGTTTTTTATATTAATTTATGAAGATCTTTTTATCATACAATCTTGGATATATATATATTCAAGTTATTATATTAAGTGTTTTCAAATGTAACCAACTCAGTATTTTTTGGAAGCTAGAAACAAAATACATAATTGAAAACTGATTTTGCTGGAAACTTTTGCATACAACTAATAAGAGCATGTACATGGTGCGATATATAAATCGTCGTCTAATTTATGCAAAAATGGAAATAACACTGACATCTCTTTTTAACGGATATATTTACCAAAATTACACAAAACTCTTGAAATACTAAAGATTAAATTTATTCAATAGAATTGCCATTGGCTTCAAACATAACCTCCAGATGACTTTAGATTTTACTGCAACTCTTCTGGATGGTCTTCTTGTTTAAGTTGGTAAATGCTGCCATAATCCTTGTGTTCAGTTCATTTTGGTGTTACAAGGAGTTTTGTTGGTCTCTTGTCCAACTGCTACTTACACATAATAATCAAGGAGGTTGCTGTCTTCAGAGTTAGGTAGCAAGATGTGAGGGTTGTTCTGATTGCAGAAATTGCCTGACAGCCAAGACTGGGTTCCCTTGCTTGTGTGGCATGGTGCAGAGTCCTGTTGCCACATACAGGGTCTTCTAGCAGCCACACTTTTCACCCAGGGCAGCACTACCTCCTTAAGGCACTTGATGTAGGCCTCTGTGTTGAGTCTGGGACCCTTGCCAACAAATGTGGGAGTTCTTTTCTTATCAGAATAATCAGAGTGAATTTTCTGAGCTGCTGTACCTTTATAATCACCATTATACTCATCCAACTCTTTCTGAATCTTTTGCACTGTCCACAAATTGACACCCAAACACACTGAAATGTTCATATGGAGCTTCCAGAGTGAATGTTATGGTAACTTTTTTCTCACAGACAGTGCCCAACAGACCCCACTATACTATGCAGTTGACAAAATCAAAAACAAACAATGTGCATGTGTGAAATTAAAAATATATTACTCACCACAGCCTGTATTTGATGTGTTTAATTGTAAAATGTCCACTGTTAAACTTGGCATTACAAAAATAAAAATCTAAAAATGATTATAGGTTTTTAGAAGAAATATCCTGTATTAATTATAGGTTACTATCAGTTCTCATTAATTCCCATTGTCCCCAAAATGGAGCAGTGGGCATTTACAGATTTTTGTGAGTGTCTATTTGTCTTTATTTATTATTGCTCTGTTGTTTTAAAATAATTTTTCTTCAAATAGTTAAATATTTGCTGATGTGAATCTGAAATAAAATATAGAAATTTTTTGTAAGAAGAATTATTCAAATTGTGATTGACAAAATTTAAAAAAATAAAAAATATTTCTTTAAACATTTCTTATTTTATTTCTCATTTTTATTTTTGAATTATTTTCTTTAGTGTTTTATTGTTTTTTAATTTTTTAATGAAGGAATTTTTTATTTAAAGAAACTTCTTTGTTTCCTGTTCTAGCAATAAATCAACTAAAAACAGAAACCAAAAGAGGTATATTAAGTTAATCAGAAAATGTCAAAGAAACACAACATCAGAATTTCAAAAATTGTTTCTTCTGTTTTGTATTGTTGCTTTCTTTTTTTTTGTTTAGTTCTACTGAAGTTGTATTTGTTAGTTTACAACTTATTGACTGCAAAATTAGTTTGAAATCATTTCATTTGTTACATATTTTATAGAACCTTTAATTTGAAATGTTATTTTCAACATTATTTAAAAGTTAGATATATAAGCAGTGAGTTTGCACATAATTATATATTAACAAACACTATATATATGATGTAATATAAATAAAATTAGTCCTTTTTGACAGTGTTTCTTAGGTTTTTGATCATTGATTGTAAAACTAATTTTCTTCATTGTTATGGAGAAGAGATTTTCATCTTTTTCATGTAAGTAAATCTATAGATGTTTTTCTATTGTGTTAAAAGTGGTTCCTCTGAAATAAAATTACCCAAGAGAATTGGGAGTAATGTCGCGAAATGCATGTTAAGCCAAGAATTCTTTAAATAGGTATTTATGCCCTTTGAATTGGCAAACTTATTGTCTATATTTATGAATGAAATGATGTAAGTGGTGTTGGAACTTAAATGTTTACCTCTATAAGCCTGAACTTGAATCAAACATTTTTATGCTGACTTACTAATTAGAAAATCAATCTGTTTGCTGCAATCTTTTTTACATATCTTTGGTAATAATTTTAGCTGGTATCATTGTGTAACAGATCAAGACTTATTTAGATTTATTTTTGTGCTAATCTTTAAGGTCTTCTGAAGAGGAAAAAGAAATATGCTGCATATACAGTTGTGCTTTTATTTGGACTGTTGTTTTATTGTTTAGCAAATAATGTTTCAACCATTTCCAGGAAACTTTCTAGATCACTTCTCCTCCAATCACTTATGTAAATAATTTTAGAAAAAAACTTGGATTATATATCTCACTATTTTAATTATGGAATTAAAACAGGGAACAGTTTTCAGGCTTATTTTTTGCACTAAGTCAGGGAAATCTTCGAAGAACCTTTTTAAATTACTGCCCTCTCCTTGTGTCAATTATAACATTAGTCATAGGTTAAATACTTTTTGTACAATAAAGAAAAAGTTAGTGATGAAAAAAATTTATTATAAGAGTCCAAAGTGAAGAAAATCATGTAAACCCTAATAAAAAAAAAAACTTTGTCGTAATGAATTATATACAAAGGTTGGTTAACCAAATGCAATATTTTTTTTTAATATTTATGTAAATATTATGTATATCAATTAAGTTACATTCAAAATCCTTTTTGTTAGTTGTTTATGTTTAGTATACTATCTGTAAGAAAATATGTCTTTTGCAACTTTTGAAATGCTTAAAGTCTAAAAAGTGAGTTGTAGTCATGTTTTAGTAAAATAATTTCTATTTTTAGTTTTTATGATAAGCAGAAAATACATTTGATATCAAAATGGATATTCTTTGCAGAAATATATATGTAAATTCTTTTAGTTTTGTTAAGATTTTAGGATAATAATTTCTGTTTCATTAAAAGGCTTTATAATTATATTTTGTATTCTTTATGTGATTTAAGGTAAATGAATCCTCATTGCTTTGTCACTGAATAATATTTTTAATTTTAATTCTGATTTTAAATTTTTTTTAAACGGATTCCAGATTTATTTTGAAAGATGATTACTTTTCATTTCCTGGATTCTACAGAATATTGCTAGAGTTTCAGTGAATAATGAAATAGAAGTAAAGAGAATGACAGAATGGTTGTAAAGTAAGAAAAAAGATGATGATTCCAATATCATATAGAGAAAATATTAAATCCATAAAGGTGCTTGTTAGACAAAGACTCAAAGTAGATCCTTTCTTTGAAGATTAACTTGTGGTATATCAGTTATTCTTTTTTGGATTTTTGTGTAATTGTTGTGAAGTAGAAAGTAGATGCCATCTTATTTTATATGTCCAAATGGGAATAGATAGAGAATTAAAAAATACAAATAGGATATTTAGAAATAATAGTCAATTTGAAATTTGCAATTTTTGCAGGTCATAAGTGTATTATTATTATTATTATTATTTTTAATCATCTCACCCCAAGCAAGGCATTCCACTGCCACTATTGCATGGGGCTACATAGGGGAAGGTAAAGAGAAGGAGTGGTTAGACATAGGGAATGTCAGGAGGAAGGTGACAGATGAGTAAGGATGAGGGTTGGGCAGATGGGAAGAGTGTTTGATAGAATGGGAGCAGGTTAGTGTGTTAGGAGGTGTCTAGTGACCTTACATTTAAACTCCTGGAGTTTAAATGTAAGGTCAATAATGTAAGTTTAAATGTAAATTATGTATATTCTGTTAATATTTTAAAATAAAAATGTATTTTTTTAATCATTATATAAACTCAAATTGTGTGTAAAATGTTTTTATCAAACAGGAAGGTATTCCAAATTCTTGAATATATTTAACATGTGCCTATACTGAAAAATTCTGTTAGTGTCAAATAATATTTTTAAAGTGGGTTGTTTTTCCATGTTTTTTTTTTAAAACAAGTAAATGTCTGAGAAAAGTTTTATTTATAATATTTTCTCTTGCTTAATGTCATTCAGTTCTTATCCCAAAGCCATTCAGATTTTATTTTATTTTACTTCATTTGATGAAATTTTATCTTTAATACTTTAGAAATCATATCTTTCTTCAAACAGGTACATCTTATTTGTGTAAAAACTTTCTTGAATTTAAAGTGAATTCCTTAATTTTGTAAAAGTATGTTAGCAGAATTATATTTCTTGAAATTTTAACATATTAAACAGGCTTGAAAGATATTGCATATAACTTTATATTATTAAAAAATAGCTGATTTTCAGTCCATCACACACTGTCTGCATGTGAATTTGAATGAGCTGGTGTATGTCTGTTTTGTGTGAGCGACTTATTCATGTCTGTGTCACTTAATGTACATGCATACACACAGTTTGATTTAGTTTCAAATAAGACAATTTCCTCCCACTCAGTTTAGAAAACTCCTACTCATGTTGAGCAATAAAATCATAGATTTTGAGATACACATGCAAACATAGCACGTAAACTTACCAGCAGTTTCTGTCAAACTGTCTTTTTGATTACATGAGGGTATTACTGTGAAATAATAAAAAAATACTCTGCTTTTCTTTTTAACTATAGTGAACACTCCATAAGTCAACAGTTGGCTGACTAGAGTTGGTGTCTCAATAAAATCACCATGGAGAAGGCAAATGGGAAATTACTCCATTACATGTCCCAAAAATATGGTGATAAGCAACATAAGTATTAGAGATAATAACATAGAAGGAGTAAAGTATACAGGAGATAACTCCTCGCTCGGTAAGGATACACATTAGTGACAGGTTGCACCAGACTCTTATCCAGTGACTGTCTGCAACAAACAACAAAAAATAGTTATAGGAACCTGGAATGTAAGTAAGCTATGTCAATGTGGCCAGCTTGAGAACAACAAGCAAGAAATGAATTGATTAAATGTTACCATTGTAGGGATATGTGAACCTAGATAGGCAAGTAATAGAGGTTTTGTCACCGATGTATACAGGATAATACATGAAGCCAGAGAGAAAAATGAAAGAGGAGGCGGGTTAATACTAGATAATGACATTAAGAAATGTGTTCTGCGATATTGTTAATTCTTGATCAGAATTCTTTTAGTTCAACTAAAAGAGAAACCTTTTAGAACAAAGAGACATCTGTGCCTGGTGGACTAAACTGTAGATTACAGAAAAAAAAATCTAAGCTGAATTGTGCAGCAGCTTGAAGTAATTTTTATGAAGTTTTTTATTTAAACAGTATGTTTTTTAATAAATGTTTGTCCATCTAAAATATTGTAATTTAAATTTGAAATTTAACAGATTTTGCTCTGGCAAGCTTCTTTCCCTGGTGCCCTGACCACATGAATTTACTTGTGCTATTAGATTGGCATCAAGGTCCTACCCTTTTATTGTTAAAATAGTCAAATGTAACCGCCACTTCTACTCTATCAGTTTCTTTTCCCATACTTCCCATCAATCGTTTCCATATACTTACTTCCCTGATAGCTACAATCTCCAAAAGTTTAAATGCAATGTCAATTGTCACCTTTTACCTCCCTAAATCCCATCCACTGCTTATCCTTTCTTAGGCATCCCCTGTACCTTGTTTTTCTCTCACTGTAATTCCCTGTGCTGGATGTGCGTTGTGGTGCATTGGATATCGGCTCGGAACGAGAAATCGGGGTGCTGAGTTCGAATTCCAGCCGAATTCATTGCATTCACTTATGCGCAAATACCCTTGGGAAAGGTATTAATCCGTCTATTCCTTCCAGTTATGGGTTAAATAACAGGACAGATTGGGTTCTATAGCCTTGGTCGGCAACCAGTCTACCGCAGAAAGCAATGG
This sequence comes from Ascarosepion bandense, assembly GCA_037127315.1. NCBI lineage: Eukaryota > Metazoa > Mollusca > Cephalopoda > Sepiida > Sepiidae > Ascarosepion > Ascarosepion bandense. The sequence continues at coordinate 1,694,776 of JBBBDQ010001625.1, read as the reverse complement.
CAACCTACTGCGGGATAATCTTCTGCCCAGTCAGTCATGTCTCTTTTGAGACATGATCGCCCAAGCGTGTATCACGTATGGCACTTAACTGACTGAATTACCTGTGCACCAGTGGAAGTTCTGTCTTGCTTAGGGTGAAATGATTATAAATTCTTCATAAAATATCTCTTCCAATTTTTCTTTTTATTTAGAACCGTAAGAAGTCATCTTCTCGTAAAAGTAGTAAAGCATCTGGTTATATTCGAGAACATGGAGTTTTATTTAATTGTTTTTTGCAAAGTCCTGGCAATAACAAGATCAGTGGGATGTTAACCTACTGGGTTGTTGGGTAAGTTCAAGATTTGCAGACCTTTTTATTATTTATAAGAACAATGGAGATACTTGTGGTGTCATCTGGTATTCTACCAAAAATGCCTTCATATTCCTTCACTATGTTGCTTGCAAAAAATTAGTCTCTTTTATGAAAAAATTCACAGCAGTAAAATTTGAATATTATAAAAAAATGTATACTTTTGAATTTTTGTTATTTGTAAGTTTATGGTTTCAAGCATTTATAATCTTTTTCTAAGAGAAAAGTTTGTTTGAATTATGTAACAGAAAAAAATTTTTGAACAGAGAACAGCTTAAGTTTTATTAAAGTAAATTTTGATACAATAAAACAAGAGTCATAAACATCTAGATATATAATATTAACACTTTGGAGAAGAAGGCATTCTTATTAACAAAATTTCTTCATCACTTATACATTGAAGTGAGTGTCAAAATTAGCAGCTGATGGTGATTTTCTAAGTGTAGCTTAGATGTGGCACAAGGCCAATATTATGGTTTACCCAGTGAGAATTGAACTCCTTATTCACTTGTAAATGATTTAGTGAGTCAAACTTTACACCATGTCCAAGTGCCTCCAAAACTGGCAGCTTATGTGTTATATACTGTCAAGTGATTTTAATATTTAGCCAAAAAGACAAATTTACAAACTGCAATGTAATTTATGAAATAAAATGAAAATAATGATTTTTCATAATGTTTTTTTCTTCTAGGCGTATGTTTGCTGAACCAATTGAGAAGGAAATTTATGTTTGCTACCATGACTCAATCAAGCAGAACCTGGTGGAATTGGCTTATCAAACATGTTTCAGTCTGACTGCTTGAGAAGAAAGCATTTAACTTTTCAAATTAATCTTATAATTATTAGTCTCATAAAAATGTTATAAACATATAAATTTATGTTTTTATCCTGTTTACTTTGATTTGTGTCTTTATTGGCTTGTGAGTGTGTATTGGGTGTGTATAATTATAATATACACGCTAAAAAGTCTGCCGTTATCTTCCGAGCGCCCCTAACTCAGAGGTAGAAGCGTCGATTAACGCCAATTCGGTAGGGTTTCAATTGGATGTCTAACCGTACTGATGAGCAGTGGCAGTGATACAGTGAAACAGATCTGTCTGCAGATGGCTATATATATATATAGTTTTACCTTGTATCTAGTCTAGAATGAGTCTAGCTTTGAAGTGTACAAACTGTGATACTTGATTTACAGCTGTTAAACATACAATAGAGGGTGCAATGTATAAATTGTTGTCTAAATTATGCAAAAATGTAAATAAAACTGACATTTCATTTTAACAGATATATTTACCAAAATTAGATATCTTGAAATACTAAAGAGTAAATTTATTCAATAAAGTTGCCGTTGGTGTCAACCACAGACCTCTGATGACTTTGGAATCTTCTACAACTCTTCTGGGCAGTCTCCTTGATTAAGTTGGTGAATACTGCCATACTCCTCACCTTCAGTTTATCTTTGGTGTTACAAGGAGTTTTGTAGGTCTCTTGTTCAACTGCACCCCACACATAATAATCAAGGTGGATTGCAACCTGGGGAGTTAGGTGGCCAGATGTAAGAAGTTTTGTGATTGCAGAAATTGTCATGACTGGGTTTTCCTATTTGTGTGGCATGCATGGTGCAGATTCATAAGCCTCTTTGTTGAATCTGAGGCTCTCACCAACAAATTTGGGAGTTTTTTTCCTTATCAGAACAATCAGTCAGTTTTCTGAGCTTCTGTACCTTCATAATCACCATTCATCCAAATATTTCCAAATCCTCTGCACTGTCCTTAGATCGACACCCAAACACTCTGAACTGTTTGTATTAGAGCTCCTTATGCTAATGTCAAGCAATACAGCATGCAATTTCCAAATATCTGGTGGAGTGAATTGTGTTATGCTGCTCTTTTTCTTGAAGATGGTGCCCAACAAACCCTACTATACTGTGCAGTTGACAAAATCAAAAACAACATGTCTGCATGAAATCAAAAATATAAAATTTACTTGTTGCGCCCTGTATGTTCCAGATATAATAAAAACCATTCTTTTAAATGCTATTTACCTATGAGCTTGGAGACCTATTACAAATGAGTAGTGAGTTTGATTCTCACTGGGTGCCCCATACTTTTGGCCTTGTGCCACTTCTAAGCTGTTCTTAGAAAATCACTATTTGCAGATAAGCTTGCAAAAATACAGTAAAAAACAATTTCTTTCCTATATTCCAAATATTTACATTGCAGCTGAAAAATATAATTATCACAACAAACAATTATTTGTATGATCTTTTTAAGTAAGGCCATGATGAAAATGGATAGTACAACTGGTATTCATTAGTTTCATTATTTCATAAATTAGTCATCCTTGTTTTGATCCCAATATTAAGCTAATGCTTATGTTTTTTAGTATTGTGGGTTATTTTTTATCTTAGTTTTTTCTTATAAAGATAATTCTAAATTTAGATAATAAAAATCCAATTACATCTGTAGGACAGAACTGTAGATATGCTAAAACTCTCATTACTTGATGTATGAATGATAAAAGATATAAAGTCTCAGTCCCAAAGGATCTTCTATTTAACAAAACACACACGATAGCACTGTAAGTAATGAAGAATAAATATCAGCTAAAAATGATAAAACTAAGGATGAAGACACAAGGGGTATTTCAGAAGTTTTGAAATGTTTTTAAGAGAAGCCTAATAACTGTGCAAGATTATTTTAATAAGCTGACCTGTCAACCAGACTGAAGGAGATGGTTGTAACAGCTCTTTGAACACACTCTACTAAACACTACTTGTCACAGATGACTAGTTTCTAGAATGTAGTTGAAACAGGAAGACAATTTGGAAGTTCACTATGTGATACAGTTTTGTATTAGACTAGACAAAAATGCGAGAGAAACTTACAAAATACTCTAGGCTGCTTAGAGATTAACTTATATGAGCTAATCATCTGTTTTTTGCTGGCACAAGTGGTTCAAGTATGGTAGAGAGAAGTTGAAAGCTGATGAGAGATATGGGCGGGAGAGTGATGCTAGAACATCACAGCTCAATTTCCTAGATGATGACCATCAAAAAACATACAGTCTGGAGTTGGTGTAGCAACTGTACACACAATTATTCATAAAGATCTGAAAATGTGCAAAATTTGTGCAAGGCTGCTCAATGACGAACAGAAGAAAAGATGTGTTGGTGACAGACGGGAAATGGTTGGTGGTTATCATATCCATCTCTTACCCTTCCTACAGTCTAGATCTTTCTCCCTTTGACTTTTGATTATTCTCCAAGCTGATGGAGAACCTCAGAGGCAATCGGTTTTGAAGATGAAGATAAAGAAGGCTGTGACAAGGTTCTTTGGCACCTTCATGTTGGTTGACTCCCGTGGGACCTTCTCAAAGTTGTTGGGAGTGCTACCACAAGTACAATAAAATCAGAGAATCCTACTTTGAAGGCGATTATAATGTTGCATGTCTTTGAAATTAGTGAATGTCTCTCTTGAAAAAGTCTAGAAACTTCTGGAATGTTCATTGTACTTTTGTGTGTGTGTATATATACAATAAAAAAATTTTACAAACAAGATATTGTTTGTGAATTCTTTTGTACACAATGACAATACAGATAACTAAGAGAACAGTATAGTTCATAAACAAGGTATTGTTTTGACAAAGCAGTTTTATTTTTACAAATATAATTGACAATGTTGGCAAACTAATGCTTGGTTCTAATAATTTATGTGATAGTCTGTTCATTCCTTGCACATTAGTTTCTTAATCCTTTTTGGCAGGTAAGTAATGCTTGATTTATCTTAGATAAATAATTAAATCACTTCATTATGTTAGAGGATATTTTTTATATATATTGTGGCTGATCTATCTATGCCGGAGTTAAGGCTAAACACTTAAAAAAATTGTTTCATTTTGATATTTTTTAACAAAGCCTCATCTTATAGACATATAGTAATTAACTACTGTGCTGTAAAGACCCCTTTAAGAATCAGTTTCATATTATGTTCATACATAATTAGAGATTAAATTTTGATAGATGACTGGATAAATTACATTTTTTTTTGGTCAATGATTAAATTTTTCAGTATAAGTTTTACAGCATATAAAGATCACAAAGATTTGGGAGGAAAAAATCTTTTATTAATTCAATTTTTTAAAATTATCAACATCTAAATTCTTAAAAGATCCACAATTTCATTTTGATCTGCCCTTACCGTAGAAATATTCAATTTGGGGCAAATGTCTGATCTTTCAATATCACAAATCACTTTGTGATGTCAAATTAATTGTTTGGTGAGATATATTACTGATTACTGATTTTGGAGAAGCTGATTAAAATTAAATTTAAAACCAATGTACTATTTTATGACAGGAAATGCCTGCAAAAATAGGCATTTCACATTCAAGGATCATGAGTGTCAATATCCTTTTAAGGACGTTAATAACATGAATGTACATTGTGGTGCAGTGGATATCAGATCGAAATGAGAAATTGAGGAGCTGTGTTTGAATTCCAGTTGAATTTGTTGCATTCACTTATGCACAAATGCTCTTAGGAAGGGTATTAATCTGTCACTTCTCCCTCCAGCTATGGATTAAATAGCAGGATATATTGGGTTCTATATCTTTGGTTGGCAACCAGTCTACTGCAGAAAGTAATGGCAACTTACTGTGGGAAAATCTTTTGAGACATGATCACCCACGTTTGTATCACGTATGGCACGACTGACTAAAGGACATGAAACTAAATTGAATTTTATATGAGATGAATTTATAGTATATCATTCTTTTGTCAATTGTATCACTTATCAGTTAAAGGGGGGAAATCATAAATGCATTTAAATATGAATGAGGTGTTTTTCACATCAGCACAAGCATTCACTTTTGTCTATTCTAAACCACAATATTGTATAAATGTTGATATGTCCTTTGTTAACCTTGATTTGAAAGTTTTATTCTGTCATTGAAATTGAAACATATTCAAAATTGACAAAACTCCATTTTTCCACCTTCAGAAATTAACATTGATATTATTGCAATGTAAATTAAAGCATTACATTCATGGTTTATTTATCAAATGTAAAGTAAAAACATCTGATGAAAACTGTAGAGAGTATATCAGTTAAAACTGATAAAAACAGTGAAGTTTTTTACTGGATAAAAAAATGAATATATATATATATGAGAAATTTCATAGCAACGGTAATACAGAAAGTGCAACCCTCTGTAACTGTAGAATAAAAAATAAATGCCCAGTAGGAGGCATATGTAAATCAGATAAAGTAATATACCAAGCCACCATCTATCCTAGCATAGACAAAAACCACAAAAAATATATATAGGAAATTCCACCGGTCCATGGAAACAACGCCTATATAATCACACCCAATCTTTCTCTAAACACCACCTAAAATATCAAACCACCCTCTCTAAATATTTCTGGGAATTAAAAAGCAAAAATTTTTCCCCTCAGATCGAATGTAAAATTATAGGGAAATCCCAAACCCCCAATAGCTTTAGAGGTAGACGCAACTTATGCTTAGATAAAAAGATTAGAATTATCAAGTTCAGAGAATCTAGCCAATTATTAAATCAGAGAAACGATATAATTTACAAGTGCCATCATAGAAATAAATTTAAACTATCCAACACATAAAATCTCGGAATCACCACCTGACACCCTTACCAACCCTCCTAAACTGATGGATCATTCGTTGGAAAAATGTGCAGACCAATTGTAAAGAAGTTATGAACCCACCATTCAATCGAAGGACATACCCATCCAGGCAAACAATAACCTTATATCATGTTTAGTATACATATATGTGAAGGAAATATCCTACCTTAAACTATGAAATGAAAAATGCTCCAAATATTGACTTCAACATAAACATTTTCCCAAGGGAAATGAGGCACCCAAATATGAGGCGAGATATGTCCCTCTCATAAAAAAAAAAAAAAAAAATGTTTAAAAAGTGTTTATGTATCATGTTTTATGTATTGTGCATTATTGGATGCATTAATGTACGAAAAATAGGCACCTAAAAGGATGTATACTATATGGGTAGGATCAAACTTAATTAGGTAAAATAGATATTTTTTCCATCGTGTGGGATCACCTAATTAGAGACAAAATATGTCAATTTTAGATAAAATCAATTATACAAGCTCGAACTGTAACTTCCCTAGTGTGACGTATTTCCATCAATATATGAATAAATCAACACCCAAATGAAGTAAAATGGTATAAATAGATATTAACAAGTAATAATATATTACGAATTAAAAAATAAAAAAATAAAATTACCAATTCACTTAGAAATTAAATGTACACAAACGTACTGGGTCGTTTATACAGGGTCCTTATACATGGGGACATAGTAGACTACCAATGCACTTGTATAAGTTATAAGTTATGTATATGGGTGTGTGCGTGCATATGCGGCCTTGTTTGTGTACATATGCACATACATATACATATATATATATATATATATATATATATATATATAATTGTGTTTGGGTATATGGGCTTAAATATGTACCGAATTATCTCATATATATCTCATGTATATAAATATATGTGAGATTGTGAATACGACAGTTTATTTAACGTACGGAAGCCCTACGCCTATGACGCATATATATGTGTGAGTATGAAAACGTTAAGACCTTTAAAAAAAAAAGTGGATATGTAAACTTAAATAAAATCACGGGGTAAGTATATGTGGGAATGTACACATAGTTATATGTGGATAAAAGTTAGTATAAGTAAGTGGGTTGACCAGATGGGGTCAAATAGATGCCTAAAGTCAGGGAAACTGGTTTTTTTCAGAGGTCATGCCATCTGGTCAAAATAACCATTAATGGATACTACCCATATTTGGAACTGGACTCTATCTCTCTTCTTTTCTTCCTCCTTCCCCTTACATTTATTGTCATTTATTTATTTGTTTGTAATCTTATGTTTATTATCATTATTATTTCTATTATGTTCCCTCTTCATTTTAAGAAAACATTCATTCCAGCAGAAATTTTATGCCAGATGGAGGAAATATTGTAAAAGAGTGATGATATGAGCTAATTAAGCTCATTGAAATGAACTATAGTTTATAACTAATATGACCTGTTGAGTTTTCCTTTATAAACTTCATATTGCTCTGGTTAACACCCATCGAGCTTGCTATGTGGATTTATCTATTAATAATTTATATTAAGGAAATCTTGTTGGATTATCCTCACCGTTTACGGACTGACAACTATACATATATATATATATATATAGTATATCAAGGCAGCAGATAATTTTCTAAACATATACTGTTAAATATAAGAGACAATGAATATCTATGATATTTAATCATGAGCCGTTCTAAACATCATATTTTGGTTTTAATTTCAGTTGAAAATAAAGACAAAAATTCTCCAACATTTGGATAATTTTTTATTAAGTTGGTTCTATGCTTTTGGCTCACATGAGCCATCTTCAGAGAGGTTACAAGGACGTTAACACAAAAACATCCACCATCAGTGACGATTTTATCTTGTGTTAACATAAAACTCCGCTAAGCAACGACAACAGTTACCAAAAATAGCAAACCCAGTTTGCAAATTTATTATTCGGTTCTATGATGTCACACCACGTGAGAGCTTGAAATGGTAACAGAACCATATATTTAAATGCAATGTAATGTGTTATGACCAGATTTAAACGTGATTTTATTAAGTGTGGGTTGTTTGAATTTAATGTAGATGGCCTCCAATATCTGAAGGTTCTTTTTACTGTGTGTATGAGTGAGGGTTATTGTATTGTTGACTAAAATCTGTCTGATATTACCTACATGGTTATGTTTTCTGAGAAATGTTTAATTGTACTCTGATCAGAAAGGTGACAGGTAAGTCTACAGGAGAGCATGGTTGTAGTAAAACCAATATATGTAGTGGGTTTATTTTTATTTTTTATTTTTTTTAAAATCACATCACTCCAAGCAAGGCGGTAAGGCCACTGGTGTGCAGGGGGCTACATAAGAGTGAATAGATTGGAAAAGAGAAAGCCGGAAACCACATCCTAAACAGTGAACAAGGGATGAGCCTCTACACCTGTTCAATAGACGTGGGTGGAGTGTGAACCAGGCGATAGTTCAGTCTATCTACTCCAATTGAAAAGAAATAAAAATAAAAAAGAAAAGAAAAGTGAAAAGATTGGAAAAGAGAAAGCTGGAAACCACATCCTAAATAGTGAACAAGGGATGAGCCTCTACACCTGTTCAATAGACGTGGGTGGAGTGTGAACCGGGCAATAGTTCAGTCTATCTACTCCAATTGAAAAGAAATAAAAATAAAAAAGAAAAGATAAGTGAAAAGATTGGAAAAGAGAAAGCCGGAAACCACATCTTAAACAGATGGTATCAAAATTTGTAGAGAATAATTTTGAATATATAAATTTATCATTAAAGAGTAGAAGTGTGTTGGAAAAAAGAAAATAAAAAACACTCATGGGATGGATAGCGGGCATTTACGCCAAAACGTTTCTGTTAATGGACGCCTATCAAATATGTGTCCTAGCAGACATTATTGCAATTAAGGAGAGAGTAAATAAAAGAGAAAATATTACTTGATTTAATTTACTCCCCATTTAGGATGAAAGTGAAAACATTCTGTTGACTTGGGTATTATGTAATATTTTCAGTAATTCTCAAGGTGCCAATGAGCTGTGATGTCAAGTGGCGTAGTTCATCAACTGTTTATGTCAGCTCATTTTTCTTATTAAGCTGTCAGGCGACATTGGATAGCTATGTTGCATCTACCTGCACACTCAAGTCGTATTTTATATCCACGTACAGGTGAGTTAATCTACTGAAGAGGAGAACGACAAAAATCAGTCGGCTTTATTAGTTACATCAGTCAGTTAAGTGCCATACGTGATACACGCTTGGGCGATCATATCTCGAAAGAGACATGACTTACTGGGCAGAAGATTATCCCGCAGTAGGTTGCCATTGCTTTATGTGGTGGACTGATTGCCAGCCAAGGCTATAGAACCCAATCTGTCCTGTTATTTGACTCATAGCTAGAGTGGGAAGTGATGTATTACATTTTTAAATAGTAATAAGCGGGGGATCAGTTTATTACTTCATAACAATATAAAACAGATCCCAGTAGAAGCCTTAAATTAGTACCAGAGATACAATCTCTGAATGGGCATGTAAATTGATACACTACATTGTTTTTTTTTTTAGAGGATTTAGTTGAGTGCTTGTAGGGTTATTAGAGACTATGAAGTCAATTGTTCTAAATTTTTTATAATATATAATGAGTTTAATTTGATTATTACTATCCACTGGTTTAACATTTCTATGTATTATGTTCTTTGAGAGTTTTTTCATCTTGTATGTAATTATTATGTATTTGGTTGCAATAGTATAAGTTAATAGTTTTATGTTTATTTAGATGTACTCCAATATTATTAATATTATCAATATTGTTAGAGCTATTGTTAAGTTTGTTGAGATACATTTTAATTTGTTGATCAATAATGGAGTTAAGAAATCCATTATTGACAAGTCTTTGCTTAATGTTGTGTAATTCTTTATAAAATATGGATTTGGAAGAAGATATCATTTGTGTGCATTAAATTGTGTGCATTGAATTAAATTTTTTATAACAGCTAACTTATATCATTGGGGGCATTAACATCCTTGTAACCTCTCTGAAGATGGCTCATGTGAGCCAAAAGCTTAGAACCAACTTAATAAATAAATTATCCAAATGTTGCATAATTTTTGTCTTTATTTTCAACTGAAATTAAAGCCAAAATACAATGTTTAGAACGGTTCATGATTAAACATAATAGACATTCATTGTCTCTTATATTTAACAGTATATGTTTAGAATATATATATATATATATATATATATATATATATACATGGTTGTAGAGTAGGATTCAGCATATTTCCTGCTCTTCCTTCTGTGATAATGGACAGCTCCTACTTGTGAATAGGTCAAGTAGCCACATTAGAAGAGGATTTTAATAGTATTTAATTTACTCAAAGTTTTCGTTTCTATGTATGAGAATTTAATAAACCTCTTCTTCTTTGTTTACTCCACATAGTTTTCTGTTTCTTTGATACTCTTTCTAACTACGGCCTCCCTAATTCTTGGTTATTTTGAACAAAGACAACATTGCAACAGAATTATATAGATTTCAAATGTGAAAAAAGCAAAGATCGTGTCATGCCGATATGTGATGTCTGATAAAAATGACCAGAAAATAATTTGAAAGAAGTACTGGTCAACAAAAAAAGTAAGAAACAGTTTACAATGTCTCAACTTAATGGGAACAATAATTTTATCCTCTGATACATACAAAATTAAGTTTTCCCTCCTGCTCTTCCCTGCTACTACTAAAATAGACTGCTCCTACTTATAAATATAGCAAGTAGACACATTAGACAAGGATTTGTGTAGTATTTGGTTTACTCAAACTATGCATGAGTATTTAATAAACTTCTTCTTTGTTCACTCTGTCTAGTCTTCTGCTCCTTCGATAACCTCTTTAACTATGGCTCTCCTAATTCTCAGCTATTTAGAATAAAGACAATATTAACACACACATATACAGGGATGGACAAAATAATAGAAACATCTTGAAATTTCAAGCAAATTTATTTCAATATAGGGTAGGACTGCCTTTGGCAGTAATTACAGATTGAATTCTGTGTGGGATCAACAAGTAACAAGTTTTAATTTTTTCCAGATGAATTTTTATCCATTCTTTAGCTAATACAGTCTCCAATTCTTTCAATGATAATGGTGGAGGATATCAACTCCTCAATTGTTTTTCTTAAATGAACCATAAATGTTCAATGATGTTGAAATCTGGGGACTTTGGTGGCCAGATAAGATGTGCTACTTCACTAGAATGTTTATTGTACCAGTAAGCTACAACTTTATATAGTATAATATAGTATAATGGATGCATTATCATCCTGAAAGATGACATTTCCATACAGAAAGAGTGCCTGAAACATAGGATAGAGTTGATCACTTAAAATTCTGAAATAGTTTTGACTATTGATTTTCATAAACTTATTTAAATAATATCTTAAAAAACAATTTTAGCAAAAAACCTGAAGAATTATTAATATTAAATCGACAAATATAGAAATAGCCAAACTTTTGACAGTTTAATCAAATTTTACAAATTATGCTATACTATGATAAAAGCTGTTTCCATTATTTTGTCCACCTCCTGTATATATCATACAAAGTACTCGGTGGAGTACTGGCATGTCTGTTTGTAGAATTTTTCGAATCCAGTATCTTTCATCTTGTTCTCCTATAAGACGCAACATATTTCTGATAAATTAATGATGCCTTATTAATATATTCACAAGCTACACCATCACCAGAACTTGATAATAGATTAAACAGTATAAAACATACAACTGATTTCATTCATGAAACAGAATCAGACCATACTTTACCATTTCTTGTAGTTAAGTTAATATGCACATATGATAACATACAACTGAAGGTCTGTTGAAAACCCACAAATAAGAATGACCTTAAACATTTCTACTATCACAACAATAACATAAAATAATACAATTTTTAGTTCCCAATTCCTGCTGGAAAAAGAAAAATATATTGAAAACACTTTCAAACACTTTTAATACCCAAATTATTTCCTATATAATGCAAAATGTGAAGCCTACAAAATGCATAGAAGAAAAATAGGAAAATCCACATAAAATAATTCCAACAAAATTAGGCACATACATAACAGCCACCATTGAAAATAACTTATCCAATGTAGATCTAAAATTTATCAATTCCACTTTTATAACAATAAGAAATATAGTCAGGCTACAAGAAGACAAAAGCAGGAATATATAAAATAAATTGTACAAAATTCCAAATTATGTAAATTGGTAAAGCATTTTGGGATCTCCAAAAATGTCTGTATGACAATGTGGCAGAGATATATTGCATGATAACACTTAGAAGGCACTGGTTGCTCGGTAAAACAAATCTGGAGACAATTTCAACTTAATGAATGCCAGTATTATCAAGAGATGAAAAGATTCCTTAAGAAGAAAATGCATTCAGAATGTGCTGAACCAGGCTCATACATAATGTCACCAACTATTACAAAAGCAAGTGTGGCAATTGTGGTAAAGGATGTAACAGGGATCAGCTTAGAGGAGGCTAATATTAAGTCTGGCAAAAAATACATCAAATAATCACATAGTTTTTATCTTTCATACTGACCAAAAGATACCATTAATGATTTAATATTAAATCCCTATGCACACATTTCTTTCATTCTGATCCAAGGAAATCAATCTAATGAAGGCAAAACTTGTAGTCAATAAAACAATTTTCTACTCTGTTTGATTTTTCAAAAATTTTGTTTGGATTCAATATTCTAACACACACACACACACACACACACACACACACACACACACACACACACACACACACACACACATACTGAGTTGAGTTTAGATATTTTTTTAAAATTAAAATGTTAACATTATAAAGCAAGTTTTTTTAGTTTTCTAAATTTTGTAAGTTTTTAAAGTTTTGCAATTGCACAAAATCAATAATTCCATTTCAACTTTTGGTTTTACTGAAATTTTATTGATTTTTATTATTTTTAATAATTTTTAAAACACTAATGAAAAGTAAGCAAATATGACTTATAAAATTATCAAATTGGATTTGAACTATAATAAAATAACTATATTATGAGTGTTCATGATTGTTTACTACATGCGGCCATCTATGTAATGAGAGTGTTAGTATATTTTATAAATAAAGTATATTTTTGTAAAAGAATTTGACATTTGTTAGTCTGTGAAGTCAGAATAAGGTTGTGGGAGAAAACATTTGCTTTTCTTTCTTCTTTACTTGTAGGGGAGTAAAACATTTAATGGGATTGATCATTACAAAGAAAAAGAGTTTTGCTAGCCCACATTGCTACCACCATGACCGATGCATTTATTTGAATAACATTAGATGACTGACTATGTATCCCATTTGGGATCAATGTCTGGGATCTCATCCCGGATATTGATCTCATGTTTCAAAATAGGTTAAGCCAAATAAAATTTTTCCTTTTTAAGAGGATGTTCTTTTTTGATAGCATAAAGTGGTAAAGAAATCAATATTTGCATATGAATATTGAAAAATGGCCATTGGAGAAAGGACAATTTGAAATTCAATTTCAAGTAATTATCCAAGATGGTTTCAGATGTTGCCTGGGTGTATGGTCATAATGTATTTGTTACATTGATCTCTGCCACTCCTGATTGTTACAAATTGAAGTTGTTCTTTTCTCCCCATTTCATAACATTCCCTATTAAGGCAGCATGGGAAGACTTTTGAGGAATATTCAGTCCAATATCACTTGATGTAAATTAAAATATTGTTCATCTTTAAATGTATAAAAGAAGGCATTGAAATTCTTTGCTTGACCAAAAATGAATATAAAAAATTCTGATATTTGGTCATTTAGTCAGATTTGAACTTTTCAGAATCCTCTTGTATAGTTTGAGGATGCTATTGATGGTTCTAATGGTTGAATATTACAATTCATTTTTTATATAAATGTTAAATTTGTTTTTTGGTGCACCTCAGTCTTCTTTTTATAAAATTTGTACATATCTAATTGGTTGTGAAACCAAATCAAAGTAAACTAGAAGATCTTGCACAAAGCTGCTTCAATTTCTACTGATACAGTCACACAAATCTTTGTTTTATCTACTATTCTGCTTTTCTCTAATTGTTTAAATATTTTACTAATTTATTTATGGTAGCCATATTGTTATACTTGAAAGTGGAAGGTAAATGTGTACATTTTTGAATGTTAGAGTATGTTAGCAGCATTTATATATTTGTGAAAATATTGTATTTTTCTTGTGATCCAAAGTTGTTTGTATATGTTTTGTTTTATGCCAGGGAAAGATACATGAGTATGTCAGGTCTTCAGCAAGAATTTATTTCTGATGTAAGTATTATTTAACAAAAACTCTCCTGTATATGTGGTCAGATTTAACTTTCAAGTGACCATACTTATAGAACAATTCATATTTTGTGATACATCTGTATCATGTAAAAAGATTAGAAAAATCAATCTGTTTTATTCATTTAAAGTATATTCATATATATTCCAAAGAAAGTATATACCACAAAATTTTTAATATTCCATACGATCTTTAATAAATATATTAGAAAACTGATATTAACTTTTATAAACAATCATGGGTGATGAATGCATCACGTTTGTATATATTCTTTATTTGAATGGAGCACTTTGCATGTATGTGAACAACAAGGAAAACAAAATAAAAAATAGAACATATGAGTTGCTGGAAAATTCTCTGCCTGACTTACTCCTTGAAATCTGGCCATAAAAATCAGATTGAATTTTTAAATTCTTTCTTGGTTATTGTGGGAACTTTTCAACGCCTTTTTTTTGTTCAAATGTAATGTCACATCTGTCAGTATTTCTAGGCAAATTCTTAATGCAATATTTTTTTCGAAATTTTAAATGATATATTGAAAGATTTTATTTCTGTCTTTCAACATGTCAGTGGAAGTTTTTTTTTATCACAGTTGGCAGTGTATACAAAGTTTGAAATAATTCTCTTATTCGGGTTTGCCTATTGTCTTTTTATTCTGCTTTTGTTAAGAGCAAATTCTCGGCTGAAATGCCCAAGAAACAAGATCAGAATTTTTTTTCAACCATCTGACATTTTCTCGAGCATAAGAGAGATGGCACCTGGCATTTCAAAGTAGTGATTGACATTTAATATTTCGTCTGAATAAATGGAGTGTGTGCTGTTGTAAATAAGTTTTTTCTCTTTCTACTCAAAATTGTGTTCTTTAATGCTACCCAGGTACGTTATCTCTCAATTTTTTTTCATTTTTGTCTAACGTATATTTGCAGAAATGTGACTGCTGAGCGTTCTCCTTAAAATTTACATATTTTCTAGCACCAATTATTAACAATTAACTTTTTTATACATTAGGATCGATATTAAAAGTAAAACAGCACCAAAGTCGACTATTAAAATAATCAATATCAGACGTTTAAATTCGAACCTGAAAATAACAGTGTTTTAAAAGTTTTAGTTATTATAATTCTGTATACTGGGTTTTTGAGAGTCTTTTGTAAGCTTCTAGAAAGTTGATTAATGAATTAGAAGAAATTGGTAAAGTACTTTCTGGATAGAGCGAGTTAAATATTCGATTTGTAAAGCGATTTTGTTCACCTAACCTTTTTAGCAATTTTTGACCAGAAAGAAATTCAGTATAAGTGGGAACGTAAAACCATATCGTCTGTGAATGCCACCATTTTATTAATTCCGAATTAGCTGCACCAAGATAGCTAGAATGTTGGCAATTTTCCCTTGAAAAAGATAAGGAGTGAAATTAATTACCAAAATGGTCCCATTTATTAATCTACAGTTTGATTATCAGTGACCTAGGAATTGGGGGATTATAGAACTCAAAGATGCCTGCCAATAATTGATGACGCGTGCGTGAACTTGTAGTGAATAGGAAATTAAGAATTAAAATCAACCTTCTTAATTTTTAAAAACATTCACAATGACGTGTGAAATCCTAGTTTTTCCCAAATAGAAAAAGGATTCACTATGAAAAAAAGAAAAAAAGAAAAAGTCGAAACCAGATTTCGCAAGTAGGTGTTAAATTGATTTTTGACCAATGGGAGCGACTTACAAGACTTGTGGACTTCGCGAGTCAGTGCGAAAAATCTAATGAAAATAAAAGGGCCCCGATCTTTGTCAGGGATGGAAGCAGCAAAAGCGACAAGCTAAAATGTAACGACAGAAGCTTCAAGCTGACCCAAACATTCGTCCTCTTTCTCTTTCCTTCTCGTGTGCTGATTTCTTTTACTTCTGAAGAAGTATCCAAAGACATTCCTACTGAATATGTACGCATATACTCTTTCAACAATTACTACGATGAACAATTTCTTCAACTCTTGATACCTTTAACTTTCTCATTGAACACAAACTCTATCCTCAACTTCTTAATGTTTCTAATTGCACATTAACTCCTACAACTTATTCTTTTCTTTTAATAAATTTCTATTTTAACATGAAAAATGTATATTTTATTCTTGCTTTATTCCACACAATTCCACACATTCCAGCCTGTCGACAACCAACCTTCTAATGAAAACCTTCTGATAATTCTTTTAGTATTTTGGCAATTTCAGAAAAAAAAAGAAGCATTTGCTTTATCAAGACGCGTGTCTTTTTCCAGTGCTATTCCACTACCCACGTATTTAGATTCATCGCAGACGAATTGATCCAATAAAACTTCTAACATTCACAACGATCAAAAAGAAGACGCTCACAAACTCCATTTAAGCGAGATTATCACAAAAGCGCCTTATGTAAAACAGTTAACCGAGATGAGAGAAATGCAAAAGGACAAAAATATAGTTTGCAATCTTAATATGATTCGGAAAGATGCTAAAAGTAGTAAACACTATTTGAGAAGAAAATTATTGCTATCAGTCAGAACAGCTTGAAAGATCATCATTGCTGCTTTCTTCAGGATGTATATTCTCTGATACAAATATGTAAGCAGCGCTGTCAGACTGGATATAAATCTCTTCAAGTGAAAACATAAAATGGCAATAGTTAATCGTGCAATATCAACACGTCGAACATGGTCATTGAACGACATCAATGACTTTTTGTTATGTTTTAATCCAATGCAGGCGATGCTCTTCAATCATTCAGGAAGAGGAAAAGTATCATTTCGCAAAAGGATTAGCAAAACAGCCAAGAAAAATCTTGAATAGATCAGTTGTCATAGTCAGCAAAGAGAAATATTAATCTAAGTCACATTTTTATTAGGTGTAATTTTATAATCATTGATGTTTATATCAAATGTGATATAAACATTTGAGATGTGCACTTTATATATATATATATATATATATATATATATATATATATATATATATATATATATATATATTGGGCAACAATCTTTCTTTAAAACATGTTTCATTAAAAACGATCAATAAGGATATTTTATTAATCTTTTATTCTTACATGTTTTCTTTTTTTGCTGATGTTACATGTTAATTGTAACAAAATAAAAAATAAAAAAACGATTGACCAAAACTTAGAGTTAAAATACAGACAAATATTTAATTCACAAAACATTAGATAAAAATATTTAGAAATATACAGTTTTGCATTCAAAAAGAAAATGCATAGGTTACTACTGGCAGGCGAAGTGTTACGAGGAAGAGAAGGGGAGCTAAGGTGTCAAATATCTTTACTCAGTTAAGTTGGCTAGGAAGTTAAGTGCTGTACTTTTTGGAAATCCTTAAATGTGTATATAAAGACTAATTATGGGCTTGGTCAATGAAAGAGGCAAAATATATATTTACATAGATAGTTCTATGAGGTTTTCTTTCAGGTTTTAGTTGTTCGGACTTTTCTGTGAGATTCTTTCGGCTGGATATAGAGCCTTGAATCTTAACCAGAATTGATATGACAATAAATCCTTTTAACAACTCTTTCAAGTTTTAGTTTTTGTCGTCGACTTAGGGAGATTCTTTCGGCTGGATATACATCCCTGAATCTTAACCGGAGCTGTAGAGGTCAACCCAACCTGCTATCAACTAACTACTCCGTGTCCAAAACCTATTTTTATAGGGGCTAACACCTAATTTTGCATGTTTCTAGAACCCTTCAGATCCTCTCGACTCTACTGGAACTTTCTACAATCTTCCAAAACGTTCTATTTCTAATTTCCTTATTTTTACAACCACTATCTGAATTAAAACTTTTTTGGAATAACACTTAGGACTCAATAAAATCCATTACTATAACTTTTTATACATTATTAATATTATTTTTATATATAAATGCATCCTCATAACACTGAAGATAAAGAATGTAAAAATGTTCCATAATTATTGACTTTGCAAGCGTTTTCAGCCACTTCACTGGCTATTCTAAGTTTGTTATTTTTCTAACACACACACACACACACACACACACACACACACACACACACACACACACACACACACATATATATATATATATATATATATATATATGTAACGCTCCTTCCAAAAGCACAAAACACAAAGTAGTGAACTTAAATTCAAATCTATTAAGCTGTCAAAACTGTCAGTTTGAAATATGCACCTGATGATTGCATACCGCATGAAACTCCGAGTCGTGCCATAGACATAGGGCCATATGTATATTTATTAATATATATATATTTAATTTTTGTGTTCCGTTCCCAATGCCAGACCGTGAGAAGATATTTGCAGAGTTTGAGGTTCTATTTGCTCAAGGTCATAGACTGACGCCTCGCTCTGCTGAGTTTTTGAGTGATATTAAGCCAAAACTTAACTATTATGCCACTGATTGTTGGATTCTTTGTTTCTCTCTTTCTCTTTCCTCCTCGGCTGTTTGACTCTATTTTTCTGTCCCTTCGCGGCCTACGGGTCACATACTGGCTATTGAATTAACTCTCCACCCCCGCCTACTTATCACTTTGGTTTGGCCAAAAAGTTTAAAAGAATTGTATTTTTACCTTACTAGCAGAAACCATTTGTTTGGGATAAGTGCAACTTAATTTAAAATATTCTTAAAAGGAAGTCATTTTTTGCTTAATTATAAATTTTTAATGCTTAATTGAACGTTTAGTTTTCCTTTTAACTTGGCAGAAATTTCTCTAGTTGTTGGATATTAACTAAGTTAAAAGTAAGCAATTCTCCACCTTATTTTTATACTTCTTTTATTTATTTATTTATTTATTTTTATTTTATTTTTTATTTTATCTTTTTTGTTTTTAATTGGAGTAGACAGACCAAACTATCGCCCGGTTTACACTCCACTCACCTCTATTGAACAGGTGTGAAGGCCCATCCTTTGTTCCCTGTTTAGGATGTGGTTCCCGGCTTTCTTTTTTTCTCCTCAGACCTCAGTATTGTTTCTTTCGTGATTTTCTTGCGATGTGTGTGGTTGGTGGCAACGTCTCGTCATTGTGAGGGTACCGGGTTGGCAGTTCCTCGTTGCTGCTTCCGACTGGTAGTTAAGAGCCCTAACTCTTGCGTAGCATCAACAGCGGCTGCTTTGATCAACAGTTGCATAATATCGGGATTCTTGTCGTGCCATGTTGCGCATGGATAGGTGTCCCTGCAAGCGCTTTCGGTGGACAACCCCGAGGCCACACTTCGATGCAGCCCGAGCCAGTTTCCCTCCCAGCGCATATCGTGGATAATGACCGCTTGCATCCTCTACTCAAGGTCCTTTCCTACCAACAAAATCACAAAAAATTCTAAACAATTAAAACTCAAATCACCAAAACCTCTTAACATTTCTTTTACTAACATCCGGGGCATTCGTTCTAACTTTTGTAGTGTAGAAGCTTTCCTCCATGAAAAGTCCTCTGACATCCTAGCGCTCTGTGAGACTAACCTCAACTCATCAATTCGCTCCTCTGATTTCTCGATCTCTGGTTATCTTCTCCTTTTAAAGAAGGACTCCACTGTCCATATACATGGGCTGGGGGTCTAAGTTAGTGAACACCTCCCTGTATCTAGGGTGACATCGCTCGAATCCCCTGACCACCAATATGTATGTCTCCGTCTGTCACTTCTCAGTTCGGTTAGCTACCTTTTCTCCCTTTACCGTTTCCTCTCCTCTCCCGACTGCTCCCTTCTAGACAACATTTCTGACAATATAGATAAGGCTACTTCCTCCCACCCATTCGCTTACATATTTGTATTCGATCTTAATGCCAATCATGCTGAGAGGCTTAAAGACTCGGTTCTTGATTCAGCTGGCATCCACGCCATGAACTTTGCTATTTCCCAATGTCTTACAAAAGTAGTGAGCTTCCCCACACGCTTTCACAGTATTCCCTCTAGACACGCCTCTCTACTAGATCTATGCTTTACTTCTGTACCTGATTCCTGCCAAGTCTAGCAGCTTTGCTCTCTCGGCAACTCCGATCATGCTGTTGTCACTCTTAATATTTCCCTCTACTTTCACTCCCCCCAGGAGCCTCCTACCTATAGGACCTCCTACTGCTACCAAAGAGCTAACTGGGACGCCTTTAGCGATTTCCTATGCGAAGTCCTTTGGGGAAAAGTGTTCGATCTCCCAGATGATGACTGTGCGTCTGACATTTCTTCCTGGGATTGATGCCTTCATACCTACCAGGAAGTTTCGTCTCAAATCTCATTCCTCCCCTTGATTCTATCCTGTCTGTTCAGTCGCCATTGCCCACAGGAACCACTACTTCTGACTATTTCGAAGACATTAATCTGACCACAATAGGCGCCTATTCATTTCTGCTCGTAATAAGTGCAAGAGAATCCTGAATGACACCAAGCGGTTGTTTGCTGAGAATGAGACAGCGCATAGCTGACCGCAAGTTCGGCTCAAAGGACTATTTGCGGTTATGCAAACGGGTGCTGAACAATAGAAAATCCTTCATTCCTTCCTTAATCAATGAATTTGAAGTCCTCACAGCATCAGCATCAGCGGACAAGGCTGAGTGCTTTGCTCGCAGGTTCTCATCCAACTCCACATTTGACTCATCTGGAGTACCTGCACTCGACTTCCCTATTAGAACTGAGGCTAAACTGAACGATGTATACAATACCCCGACAGTAGTATCTCGAGTAATATCAAAATTTGACCCCCATAAGGCGGGCGGTGGTGATGGAATCCCGGTAACTGTCCTTAAGAAATGTGCCCCTGAACTCTCATCTGTTCTCTCTAAACTCTATAACTACTGCCTTTCTGCTTCCTGTTTTTCTGCATGCTGGAAGTCTTCTTCTGTTGTTCATGTATTTAAGAACTCTGGTGAACCCTCGGACCCATCAAACTATCACTCTATCAGTCTTCTACTAATTTTCGGGAAAATGTTCGAGGCCATTATTAATGCTGAAATAGTTCAACATCTTAAACTATTTTCTGACAGGCAGTATGGCTTCCGTTTCGTCAGGTCCGACCATCACGGAGTACATCTTCCAGGCCCTTGAGGAGTCCGGCGAGGTTCGTGCTGCTCTGGACATCTCCAAGGCTTTTGACAGGGTTTGGCACGCTGGCCTTCTATGCAAGCTACGGGGTTACGGTATTACAGGACGCTTGTTTGATCTGATTCAATCTTTTCTAAATAAGCGCATAATGAAAGTCGTCTTGAATGGGCATGCCTCCACATCCTACTGTACAAACGCTGGTGTCCCTCAGGGCTCTATCCTAGGCCCGATGCTCTTCCTTATTTTCATAAATGATCTCCCAGACGAAATGAAGTGCCAAGTAGGCATCTACGCAGATGACACCACAATTTATTTCCGTATCAGTAAGAAATCCAGCGTGGCGGACAAACATAACCTCGCTGCTGATCTTGAGAGGGATCTACATTCTTTGGTGGATTGGGTAAGAAGTGGCTTGTAAATTTCAATGCGTCTAAGACCAAGCTGCTGTTTGTCAATCATCACAGGCAATCTCTCCTGCTTCACATAAGCAAGGACCAAGCGAGTCTCCCTGAGAGCAATACACTACGCCTCCTCGGCCTTACCTTCTCTTCCTATCTCAAGTGGAACTATTACATTGTCAATAGCTAAATCCACTGCTAGGAAGGTTGGGTCACTGTGTCGGGCCAGGATGTTTTTTCCGCCTGAATCCATCCTGCATATATGCAAATCAACCATTCGTCCGTGCATGGAGTACTGCTGTCATATATGGTCATGTGCCCCTGCTGTTCATCTTAGTGTTCTTGACAGACTCCAAAGGAGAATCAGTAATGTGATAGGCACCGACTTGGCAGCTCAACTTCAGCCACTTCCCCAACGACGGGATGTGGCTTCCCTCTGTCTGTTCTATAAATATTTTCATGGCTTCTGTTCCAACGAACTTAAGTCACTGGTGCCTCTGCAACAGGTGTTTACTCGTGCAACTTGGTCTTGCCCATTCACAGTTAGATCAACCAAATGCAGACGACAATTCTACTCCTTCAGCTTCTTTTCTTGCACTTCCCGCCTCTGGAACTAGCTTCCATATTCTTGCTTTCCTGATGGCTACAATCTCCAGGAATTTAAAAGCAATGTCAATACTCATCTCTTAACCACTTGACTCTAGTTATTTTTACACTACCCTATATATTCTTTTCTTTCTCTCCACCTTTGCAACTGTCATCACACCTGTATTCCCATCCTTCTCTTGCTTCTTTCTAACTGTTTCGTCTTTCTCTTCACACTCTCCTATCTAATCTTTTTACTTTTATGTAGCCCTCTATTTTTTTTATTCTTATGTAGCCTTCTAATCTTTTTACTCTTATGTAGCCCCCTAATCTTTTTACTCTTATGTAGCCCCCTGCACATCAGTGGCGTTACCGCCTTGCTCGGGGTGATATGATTAAAAAAAGTTCCTTTGCTGGTTCCTCTGTTTCGTATACAGAGTCAAAATGAGGTGCACAACACCGCCGGATAGTTAAAAATTTAAGAAAGAATCACAATCTTGTGATGACTACACCTGATAAAGGTGTCGGTGTAGTGTTACTGGACCTTTCAAATTATGTGTCTTAGATGCATAAAACCTTAAATGATACATTTAAATTTATGAAATTAGGTCCAGTTAAAACCCATGATAGTACTGCGTCTAGTGAAGCTAAATTTCAAATACAACTATTAAAGTGGGTTATGAGTGGATATCACGAAGTTAATTAGACTCACTGGGTCTATTCGTCCCCGTTTGTATGGGTTACCTAACGTCCATAAGAATGGTGTCCCATTACGACCCATCTTATCTATGACTGGGTCATCCCAGCCTAAGGTCGCTAGTTGGCTCTCTAAAGTGCTACAACCTGTGTCTTCGCACTTTAGTAGTTTTTGTATTAAAGATTCATTTTCATTCTTGGAATCTATACAAATTTTTTCTCCCAGTAGTGGTTTCATATGTTCGTTTGACATTTGTTTTCTATTCACCTGCGTTCCTTTATTTGAGACAATAGAGATATGTTGTCACATGTTGTACCGTTCCTCTTTGTCTCCTCCAGATTTTCCGGAAAGCGTTTTTGTTGATGTAATGAAGTTCTCCACCTCGTCTATCGAATTTAGTTTCAATGGTATTATTTATCAACAGATTGACGATGTTGCGATGGGTTCTCCTTTGGGTCCATCGCTGACTAATATTTTTGTTGGTTATTGCGAGACTTTGATATTTTCTCGCGATGATCGTCCTCTAATGTATCATCGATATGTTGATGCTACTTTTTGTCTTTTTAACAATGAGGACGAAGCTGACACTTTTCTCACTCTATTAAATTTTGTTCATCTGTCCTTACAATTTATCGTTGAAAAAGAGTCAAATTGCTGTCTTTCTTTTTTGGATGTTTTCGTCCATAGGAAGAGTACGGGATTTTTGACTTCGGTATTTAGAAAACAATACTTTTTTCTGGACTATATACACGTTGGTATTCATTTTGCCCACGACAACGTAAAGTTAATTTAATTAAAATTTTGACTTATTGGTACTTAAAAAATTGTTCTAGTTCCTTTCTTCACGGTGAAATGGACTTTATTAAGATGACACTTTCCAAAAATGGATATCGTTTCGACATTTTAGATTCCATTATGCGTCATGTCATCGATATTTTTATAAGGCTATGTCATATGTAGTTAAACAATGTCCAATTTATTTACGACTACCTTATATTAGAACAGATGGTGAGGTTTGAGCTAGGCGAATTTCTCAGTCTATTGGCAAATGTTATTTGTCGGCAAATGTTTGTGTAATATTTTTTACACGGCAAATTCTTTCCTCCATTCGGAAGGATGTTTTACCTCCATTTAATATTAATTCTGTAATTTACAAATTTCAGTGTGGTTGCAGATGCGACTACATAGGTAGAGCGTCTGGATCAAAGAGTTAAACAGCATTTACCGCCCAGAATTTTGGACTCAGCCGCAAGTAGTAGCCAACTTGTGAATACTTCCGGGTCTTCAGTAGCACAGCATGTTATTAATAGCAGGAATTGTGTGGTTGGATTGAGTGATGAGGACTTTACAATTCTATCAAAGTCCCATTTATTGTTTCATTTAAAGGTGCTGGAGTCCATATATATCAGATCCCGAAAGCATTTCCTCTGTAAGCAGAGAGAATGTCTTTTGGGTCTGAGTATGATTGAGCTGTAGTTTCCCTTGCAATTTTTTCCCTAAATTCTCATCTCATCTTTTAGTTCACGATTAAGAAAATCACAGAAATAAAAACTTGATAAGCTCTGGGCGAAACCGGTTGTTTTTTTAGTTTCTAGTATGCCATCAAAATTCCAATTATTCCTAGCTAATATATATATATATATATATATATATATATATATATATATATATATAGTGTTAAGTGTAACAAAAGAAAAAAATGATTGACCAAAACTCAGAGATAAATCACAGACAAATATTTAATTTACAAAACACACCAAATAAAATATTTACAAATATACAATTTTTGTTGCATTCAAAACAAGAAACATAGAGTTTACTACTGGCGACTGTTACGAGGAGCGAAGGGGAAGGTAAGGTGTCAAATATCTTTATCTATTTAAGTTGGCGAAGAAGTTAAGTGCTATACTTTTTGGAAATCCTCAAATGTGTATATAAAGAATAATTATTTGTTTGGTCAATGAAAAGTCAAAAATATGTATTTACCCATATAGTTCCATGAGGTTCTCTTTCAGGTATTAGTTGGTTGGCAATTTTTCTTATAGATTCTTTCGGCTGGATATAAATCCTTGAATCAAAGCTGGAGTTGATAATGTCAGCAAATCCTGGTAACAACTCTTTCAAATTTTAGTTGGCCGGCGACTTTACTTACAGAAATTCTTTCGGCTGGACATAAATCCTTGAATCAAAGCCGGAGTTGATAAGGTCAGCCCATCCTGTTAACAAGTGAATACTCTCTTCCCAAAACCTATTTTCATAGGGGCTAACACCTAATTTGCATATTCTAGAATATTTAGAATTCTCTCGGTTTTACTGGAACATTCTAGCATCTTCCAAACATACTTTTTTTTAATTTCCTTATGTTTATGACTACTTCATGAATTAAAAGTTTTTTGTAATAACAAGTAGGACTCAATAGAGTCTCTTACTACAACTTTTTAGACATTATTAATATCATTTTTATATAAAAATGCATCCTCGTAACAATATATATATATATATATATATATATATATATATATATATATATATATGGATTTAAATAAGTATACATATGTATAAACGCAGGTGCACATATATAAATATTTATAAGGTGTTAATAAGACAGTGTTCAATGTAATATAGCAGAGAGTAATCAAGAACCTGTACTGGCAGCAAACTGGCTGCATACGGAGAGGAAGCAAGTTCAGCAGATATATAAAGATAGAAAAGCGGGTATTTTCTCACCAGATTTATTCAAACTATACAGCTAGCCAATTCTGAGAGCGATAGAAATCCTACCAGGATTTGTCATTGGCAGCCGCAGTCTGAAGAATATATGATCGCCAGTGATACAGTGCTGATAGCCGACACGGAAAGAAAACTACAAGACCTTGTGATATAGACGAGGTAGAGATGATAAATGATGAAGAAAGATGAAAATAAAAATAAATAAGTAGATCAATAAATAACTAAAAAAGTAAAAAAGAAAAAGTGATAAATGAGGTCAGATTAGTCAGGGTTCAAGTATTTAAGCAGATATTTATTTCTGTGTTTGCATGTGGTCATTAATTTCTTTCTTCTTTTTTTATCAATTCGTCCGCGATGAACCTAAATACGTGGATAGTTGAATAGCACTGGAAAAAGACATGCATCTTCATAAAGGAAATGCTTTTATTCAGAAAATACTAAAAGGATATATGTTAAAAAAAAAGATGAAAATCAAAACGTGTTAATGGTTGAAGTTGATTTTTTATCGACAATCGATGGAGACAACCGGACCGACTGAAAAAAACACATCGTGCCGTTTATCAAAATTCATCATTTTTTAATCTGCACAGCTTGTTTGCCTCAGCCTGATCTTACCAGCTTTATAAAAGCTGGTATGGCCTTGTGCAAACAGCTCATTTAAGCTCGTGTCATCAATTATTGCAGGTGTCTTTGAGATAGTACTAAAATCAAAATTCAAGTATAAAAACGCCCAGTTTATAATATGAACCTGATGAGACGTGCTTTAGACGTGGGATAATATATATATTGTTTCGAGGATGCATTTATATATAAAAGTAATATTAATAGTGTCTAAAAAGTTGTAGTAAGGGACTCGATTGAGTCCTAATTGTTATTCCAAAAAAGTTTTTATTCATCAAGTTGTCCTAAAAATAAGGAAATTAGAAATAGAACGTTTTGGAGGTACTAGAATGATCGAGAAAATTCCAGTAGATTCGAGAGAACTCGAAAGGTTAAAAAAATATGCAAATTAGGTGTTAGCCCCTATAAAAATAGGTTTTGGGCAGAGTGCATTTAGTTGTTAACAGGATGTGCTGACATTATTAACTTCGGCTTTAATTCAAGGATTTATATCCAGCCGAAAGAATCTCTCTAAGCAAAGTCGCCGACCAACTAATATTTGAAAGAGTTGTTAAAAGGATTTGCTGACATTATCAACTCCGTCTTTGATTCAAGGATGTATATCCAGCCGAAAGTATCTGTAAAAAGCTGCCGACGAACTAAAACTTGAAATAGAACCTCATGGAACTTTAGGGCCAAATAGATATTTTTGACTTTTCATTGACCATTCTTGAAATTATTGTTTATTTACACGTTTAAATATTTCCGAAAAGTATAGCACTTAACTTCTTCGTCAACATCACTGGGTAAAGATATTTGACACCTTACCTTCCTCTGCTCTCCTCGTAACACCCGCCAGTAGTGTTTCGTGTTTTGACTGCAACAAAAATTGTATATTTGTAAATATTTTATTTGGTGTGTTTTGTAAATTAAATATTTGTCTGAGTTTTGGTCAATCATTTTTTTCTTTTGTTACACTTAACACGTAACAATATATATATGCTTGTTTTGTTAAAAATGACAGACAGGGCGTAATAGTTGAGTTTTTTTATGAAATTTTCCATGTGCTCTTATGATTTTTTTTCTATTGAGGACATAAATTATATAAAAATTGTACAAATGTTTTGGTTATCCGAACGCTTTGGGCTATACTTTTAAACATTTTCGAGGATGAATGTTATTTTACGTGTAACGGAATGTAAGTGGTGTTATGTATAATGTGGAGTAATGGTATGTGTTATGTATCGAACACGGTAAGGATGTTGTTAGTGTGTTCGTAGTTGATGTTATTGAGTGTTGGTTTTTTCTTTTTAATAAAGCCTGCATTATTTTTATTTCTATTTTTTGCATGTGGATGTTTCTATGATATTTGTGTTTTCAACAAGTATGTTCCAGATAGAGTTTGGTATGTCTCCGTGTGTGTTTAAAAGAGAGATCGAATTGAGCTCTGTTAAGAGAGATTTAAGCACACACGGAGATTGCTGCCCAAATATATATATATATATATATATGTGTGTGTGTGTGTGTGCGTGTGTGTGTGTGTGTGTGTGTGTGTGTGTGATGCGCGGTACTTATTTGAAAGCAATCAATATCAGTGAAAGAGCTGACATATTCATATAGTCATATAGATAGGTGTGAGTTTGTGGCCCTGGGTTTCACGCTCTTGCGATCGTCAGACAAACTGATTAATTTTTTTAAATTGGCTATATATAGGGCTGCGTATATTGGTGTATTTTTGTGGAAGTGGGAGGAAAATTTGTCGTCGTGACAGACGCAGACATATATATACATCTTTACACCCATTGATGTGCGCAAAGACACACACACGCGCGTCCGTCCACTGGAGCTCACACACATATTTGCGAACCGTATGGGGTTCGGCATATATATATGTATATGTGTGCTGTTGCGCACATACATACGCATTCGGTTGGTGTATTCGAATAGTGTAGCGATGTCAACGCGCGGACAGTTGTCGATTTCTCGTACGTACATATGTACGTATGATGGGGTCTGTGTGAAACTATGATAGATAAAAATTGCTATTATTTTATTTTAGGCTGTATTGCTATTTTTTATTTAAAAGTATGTTATTAGATTTTTTTTTTAATCATCTCACCCCAAGCAAGGCATTCCACTGCCACTATTGCGCATGGGGCTACATAGGGGAAGGTAAAGAGAATGTCAGGAGGAAGGTGACAGATGAGTAAGGATACCGAGGATGAGGGTTGGGCAGATGGGAAGAGTGTTTGATAGAATGGGAGCAGGTTAGTGTGTTAGGAGGTGTCTATTGACCTTACATTTAAACTCCTGGAGATTGTAGCCGTCGGGGAAGCAATCGTGAGGAAGAGAATTCCACAGTCGGGAAGTGCGAGGAAAGAAACTGTTGGAGTAGAAGTTACGGTTGCATTTTATCGGTTTCACTGTAAAAGGGTGGGATCTAGTTGCTAATCTAGTATCTCGTTCAAATTCGTATTTAGGGGGCACCAGTGATCTAAGTTCATCGGAACAGAAGCCGTGAAAGTATTTATATTTATTTGTTTTTTGTGGTGATTGCGAACTAATACGGTGATAGTAATATCTGATGATAATAACAGTTGTGCTAGCAAATAGTTATTGTAAAGCGGTAGTAGTGATTAGTAATGGTGGTGTAATGACTGTTTATTATCATCAGATATTACTATCACCGTATTAGTCCGCAATCATCATTAACGTAAATTACTCCTCTCTGCCACAGTAAAATTTATACCACCACATAAAAACTAACAAGCATTACAAATTAGAATTTCTACCATTTAAATATGCGCAACCACAAAAAACAAGCAAATAACCGACTTTTAAATAAAAAATAGCAATACAGCCTTAAATAAAATAGTAGCAATTTTTACCTATCATTCACACAGAATCCATTATACGTACATATATACGTACGAGGAATCGACAGCTGTCCGCGCGTTGATATCGCTACACTATACGAATGCACCAACCGAATGCATATGTATGTGCGCAAAGGCACACATATGCATATATATGCCGAGTCCCATACCGTTCGCATATATGTTTGTGTGAGCCCCGGTGGACGGACGCGCTCGTGTGTGTGTCTTTGCGCACGTCAATGGGTGTACAAATGTGTATTTATGTCTGCGTTTGTCATGACGACAAATTTTCCTCCCACTTCCACAAAAATACACTAATATACGCAGCCCTGTTTGTAACATACAACGTGTATTAGCACGTGCGATACCCTGTCTTCATCAGCCGCCGACCAGGGGTTATGTTACGATTTCGGTGGCTATGGCGGGACCGCCACTCCTGGCGCAACCCCTGGCGCCGCTAGAAGCGTTTGCCACCAGGCAGGGTATGAAGATAAACTTGTTGATTGTCCTTCTTGTATATTCTCATAAAGAAGTAAATAAAACGATCGTTCCTCTTTGCAGTTTGTATCGGTAATGAAATTTCCTGAACGCTTTTGCCGTTATTAACGCGCTCGTGAAGGAAGAAAAAAACGTTATAGATGAGCACACAAATATTTTACTTGCGCATATTAGATCGTGATGCTGCCCGAATTTTGTTTGCTTGTTGTTTTGATCTCGACCAAATCCAACTTGATGCATTCTGTACCTACATATAGCCAATTAAAAAAAAAATTAACCAGTTTGTCTGACAATCGCAAGAGCGTGAAACCCAGGGTCACAAACTCACATCTATCTATCTATCTATCTATCTATCTATCTATCTATCTATCTATCTATCTATCTATTCCTCGATTTGGTGGCTACAATTTTTCTTTTTACAATACACGCAAAGAATGGTAAAAAAATATTGTCTGATTTTCAAAGATATCCAATTTAAAATCAGTTGTAGAACATTAGTTACTGAAAGAAGTATTAATGATGGTTTTAAATCATTTAAAATCCCGTACTCCATAGAAA
Source organism: Ascarosepion bandense (assembly GCA_037127315.1). Classification (NCBI taxonomy): domain Eukaryota; kingdom Metazoa; phylum Mollusca; class Cephalopoda; order Sepiida; family Sepiidae; genus Ascarosepion; species Ascarosepion bandense. The sequence goes on along the minus strand of JBBBDQ010001625.1, from coordinate 1,664,427 downwards.
ATTACTTTGCTGAAAATAAATCACCCCCTACACCCACCCCCAAACTTTTTTTTGGTCAGAAATCTTCTTGTCTTTGTATGGAGAAACGATGAATGTACCTAATATTAAAGTGAAAAAAAAAACCAAACCCAAAAACCCGTTGCTGAGTATAGGATGACAGCAAATCATACTGAATTTGAATTTCAGTTTATTTAGCACAACAATCCACATCGTAATTGTTGTTTATAAGTTTACTCTTTTTATGGATTAAAAAAAACTTACACAGCAAGATTATATCGGTGTGAAAATAAGCGAGTGATAGCTTAACTGAAATCAAACATGATCAAAATTTAGAGATGTGTTTATCAGTCAATGATTCGTTCGTCTGCAGCTGTTCGATATTTACTATAACCTCTTAGTTCTTCTCGCATTAACGCTTCTTAATCTGAGAAAATCTGCAGACATTAATATAAAACTTCCAAAAATAAGTTTGTATAGTTAGTTTTACATTAAAAGTAAAAATCAGGTCAAGTGGAAGAAGCGAGTTTGAACATGTGATGTTCGTAAATAAACTGTTTTCTTTTTACATTTCTTTTGTTTTTTTTTTCTTAAAGTTTGCTTGGTTTATTTTAATTACTAAAGTCATTTGCTCTTGAGACTTAATCGGTACCACACTTCCTCTTGTTTGTTGACTAATTATCAATGCACAGACTAGTGACAGTGAAGCTATAGGGAGATGGTTAATGTTCATTCATTCGGCCTTGTGTCATACATAACCGAACTCCCTACAGCTTACAGATTATTCAGAATTATCAGAAGGTTTTCATCAGAAGGTTGGTTGTCGGTTGGAATATTGGACTAGTGTGGAATAGTGGAAGAATAAAATATACATTTTGCATTTTAAAAAAGAAATTTATTAAAAGAATAGAATAGGTAGTAGTGAAAAGTTTTATGCGAACGTGAAGGGTACCAAGAGTTGTACAAATGTTCGTAGTAGTAATTTGTTAAAAATGTTTATCCGTATGTATGTATGTATGTATGTATGTATGTATGTATGTATAAGCGTTTGGTTGGTAGGAGTGTCTTTGAAGGAGATGAAGCAGTAGAAAGAGAAAGAAGGAGAAAGAGAACAATGTGCAACGCGACCTTACTATAACAATATTTAACATGGCGTGGGCGGAAGTATTATGTAAGTTTTATTATTATTAATTATAACAGATAGAAAAGAATCAACTAGGAAAAATTTATTCTGTTCCAATATGAACAGAGGAAAAAAAAGACGATATTTTTTTAGTTGAGGAAAGATTCACTTTTCCAAAAGATTGTAAATGAACTAAAAATAAATGAATCAGAAATTAACACGTGTAATTGTTCATTTAGAATAAATTAGCGAAGCTAATTGAGGTCACAGATGTCAGGTAAAAGTGTTAACAGAAATAGTGTTATGTACGAACAAGACAACTGGGAAAGGTTTTTGTTTTCTAAATTCTCGACTACACAGCTGGCGAGGTCAAGTGACAAAATGCACTTTGCTGAAAAAAGAGACATTATTAATCAATTCCCAGCTCCGAAAAGTGATTATGAAATTTTGTATTGTTTTTCAAAACTAAAATTCCCAGCTGAAATTTCGGTATGCGCTAGCTGACATGAATGAGGGTCAAAAATGTCAATGGATTGTGTGAATGAATCTCCCCCGGATGCTAGCTTTAAATCATAAAACAATAGACGAAAAATACTATTTTTTCTTATTCCAGCGAAATGCAAAGCAAAACACACGTATGGAAGATAGAAAGGTTAAAAAAAAGTTAGGCTCGACTTATTGTAAACTATAGTCAAAGTGAAAAGAGAGACATTTTGCAGATTAGGGAATTCAGTCAAGTGCAAAGGTTAAGTTGATTTATTGACGGAGAGGAGAGAAAGCGACAATTAATTGTGAGAATGACTAAATTGTAGTTTCCTTGAGAAAAGAGTTGACATCATGTAATAGCTCTGCCCAAAGGTGGGGAGAGAGAGAGAGAGAGAGAGAGAGAGAGAGAGAGAGAGAGAGAGATTTCATTGGATGCATGAAACAGAAACCATTGAGGATAGGATTTGCAAAAACACACCCGGTACCCGACGTACACACACCAGTAAAAATGGACAAGCATAAATACAGAGCCCCGAGGGACCAAAGTCAGATCCAGTTCAAGTTCCAGCACCGCACGGAAACGAAGTCAATTTTCAATTAGTTTGAATCTCTGCATACATCAATAAGTTTGTTCTTCGTTTTTTTTTCCGAAAATATAGTATTGTTTTATTTGAAGTCAATTAAGAAAAGTTCAGTTTTTAATTACCAGCTTGTGGTTCTTAAAAGAGTTTCTCCCTTTGTTAAGCCTCTCACTCTTTTGATTGTCATCTGTTCACACATGCTCGTCATGCAGAGGGCTCCGCAGTCTTCCCTTATCTCTCTTGCGCTTGGGTAATTTAACCTTCACAGGGTTAAGTCCCTCAAGCCCTCCTTCCTTATTATATGTCCAAGGAATTTCACTTATCCCTTTCTGATTCTGAGTATAAGCATTCTTTTTAGTTGCAATTTTCTTTAAGACTTTCTTGTTGCTTAATCGCTCTGTCCATGAAATTCTCAGTATCCTTCTGTAGAACCCTATTTTTGCCATTTCTAATTTTTTCTTCGTCTGTGAAAAGTTTGTCAAATATTTACTTCCATATAAGAGGATTAGTGTCACGTTGCAGTTCAACTAACTTTGCTTTATTTTCAACGAATTTTTCTTGTTTCTTAATATTTTGTTTCGCATTGGGAATTCATCTTTGGTTAATTCATTGCTTGTTCTGATTGCGGTTTCACATTTTCCATCCTCTGTTAAAACTCTTTCCAGTTATTTTAACTTCTCTACTTGTTTGATGCTGACAATATTAATTCGTACTTCGCATCTTCGGCCATCAAATTCACGAATCAATGCTTTAATCCACTAAGTAGTTAGACTTAGACTTGGTGAAGAAAAAGGGCGTGCACTAAATGATCAGGACTTAAATACGAAAAAGCAAAAAACAACAACAACAACAACAGCAACAACAAAAAAAACAAAAACAAACGAAAAATGTCTCTACACATGGACAACTGAAGTAGAAAAATCTACGACGTAGATTAAATAAAGGGTTCAGTTCAAAATTGTTTAAAGGGTACCAGGATCGACAGACACCTAAAGAAGATTGAAGAGCACATCAGCCGAAACTTTGTGATAACAATATTCAAGATGAATGCAAATAATGATAACTGTTCATCCAAGAAATTCAGAAAAAAATATTAATTTTTATTTAAGTGTTTTGAAAATTCTCGACACACTGTCATAGTTTTATGAAGCAAGGGAATGGTGAAATGCTTCATTGGTCATTTCGTAGATTCAACTTAGATAGAATTTCTCATAAAATGAACCGTATCATTCTCCAAATAGGTACAGAATTAAACATATATTACTAGAAACATGTCGAGTCGAACAGAGTATCGAAATAACAATTTAACATGAAGACTTATTTGAATAGATTCTGCCAGGCATACCGCTGGCTATATTTAAAAAAATTCTTGGAAGTGTTCATTATTTCTGCATTTTGAGATACCTGCTTGGGGCACATATCATATTAAATTCTTTCTTCTCCAGGCAGATTACGCATGAATAATTGTCCAGGTGGATACCATTTAATAGATTTCTCTCTCTTTCTAGTGTAAGGTAACAATCAGTCTGACTGAAGATTTCTGGAAGACACATGGATCAAGTTGGCCAGTAGCAGTAAAATATGCCTTATTCAATATCGTGTCATTACTGTAGTTTCGCCAATACTCTAAAGCTTTAGTCAGCATTTTATTTCCTGCAGTGATAAGCACAAATATCAAATATACGTCTCACAATTTGTTATCGCTTTCTCTGGGAGATTCGATTTCAGATTTTCATTGAAGCACTTAACTGTTTTAAGTCAAAATAACATAACGGAATTTACTTAATCCTTAATTCACTAAAAAGTTAATTACTGGATTTAAAATATTATTCTATTACACAAATGTTATTGTATGATCAACCAATTACAGAATCCATCAAAAATGATTTCGAAAACTGGATTTGCATTTTATAAAAATAAGTTTTATGGTTACAACATAACGTATGACAATCGTAGGTTATGACTCTCTCTCTCTGTCTCTCTGTCTCTCTGTCTCTCTCTCTCTCTCTCTCTCTCTCTATATATATATATATATATATATATATATAGAGAGAGAGAGAGAGAGAGAGAGTCATAACAAACGATTGTCGTCAGTTATGAATCTATTTCTCTTCAGGCCAGTAGACAAAAATAAGTAAATATACTGTTTAATAAATAAACGGAGCGTTTACTCAAATATGAGTAACAGCTAAAAGTGATACATTATATATATATATATATATCATAAAGTACTAACCTTCAAATGCCACGTGACAAAATTTGGGCACAATCGGATTAGTAGTTTACAAATTACAGTTATCTAAATGAAACTACTGTTGCAAATTTTCAAAGCAATGGAAAAATCTGAATTTCGTGTGTTAATAAAGCATTGCTTTCTGATATAAATACTGAGCCTCGAGGGACCAAAGTCAGATCCAGTTCGAGTTCCAGCACCGCACGGAAACGAAGTCAATTTTCAATTAGTTTGAATCTCTGAATAAATCAATAAGTTTGTTCTTCGTTTTTTTTCCTAAAATATAGTTTTGTTTTATCTGAAGTCAATTAAGAAAAGTTCAGTTTTCAATTACCAGCTTTTGGTTCTTAAAAGAGTTTCTCCCTTTGTTAAGCCTCGCACTCTTTTGTTGTCAAATACTGTTCAAGTAAAGCAATGGCTTGATAAGTGTTATTCGGATTCTGCTCCATCGGAAAAACGGTTATGAGGTGGTATGCTGACCTTAAACGCAGTTGTACAGATACAAATGTTGCTGAACGCTCAGGTCGCCCAAAATCGGCACTTGTCACAGAAAACACTATAAAAATCCACAAACCCATTTTGGCATATCGTAAATTGAAGTTGCAAGAGATAGCAGAGGAAGTGAACATAATAGAAGGCAGTGTATTCATCATTTTGCATGAACATTTGTCAATTAGAAAGCTGTGTTCAAAGTGGATGCCGTGTTTGCTCACAGTCTATAAAAAACAACACGTCAACGATTGAGACCGTTGTTTGCAAGAGTTTCAACGCAAAAAGAAATAATTTTTGCGTAAATATGTGACAATAGATAAAACATGGACTCATCACTTCACTCCGGAGTCAAATCGGCAGTCAGCTGAGTGGACAGCAGCAGGTAAATCATTATTTATAATCCGATTGAGCTCAAATTTTGTCATGCACCATTTGAAGATTAGTACTTCATAAAAATCATATGGATTTATTTTATTAGTAGCGCTGTCTATATGTCAGGCCCGGGACTTATTGAGTGATGTATTAGCTATCAGGGAAGCAAGTATACGAGAGGAATTTCCACCAGCGGGAAGTGGGAGAAATGAATCTGAAAGTAGAAGTGTTGGCTGAATTTGGTTGTTTTAACTGTTAAAAAGTGGGACCTTGTTGCCAGTCTTCTTGCTGAGTAAATTCTTGTATAAGGGGCACGAGTGAGCTAAGCACGTCAGAGCAGAAGCCATGAAAATATTTGTGGAAGAAACAGAGGGAAGCCACATCCCATCAGTGACAAAGTGGCTGGAGTCGAGCTGCCAGATCGGAACCGAGCACGTTACAGATTCTCCTCTGGATCCTGTCTAGGACCCTGAGATGAATAGCAGGGGTGCCCGGTCAGATATGACAACAGTATTCAATTTATGGGCAGATGGTTGAGTTGTATATGTGCAAGATGGACTTAGGTGAGAAAAACTTTCTGGCTCGACACAGTGAACCAACCTTCCTAGCAATAGATTTAACTATTGATTCAATGTAATCGTTCTACTTGAGGTCGGAAGAGAGACTGAGGCTGAGGAGGTGCAGTGTATTGCATTCAGGAGGGACTGTGCATGGTGGTTGATAGATAGCAGCTTTGTTGTGGAAGCATTAAAATTTACGAGCCATTTCTTACCCCAGTCTACCACAGGTTGGAGGTTCTTCTCGAGATCAGCAGCGAGGTTATCTTTGTCTATCTTGACAGATTTCTTACTGAGGCAGGAGCAATGGTGGTGTCGTCAGTGTAAATGCCTACTTGGGATTGATCAAATCAGAGAGATCATTGATGAAGGTCAGAAAGAGCGTCGAACCTAGGATAGAGCCCTGGAGGACATATTTATCTCTATAGTAAACATTGCTGCGTTGTTTTTACTACAACTACATGATATCGTTGATCCTTAGTTGAGTGCTGAGTTGAAAAAAGACAGAGGCCATTTAAGGATGAAGACTATTCAAGTAAAAATATATTGACAGAGTGATACGTGTGTTTAAGAAAAGAAATAAAAAAAGTGCCGATAAGAATAGATACGAGACAGAAATCGCATCGAAGAGAGTAGTTGGTTTGAGAAACATATTAGTACATTATTCAAATATTTAAACCTCAGAAGAGAGTATGAAAAATGAACGAGGCACGTTTTATGTATCTTCGGGGACGTCACTTTTAAATAGTTTTTTCTTTTGTCTCTTATCAATATTGTTTTGTTTTTTGCTTTCTTCCAAATAATTTTAAAAAGAATGTACTTCATTTCGTAAGAATTTTGTTGTCTTCTAAAACTTTAGCACCATCATTTTGAATTTCATTAAATATTATAAGAATCAAAATTCTTAAATATATTCTGATGACTGTAAAACGATCGAACATCACTGATTTACTTTTGAGTAGAGAAAAGTAAGCGAGAAATTACTCATCCATTTAGTTCATATATTGTTTTAATGAAATTTTTCACTTTCAATTGAAAACATTATATAATTTCATTGGTAATTTTCTGTATGCAAATCAGTTAATGTTCTGAGCAAAATCATTTTAAAATGTTTGTGACATTAAATTTACAGAGAAATACATAAACGATTCTGAAAGAAACAGAGAAAATTGTTATTCTGGCGTGAAATAAATGTTAAAGCACATTATATATTGTGAATATACATAAATGGACATTGAATTTAATATATGAAACTTAAAATGTTAGAAGCTAAAAAATGAAACACATCAAAATACACAAAATTCCATATATATCTTAATTAAAGCGAGTAGTTTTGATTTGCGTTGTATGAATATTTCTATATCGATATTAAATGATGACATCCATATGTTTGTGCGTTAGCGACCACCAAAGCCGTTATATTAAAAATAGGCCACAAGGTTTCTTAAATTTCTGTTTCTGAATCATTTTTATCAAGAATTTAACCTGAATTAAACATGACGTGAAACTGTTGTAACAGTTATTATTGACTATTTGCAAGTAGAAAAATATAAGACTTCACAATTGATACAATAGGGTTGCATCATGTGGATAATTTCATCGCATTACAAATGAAAAGATTTTTCCATTATAAATATGCTTACAGTTTCAAGCAATTTAAAATCTTTCTTTTCTGGAAACAGAAAATATATAGTTCCTGATTTCGTTTTTTATGATGTGACCTATCAGGATGTTGGTGATCTTTTCACAGATGTCTGTCTATTGTAACTCTTAATAAATTCTGCCTCTCCTAAATCTTGTCCCGCCATCCATTAACTCAAGCTCGTTAGGTAGATTATGCGTTGTTTTCCTCTGTCCCTCTTGTCTTCAATATTTACTTTGAGTGTCCAATTTTTGAAGCCCTTTTTACACATTATATGCCCTAGAAATTTCAACCCTCTTGCTGTTGTTCCGTCATCCATTAACTAAATCTCGGTGGGTAGGTTATGCGTTGTTTTCTTCTATCCCTCTTGACTTCAATATCTTCTTTGAGTATCCAATTTTTGAAGCCCTCTTTCCTCATTATGTGCCCTATAAATTTCAACCCTCTTCTTGATTTTATCCTGCCATCCAGTAACTCAAGCTCATTAGGTAGGTTATGCGTTGTTTTCTTCTGTCCCTCTTGCCTTCAGTATCTTGTTTGAGTATCCAATTTTTGAAGCCCTCTTTACACATTATGTGCCTCAGAAATGTTAACCCTCTTCTTGCTGTTGTCCCGCCATTCATTAACTCAAGCTCGTTAGGTAGGTTATGCGTTGTTTTCCTCTGTCCCACTTGACTTCAATATCTTTTTAAGTATCCAATTTTTCAAGCCCTCTTTACTCATTATGTGCCCTAGAAATTTAAACCCTCTACTTTCTGTTATCCTGCCAACCATTGACTCAAGCTCGTTAGATAGGTTATGCGTTGTTTTCCTCTGCCCGTCTTGCCTTCAATATTTTCTTTGAGTATCCAATTCTTGAAGCCCTCTTTCTTCATTATGTGCCCTACAAATTTCCACCATCTCTTGCTGTTATCTTGCCATCCATTAATTTAAGCCTGTTATGTAGGTTATGCGTTGTTTTCCTCTGTCCCTCTTGCCTTCAATATCTTCTTTGAGTTTCCAATTTTTCAAGCCGTCATTCCTCATTATGTGCCCTAGAAATTTCAACCATCTTCTTGCTGTTGTTACGCCATCCATTAACTAAATCTCGGTGGGGAGGTTATGCGTTGTTTTCCTCTGTCCCTCTTGCCTTCAATAATTTTTTTGAGTATCCGATTTTTCAAGCCCTCTTTCCTCATTATATGCCCTAGAAATTTCAACCCTCTTGTCCTGCCATCCATAAACTCAAGCTCGTTAGGTAGGTTATGCGTTGTTTTCCTCTGTCGGTCGTGTCTTCAAAATCTCCTTTGAGTATCCAATTCTTGAAGCCCTCTTTCTTCATTATGTGCCCTAGAAATTTCAACTCTCTTCTTGCTGTTGTCCTGCCATTCATTAACTCAAGCTTGTTAGGTAGTTTATGCGTTGTTTTCCTTTGCCCGTCTTGCCTTCAATATTTTCTTTGAGTATCCAATTTGTCAAGACCTGTTTCCTCATTATGTTCCGTAGAAATTTCAACCCTCTTCTTGCTGTTATCCTGCCATCCATTAACTCAAGCTCGTTAGGTAGCTTATACGTTGTTTTCCTTTGCCCGTCTTGCCTTCAATATCTCCCGTTGTGTATCCAATTTCAAGTCCTCTTTCCGCATTATGTGCCCTAGAAATTTCAACCATCGTCTTGCTGTTGTCCCGCCATCCATTAACTGAAGCTCGTTAGTTAGGTTATGCTTTGTTTTCCTCTGCCCCTCTTGCGATCAATATTTCCTTTGAGTATCCAATTTTTCAAGCCGTCATTCCTCATTATGTGCCCTAGAAATTCCAACCCTCTTCTTGCTGTTCTCCTGCCATCCATTAACTCAATCTCGGTGGGTAGGTTACGCGTTGTTTTCCTCTGCCCCTCTAGACATCAATATCTCTTTTGAGTATCCAATTATTGAAGCTCTCTTTCCTCATTATGTGCCCTAGTAATTTCAACCCTATTTTGCTGTTATCCTGCCATCTATTAACTCATGCTCGGTAGGTAGGTTATGCGTTGTTTTCCTCTGTCCCTCTTGCTTTCAATATATCCTTTGAGTATCCAGTTTTTCAAGCCCTCTTTTTTCATTATGTGCCGTAGAAATTTCAACTCTCTTCTTGCTGTTAAGTATTTTTTTTCCATTTCCTTTAAAACTTTGCCGTTACTCACATGATCGGGTTATGCTATTCCCAGCATCTCTCTGTAGAACCACATGTTGGTTGCTTCAAGTCTCTTCTTCTGTGAGGAGTCCACTCTCATATATTTGGACAGTTATTACATAATAGTTTACTAGTCTTTCCTTTGTTTCTAACAAAATGTTTTTTGTTTCTCAATACTTAGCTTGTTGAAGGCGTCATTTCTATTCCAATGCGCCTTCGGATTTTCGTGTCGCATTTTTATCCTCTGTTAAAACGCATCCCAGATATTTAAATGGTCGATTTGGAGCCATTTTTTCTTCGTGTTCACTCCCAGTTCACTGTCTATCTCTTTGCTTACTTTGGCATTCTGGTATCCTATGATGATTGTCATTTCTTGCGATTTCCATTGAGCCATAACGTTGTCTAGCGCACAGTAAAACATTATAATTTCTTTGTTTTTTGTACTTTGCGCCATCAGTACATATACATCTATGATGGCTATGTTGAAAGGTTTTTCTTTCAGTTTAACAGAAAGAAATCTTTCAGATAACCCAGAACAAATTTTTTCATGCCTTTCTCTAATATCAGTTCTACTCATCTGTCATTATCTTTTCGCCTGCATAAATAATCATGTTTGCCACAGACGAAATTTGTTGGCCCACTTCGTTTCGCATACGCCTAAAATATTAAGATTTAACCTGTTCATTTCGTGCTTTATATTTTTAACTGACCACATTGATTTAGTGATTTCTCTATCATTAGTTCTAAACATCTCATCTCTGTCTCTTCCTATATACGACTACTAAGGCAATCTTTTGTCCGATGTCCAGGAAAACAGACGTAAAATAATTCACTGTACAGTTCAGAGACTTATTAAAAAAAAAAAAAAAAATGATTGGACGCATTTATCAAAAAATAAATGCACTTAACGATTTTATATTTTTATTTCTTTCTTTATCACTAGTTTGAAATATTTGGAACTAGTTCCTGATAATTTATTTCGTATTCTCAATAGATTTTGGAATTTTGATTTATTAATCTCTCCATCTTTCAAAAGGAATTGATAATCAACAATAATTATATAAAATCTTCTCAAAGGCCATTTTCAACATTAAACATTTTTAAAATGTAAAATTTTTAAGTGGGCGCTGAAAAGTTCTTGGCTCAATTAACTTTCCTACATCTGATTAAATTGGCAAATATTAGAATATATATGAGAACTCTTTCTTGGACCAACCAATACTCTCAATCATCATTCTTCTAATTAGACTGATGTGTAAATATGGAATCTATAGAATGTTACTAAATATCATGATAGGGTAAAGCGATATCAAATCCAGTCTTTCCTATATTCGGACACCAGTCTGTTAAAATATTTAAAGAAAATATCAGCAACACCCATCTCTTTTGATTTTTTTCACGTATATAGAGATAATTTTAAAATATTCCCTTAGCTAAATGTGGTTTATTTCGGAGAAGGTATTTCGAGGAGAATATCTCTTGCAAAATGGTGAGTTATCTGGTGGAATAAACAGCTCGTTTGTGGTTATCAATTATTTAACACGAGTATCAAAATTTTCAGAAGTATATTTAGAATTTAGAAATTATTATAAAACAACTCAGTAAAAATAACAATGTAAAATTATTAACAAAAAATCAAATATGAAACGGTATAAACAAGTTTTATTCTGATTTTTATCCGCACATAGGTTTGATCTGGTCTTGAATGGGTCAAAGGAACTTAATGTTAATTCACTTTAACTCCAGTGATATTGCCATTCGTATAAGGCATATTTTAAAAGCTCCGAAAGAGTAATGGTTGTATATATTTTTAGAAATAAAATTATTTTAGCAAGGAATAATCTTGGAATTGCATTTGCAAAAAAAAAAAAAAAATCTTCTAAAGAAAAGGCATGAATATTATTTTATGGTAATGATTTAGAATAGAATTGCTAAATGAAATTTCAAGTGAAACTTGTCTAAAAATTGATGTGCCGATTTAGGAAGAAATCACAATATTCGATTAAGTTTAATAAATAAAATAAAATATAAATATTTTTTAAATCCCCTGAAAAATATAATCTGTTTATTATTTTCTTAACACTTCATTAATATTATCAGCATTCTTAAGGACAGGTTAATGAGCTAACTTCCTTTCTGAAACCAGATACTTGGATAAGCGAAAATAAACGATCAATGATCCTGTCTCAAATGGAGGGACAAACACACATGCAGCTTACCGCAATCCCCGGCCACTTACCAACCGCAATATAAACGTAGGAAAAAGAAGACTTCGAGGTCGGTTTTTTATTCTCTTTCGCCAGAAAAAGCGACAGACTGGTCCACTCCACTCTAACCACCAAAGAACTAATTAGGACAGCTGCCTGCTATAAAGAAAAAGGGGCCTCTCTCTCTTCCTGCTACAAAGATGAAATAGTCTCTCCGTTCCAACGGACTGTAAGATACGAACCTTGTTTGAACACTAACAAGGATACAAGTTTGTTACAAACTGTTTGTATCTACATTCAAGAAAATAAAATTTCCTAAGTAAAGATCGCTATGTGTTCATTTATTTTGAATGCGAAAGGCAACATTTTGCACCCCCACACACTGGTGACCACGACACGATATGATAAGGAATTATCGGCGCACACACACACACACACACACACACACACACACACACACACACACACACACACACACACACACACACACAAATTTTCAAGACAATGTCTCGATATGAATTTTTAATGAGATTTGGAATTTTCAGCGCAGAGAATTTTTTTCGCCAAGAGCACAGTGATAAATCGGCTGCCACAAATTGGAGTCACCGAAAACGTCCTCACAAGCCTACAATTTCCTCCCCCAAACACGACAAACAAATTTAGCTGGTTGACCTGTCCTTAAGAATGCTAGTGTTAACACTAAAAAAGGTATATTTAAGTAGATAAGCAGATGATATTTTTCAGGAGATTTAAGAAATATTTTTATTTTAGACTTTGCTTACTACTACTACTACTACCACTACTACTACTACTACTACTACTATCACATAAGGGTTGCATGACCGTAGTTACTGAAATTGAAAACCGCATAAAAGTATAAGATCAGGGTAGTGTATAGTGATGCATCGAATTTCTGAATAAAGATGAATCATAAATTACAAACATGGAAGAAATTCTAATTGAGACGTGAGGAGATTGGAATATTTTTCTTGACATAAAAAAAACATTACGAGTAAAAATTAATTGTAACGATATAAAAATGAACCAGAGAAAAGAATGAAAACAGCCAACACCACAGAGCAGAGTAGTATCTTATTTGTTTGCTGATGTCATTGAAGTAGAGGCGCACATGTGAACTGATACATTTTTTCATTAGTTATCTCCTCTTGCTTTGCATATGAAGTTATTTTTTATTTTCATTTAGAAAGTAAAATTAAATATAATGCAACAAATGGAGGCACATTTATATTATTGGGATGTATTCATCTTATTTTCATTTTGTTTTAGCTAATTTAGAACTTTACATCAAAATTTTATCTATCTAGAATCAGTCAATGTTTTATTTATTTTTATATTGATCACTTGAAGATTTCTGCGCATGAGCTTCTCGCCTTTTTTACCTAAAGAGTAAACGACGCCTCCGGTTTTAATGCTGTCAACAAATTATTTCTGCGCTCTTCCCTTCTTTTCTTTGAAGTTATGGAAATAATCCATTCTTTTTATGTTTTTATAAAATGTCTTTCTTGACTGATTCTGAATGTAATAAATATGAAATACCATAAAATAAATAGAGTAACTCAGCAAAGAAAATGTAACTAAAGAAAGATTTTATATTTTTTAGAATATTCTGCAAATAGAACTTGGCAATCACGTTATCAGATTATTGCTTTTCTTTTTACAGCAAGTTTAAATTTTATAAAAAATAGACCAAGTAAAGTCCTTCATCAGATTAAACTAGAAACAATTCATTTGTTCCTTGATTTAAAAAAAAGAAAATACATTTAAAACATTGTGTAATTAAAGTTTTTCTGATGTTTTAATTTAACTTTTCACCAGAATTTCTTCTCTATTTCTGCAAATATCAGCGGAAGTAATTTTTGGTACAAACCAGTCTTAAAAAATATACCAAATTAAGAAGTCGATCAGGGGAATAAAAACTGCCGAAATATAAATATGAATGCCAAAATAAAATCCATATCGTTTAGCATCATGCTTCAGTGCTCGATAATGTTCAGTTATGTGTTGTTCTGGTTGGTGATTTATTTATGCAAGTGAATATCAAAAGTGTAATTATATAAAAAACAAACACAAAAACGTTTCGTATTTGTCTGTACTTCTGAGATGAAGTAGTATTTACACTATTTACATTGTTCGGATTATTGTCCTCATCTTTATTGTCATAATTACGACGTTTTAGCCGTTGTACGCTCCGACCTTCTTCAGGTGCTAGGAATTTCGAACCAAATTCTTTATTACGATTACTAGGGTATATCATTCTCATTCCATGTGCGAAGTCACTTCTGGTAACCATATAGTTATCTCCCTTTAACTTAACTCTTTAAGTCATTTGTTCACCACTGCTGTAGCCTGGTATTGAACTCACAACACTTTGGGTCAAGTAACCGGAACTAACGAAATTCTACATCCATTAGATACAGACGTTGGCTAGTTCCAGTTTATTTATTGCCACGATACTTTCATAATAGCGGAATAGTGCAACTGAAGAAAAGCTGTTCTAAACATAAGTGATTATGGTATAACACAAAAATGGATTGAAGTTTGATCTGTTTTCAGAACCATCACTGAGGGTTTCAGCATATTTTTATTGCATGTTAGCGTGTGTCACACATTCTCTTCTCTATTGGAAGAATCTGTCAATATGATCGGTCAGTATGATTGAATATTGAATAAGACCGAAAACCAAGTTAATCAGAGCGAAAATAAGCAAAATATATAGACAATTTGCAAGTTTTATTTGTGTTTAATTCATTAGCCTGGAAAGAGTTGATGACCAGTTTGAATAAAATCTACTTCATATCAACAACGAATGAAATCGACTGGTGTTTCAAAAATATACGGTGTTATAAATTAATCCGCAAGTTCAGAAGGGTCTGAGCAGGTGGATGGCAGAGCGTTTGGGTGGAGTAACAGGAGAAAGCGTGCTAAGAGCTACCAGAGATAGGGAGACGTGGAAGGCCATGATTGCCTACGTCCTGAAGGGACATGTCACATAGAAAAAGAATAATTTTTGAGATAAAATACACATCACAACTTTATGGATAGATAAAAATACAATATTGAATACGATTTACAAGAAAAATATATTAAACAACAGTAGCAAATAAAAGAAAAATATTTAAGGTATTTGAAAAGAATAATGCAGACGGCAGGTCGAACTGGTGGAGATTCTGGTGGGATGGTTATCAGTTCGTTGCAGAACGTGACTAAGCCAACGAACACGCCCTGTTTGATGATGCACATCAAAGAGCTGCGTTTTGTTCCGGGTATGGCGAGTTCTACTCCACCTTTGTCTTCTTCCGTCAGATGGCCTACTCGTCCACCTCTGCCCAAGGTACCCCAAAAAGACCAGTGAATATGAATTCGTAGACAGAGAGCTCGCGGAAGAGAAGGTTTGCCACACCGAATGTGAGTAGGGTGAGGATGTTCCAGGACGCGATACGTATTCCGTATCGTAGGTATAATCCATTGTCCATAAGTCATCCGTTGTTCGAAACTAGCAACACAATCCCTTGCCGTCCGGTTGAAATCTCTGGAGGGTATCGTAACAATAGCAGTTTTAACACGGCATAGGCTAGTCAGGTGCTAGGACTGCTGTCTTGATAGCCAACCATGCCGACATGGAAAAGGTGGCACTAGTGCAAGTTGGGCTATTGTGATTGCCATTCACCAGGGGAATCTCCAGCTGGCAACCCTCATATAGTATGGCCGGCAGGTCGATGCTGTATCGCGGGATGTGGTCACCGTCGTGTCGAACAGCTTCAAAGGAGCCATACGTTAGGACTGAATGAGGCAGACGTACCCTATGCTGCTAAGCCACGCCAGCAAGGCGCAAGGATGCAACCGCCTTCCTGCAACCGCACTACCACTCCTTCACGTACACCACTTATATTAGTGAGATGTCTCATCTTTTATAAATTTTATTCAGTATGTTATTTTTATTCAAAATAAAATAATTTCTGAGAAATTTATAGTAAACTATTAGAAGTTGGTGATTTCAGTTCGAAATGAAGAAGCTGATGAAGCAATGGAAAGATTCACTTTCACTTTAATATCAATTCCTTTAACACTAATAAGCGGTTGAAATGCGCAAGAAACATATTTGTATTTGAACTCACATTCCATATATACCTCCATTTTTAACTTTTAGCTATAATCGGCGCCCAGCACTGTATTTACATCTGATAGGAAATTGAAAATAATTTTTGGTCATTCCGGTATTGACACCTCTTTCGCAGATTAAAGTCAACGAAACCGACTAAATGAAAAACTATTGAGTCATCTAGAAAACTGATTATTTTATTGGTTTGTATAAGAAAGCTTATATTGCTGAGCAGTTTTAAAGTATTGTTAAATTATATTCTTGAAGCCAACTCGGCTTTGTCCTCGTTCGATCAAGACGTTTGCAAAAAACTCTATCGTCTGTCGCCTTTCCAGGAGAAGACAACTTACAAAAAAAGAAAGTAAAAGAATGATGCTTTCATTTTTATATTGCTTTTTTCATTTTCAAGAAAATTTCTAGTCTAATTGGATTCACTGTGTTTATATTGGCCATTGTGGTTTGTGAATAGATGGGTTCGGACGAAATGGTAGTCTGTGACTCAACTATAAATGAGATATGATTAGCTGTTGTTTTGTATTTGTTAAAAGAATTTATTGGTTTCATATTGAATCACTTGATTTTATAAGGTTCTTCTCTTCAATCACGATGTCGATCATTTTACGTTGTCTCGGAAATAATACGTTATTCATTATCTTCAAATTATTTAAATGAAGTACAAATGTACTAACTACTGATATAGAAAATAGATTTCGCTCTTTGTTTATAGCTTATATCCTTGATAACGAACTTCGCAGAGAAAAGATAGGAATTCATTTTTATTTATCATAATATTTTGAACATCAAACATCGCGTTCATTATATTTACTGCTAATCACACGAATAACGTGCTTACATTTTACAAAATGAAAGTATCAACGTTTACATGAATTTTACATGACACGAATAACAAATGCAATAACATAAAGTATATTGAACAATGGTCAATTTATATACTTTAGTTCTGTCATAATTATAAAAAACACAAAAGTGAAGGTTAACGTGTTTTCTCGGAAAATTTATCTTGACCGGAATCCGTTTATCTAAAAATAATAAAAAAAATATATAATGTTAATGATTCAACAGACTAATTTTTGATTTGAGAGGGAAAATACTGTTTATTCTGAAGTTTTTACAAGGAAGA
Organism: Ascarosepion bandense; assembly: GCA_037127315.1. Lineage (NCBI taxonomy): Eukaryota > Metazoa > Mollusca > Cephalopoda > Sepiida > Sepiidae > Ascarosepion > Ascarosepion bandense. The sequence continues at coordinate 1,647,326 of JBBBDQ010001625.1, read as the reverse complement.
GATTTATTTGTTCATTAGTCTTTAATTACACCGGTTTAATATTGTAGTTAATTACGATTAATGTTTTAACAGACGACAGAAAATGTGACACAGATAACCGAAAAGGTATAGGAATAGTAAGATATGTCTTAGAAAGTAAGCAAAATATTAAGAAATATAAAAATGACGTTAAAAACGAAGAAAAAAGTTGCTATGTGATATCTAATCTCCTGTATGGCAGTGAATACTGGACAACCTCTTCACAGATTGTTATAGTGACTTACTCATATGAAACATTGAACTCTTCCGAAGTAGCAGCTTTGCTTTGTAGCGGAGAGGGTGAGAGCGGAATCTATTTCAGTAGATAACTCTGACAGCCATACTAACCGTCACGCTAATCGTTCATTGGTATATATTTGTTTAACAGTATTCCGTCTTTGTGTCTATTTCTAGCCCCAACGGACCACAACAACTTGGTGGCGAGGTCACAACACAGATGAAGAATACACTAGACAGGAACAGATGTGGTTCTATTGACATTTGCTTTTAGAAACAAAGCAATGTGTATTGGACGGCTATTTAATATCTCATATAGCAGTGAATGCTGGACATCACAGATAAAGAAGAGACCTCAAGCGGCAGAGGTGTGGTTCTACTGAGGAATATTGCGAATGCCATGAACAAAATACGTGAGTAACGAAGTCTGAAGGAAAACAGGAACTACATGGACAAATGGTACATATACTGCATAAACAGTTCGTATAACACTAATACAGCAAGGACAAACGGCAAACAAAAGGTTAAGGGAAGAAAAAATTCCCATGAAAGAAGACATAGATTATTAATATAGTAATAGAGAATACCGTAGTTCAGTACCGCAATGTCGTAGACTAAAACGCTACACCTTGCGACCCACTTTACGATGATATTTATTTTTGTAAATACAAAAAATGTGGCACAAGGTCAAAATGGGAATAGGGAGCGGATGGTCTTTACATGACCTAAAATAACTTAGTTAGCCACAATCGCTGACCCAAGCAAGTTATACAATATTCTTTGCACCAAAACATCACATTCTTATTTACCATTCTTAATACAAACACCTCAAAGACTGTGAAGATCTAACTAGTCCCATACGTAAAAGTGGGGAATAACAAACTGAAAAATGAAAGCCCCGATGAATATTTACACAACGGATAATAATACTTACAAGTAACTAAACAAAATGGTGTTAGTAATAACCTTTTTCTCTACAATCCTTAAGTGTGACTGAAATATCAGTTGACTGGACGGCATTTATGCGGAACGTAAATTAACCAGTCATTCAACATTTGTTGTCGACTAAACACACACACAATTTGACACGACAACAAATTAATAAAACAGCTCGAAAAGCGAAAAGTACTCCGCATCCAACAGGGAACTAACATTTCTGGTCATCTAACGGGAGAGGGAATAGAGAATTAAACTAAAGAAAGTGGAGACAAAAATAAAAGGGGACCAATGACTATACATACTCTAGCTAACAAAAACTAAAAAAACAGCAGCAACAACAACAACAACAACAACAACAAAAACAAAAACAAAAACAAAAACCTTAACAATATTTGAATACAATAACATAACCGGCATCAAAATAGCATTCCAAGTCGGATTCTTTCCCTCGACAGATGTGCGCAAGACTCATTCGCCTTTTGCCAAATTCTGATGGGATGAGTCTTCACCTTTTCGTTCTGATCTTGAATTTAAGCTGATACTTAAAGAACCAGATCTGTGGGGAAGAGCTAAACTTCTCGTCTCCATTGAATTCCTTCTGTCGCGTCGTCCATATCATGACTCGCATCATAATACCGAATAAACACACGAACACATAGTACCCAGACTTTGTTAAGGACGGTATCGCATTGCTACAAACAAAGCCGGCCTCAAGGAAAAATAACTTTTCCGCGCAGCATGCGAACGATGATGTCTTCAATCAAATTGTACAACGGAATTACTACTTTGCAGTGGAAGAAAGCGTGAGGCAGAGTCTCTACAAACTCACCGTAGCGAAGGTAGTTGGACGAACTACTTAAGCCCGTTGAAGAAAGCTTTTTGCCAACCCAGAGAGCCATTCGTATTACCAGCCAGGTGAGTGTTACCTCAGTATTAGTGAGGCATTTCAACCCAGGCGCCCAAGGCCATATACAGCGAGCATTCTGCTTTGTCAAACCAAGTTCGTCAATCAGATCATCTTGAACGGATCCAGTCACTAATAATCAATATAAGGACTTACAGGACAACGTCTGGACGTTTGAGAGGCCATCCGTCGTTCATAAGAGGAACATAAGGACTAATTGGTGTTCCCAGTAGAAGCAGTACTCACCTCAAAGTAAACGGTAGGTAAACACTTATTAGGGAAATCATTGCTGGTGTCTCCTTTCCAGAATACGCCATTCTCATCTGCTTGCGAACACTTTCGATCTAGGAACGCGATACGAAACGTATGTTAACGAATCTCAACGCTAGGAATATCCAGACTACCTTCAGAAGGGTAGCGGCAACATATCTGTCGGCACACCTTGGGAGCCATGCCACCCCACAAGAAAGAAAACAAGACCCTGACTAATTGCATTACTATGGCATACGGCAGCGGAAGCAGAGAGAGTCGGAAAAGGAGAATTGGTTAGATGTGCGAAACACATACTTCCGTTTTCCTCTTTATATAAAGTTTCCTCCGAGACCACAGACAAACTGCGCTCTCTCCGACTAATTCATTGCCAGAAGGAGATCGGGACGGAACCAGACACCGAATATCTCGACCTGTCCGTTTGTCCAGAGAAAAGGCCCGGGAAGAGAAATTTCCTTTCACGCGTCTAATCGCAAGCTAACTTATCGCGGTTGATCTTAGCTCCTGTCACCGTCTCGTATCTCTGATTTCTTTGCCGACTTCGTTAATCTCGGCTCTGTTCAATACAAAAAACCGAAATGTCGTCAGCATAGGCGGAGTACCTGATCAAGGTAAGGAAATTTCTGGTAGGATCACAAGGGAGTAAAGAAGAGGCGAAAGAGAACAACATTGACGAACAGAGCGAGACAATAGAAACGACTCTGATCCTTCATCATTCACTTTCATCTCCATTAGTGCACCGCGTACTGAAGACGAATCCAGGTGCGAAAGTACGGCCCGAGATCGGGGGTCAAATAGAGCCTCCAAAAAACTATGGTCAACCCTAACGAATGCCTTGGACTGATCTAATTGATAGGCGCGGCTTCACTGCCAACTTTCTCGACGAGCTAGCGTACCAAATTTTCCTAATAGTCCTACTCTTCACAACACAAGTTTTCTCAGAGCAAATCAGACAAGACAGGACAGCTGTTAACTAAGATCTTGTCTAAAATCTTCAACTCTGTAAGGCCGAAAGTTACCTATCCCATCCTAACCATTCTTGTTTTTTGCGTAGAAACTTGACAACACCGCTGATGAAGCGTTGAAGTATAGACTCTTACTCATCCCGTTTTTGTAAATCAGTTCCATCAAGGGAACAAGAAAGGGCGACTGCCTCAAGTACAGTTCGCTAGGAAGACTATCTAATCTTGGAGTTTTGTCCCGCCAACCAGTTTCAGCTCTTCCCAGATCTCAGACTCTGTAGCGGAACCATCGGACTTCCTGGTGAACAGATCCTAAAAGTGGTCGCGAAAAGCTTCACATGCCTACGTTTGTTTGTAGTCACGGTCCGAATATCCAGCAATGTGGCGCACGCGATATGCCTATTGTTAGCTTTTCTCATTTCCTCTGCACGCAGTTCAGCCGCTATATTCGTTGCCCCCAAATACATTATTTTTAACCTAGGTCAAACTACCACAGGTTGACCCTTCTTGATAAGCAAGGAGGGCAGCTCCACCCTAGCTACGTCCCCATTATCACGATAATTAATCGGCGGATCAACTTTGACTTCAATTGCCGTTTTGTTCTGCTAACCTATTCAAATTGAGTTGACGACTATAATCACAGCAAACGACCTAATTTTATAATTCAATAACCACTTATTTTCAAAGAAAAGCCCCATCAACTCTCACTGTTGAATTAGTAACATCTGGCCATGGAAATCTTGCAGATGCGTTCAATTTTCAGCAGCCAGTCATCATAACTTTAGGCTTACACGAACCATGAAGTGTCTATGACATGCATAAACTATAGAATGGAAACTTGGACAACCTAAGAACCCTACATCGGCTTTCTTAACTAGAACTCGGTCGATGTAGCTAGAATTCACCACCGAAGGCGAGTCGAACTGGGTCGAGTTGGGCCGAGCTGAGCTGCCCCTATTAGTCCAAGTTCACACTACTTTCAGAGGTGCTCATTTCGGTATTTATCGAATCAAGATCGAACTTGTCAATAAGACCCTAAACGGTTTCACACCCGGGTTGTTAGTACCCGATTTTTGGCCAATTCGATCTATGTCGGATTCAAGGCTGATGTTCCAATCCCTCGCTAAAATTACCCGGCCTGATATGGCGAAACAAAGCAGACTGCTCCGCATTGTCATTGGGCGCACCAACCCCAACGAAACGAAAATATTTATTCTTTATGGTAACATCCAGCGCACAAAGCCTGCCCTCCAGATCTGCGAAGACAAGAGCACACGCCACATCCAAAGACTTGCTCTATAGCCAGGAAACACTTCTCGAACGCCCATCAAAACATGCTGAATAGAAAATTCAATTTATTTTATTATTAATTGCGTTAACAAGACTTGCGTAATAGATGTATACATTTTTTGTTTCGATTACGTTTTATTTGTTTTTGGTACAGATTTTGTTAGGAGATTTCACGAAAAATGACTAGCATCATTGAGTGCTAATGGACGTTTTGCACATTGACACTAATGTTCCTTACTGGATACAATGTTTATTTATTTCTCGACATACATATATATGCTAATGTTATATTTTAAATGCGTGGGTGTCAGTCTTGTCACGCAGAAAGAGCAGCAGTTGGTTTTCTTGAAAGCAAAGATTGTGCTTTGCGCTGTCACACGATAAAAAATAAAGATATTCAGTTTTCTTAATAAAAAGAGGGTTGCTCGTCTACGTAAACAAAAACATTCAGTTGCCATGAGGCACTTAAACTTAAATTCTAACCCGAAAAGAACAAAGAAAAAAACAAAACAATAACAAAACAAAACAAAACAAAGAACTTTTACTAGTAGTTATCTTGGATTAAATATTTTAAAATCATAAATAATAGTTTTTAAACTTTTAAGAGTTTTTATAGAAACATTGAAGAAGAGAATATATAATGTTGAAGAATTAAATGAATTAAATGAAAAACGATTAATATTCTTAAAATATCTAATTTCTCTTTCTAAATCAGATTTGATGACCCAGTTAAAACAGTTTGCCCCCCCCCCTCCACCCCCCCCCCTCCTATTTTTCTTACATTTATAGTGATTCGCTTGAAAACAAAAACGTCAACTTATAACTGTAGGTTTTAAGTTCAGTTTTTTTTTATCCAGCTTAAACTGATTTTCATTCATTTTCATGACCAGTTCAGGGCGCTTTAAAATCATTTTGCCTTAATCATAAAAATTGCGTGCATGTTTGTTGAAAACAAAATAGCAACATCTCTAAAGTAGTATGATTCTCTGGAATATATACATATCAAATATTAATTTTTAGTCCTTTTTAACTAATTTTATACATATTTTTCATTTCTATATTGAAATAAAGAAGAACAATTTTAACAGAGCTGTGAGTACCAGAGTAATCCTTTCTATTGTGATATGAAGCTAAAAGCTTCCTTTTGAAGTTGATTTTATTGCAATAGATTTTATTAGCCTGGTCTGGAATAGAACAACAAGCTCGTAATTATAGCGAATTACTATACACATACATGGTGGATTTCGATTCGTTCGACGAGTATGACGATCGCTAACAACTTTGATCAATGATTTTAATGCTTATTGTAGATGTAGCAAAACTTTTTTTTGTAGAGGGTCTGCCTTGTTTTGTAATGTTTTTTCAGCTTGTTCGTTGATTTTCCTGTTGTCTTCGCTGGATTTTATGTGAAACAGGAGCGGTTTCTGACATACCCTGCATATTAAGCTATTTCCAGTATAATACTGATTATAATTTGTGAAAAGTCTACCAATATAACTCTTATTGTTGGGGCTAACGATGCCTGCATTGAAGAGGGAATACTCTGCGACATTCAGATGCGACATTCAGATGCGACATATAAATTACTGGATTGCTGGATCAATGATTTCCCCTTTCCTAACTGCATTCTTGATATTTGTCCAACTCACTGCATGTCTGTGGAAGTGCGTTCATGAATTGTACACCTCCATTTATAGCGATCAGTTTCCCACTTAGGATCATCACAGGCTGCAAGAGAACCTTTTAAACAATCTTTGAAGTTCTGTAACACACACACACACACACACACACACACACACACACACACACACACACACACACACACACACACATCCTGATGCCCAAACAACAGGAATTTACTCATGCTACAAGATTGGTATCAAAGTCCCACTTTTAACCATCAAAATAGTCAAATGTAAACGCCACTTCTACTCTAACAGTTTATTTTCTTGCACGTCCAGTCTGTGGAACTCGTTTCTGTATACTTACTTTCCTGATAGCTACAATCTCCAAAAGTTTAAATGCAATGCCAATTGTCAACTTCTATCTTCCTAAATTCCATTTACCTCCCTAAATTCCACCCATCACTTATCCTTTCTTCTGCATCCTCTGTAACTTGTTTTTCTCTCACTGTAACCCCCTGCGCACCAGTCGCAATTATGTCTTGCTTGAGGTGAAATGATCACACACACACACACACACACACACACACACACACACACACACACACACACACACACATTTATATACTTTTACGCATGGGATAGACGTACATCTTCCGACAAGAATAAAAGAAACGAATAAATATGAGTTTCTAATCAATATAACTTCTGGTAACTTAAAAATACAGGCATTGTGAGCCATCTTGAACGCATTTAAGCAATACATTTTCCATTCTTACGGCTCGTCATCGTTGAAAATTCTAACTGTTGTACAAACCCAAGCTGACCTGGATTTGATTTCTCTTCTGACATTATTATTACATTATTTTTCTATCTCGAATCGAATCTAAAGATGTTCCGTTGTGAACACATGCTGGGATATAGAAGAAATCTTGGAAGTTGGATGAGAAAATGAAATAAACACAAATTTAGAAAAGTAAGTTGGATCGGAAAACAGATTTGTAACCGTAAAATCAGTGATAGCTTAACTTTAAAAAAAGAATATTCTTAAAATCCGATTTTTAAAGTGACCCCATGTCAATGAATGCATTGTCAGCTGCGATAGAACTTTAATAGATTAACTGGAAATTAGACTTTATAGTCAAGAATCCCTTGTTACTTGGGAAATGGTTCATGAATTCAATTCGAAATTTGATCTAGTGATTGTATGAAATTCTAATCGCGGAATGACAACCATTTGATGATGGTTCTTCGTTTAATCATTCGATTCTCTGCTTCATTTGGGTTTTCTCTTTTTCTCTCCAACTTTCTTTCCTACTCTTCGATTTTACCCCGATTACAATTTCAGATTTATATCTGTGGTACGGTGATAACATCAGTGCCGACTCTGACTTGCTCGGGGAAAATCAACAACTTGGGTAAAATTAACAATTAACAATACTAAACATCTCTGTTGCTTTTAATTATTCTATCCTTCAAAAAACAAACGCTGATTTTCTGATTAATTTTCACACACACACACACACACACACACACACACACACACACACACACACATGCACGCGCTCACAAGTAATTTTTTTTCAGATATAATCCCTATCGTTTGCATATTTGCCACCGTTAATGGATGGCGATCAAGCTCAGTAATCAATATTGAGGATCCTGTGTTGGATTTTGAATACACGCCTCCTCAGAAAAAAAAAAACCTACTGACTTTTTCCACTTGGCCTTGTCCCAGACAAAGTTAAACTAGCTAAATATCAACGTTAATTGTCAGTCAGAAAATATTGTAATCTCATTTAATACATACATCACGTAACTTACATAACGTAAAAAATTGTAATCTCGTTCAAGACAGACACCACGTGACTTACATTTTCTCTTTTAAATGGTAAAATAAAACTACGCATTAAATCATTTATAATTAAAGATGCAGTCCATGGTTCTGTTCATAATTTTTTAAAAATCGATTATTAATAATTTCTGGTGATATTTTCGCTATATGTTATTTGAATTTTTCGTTTCAGCTATGAACGTTCACATTTGTTTATAAAAACTGCTCGTTATAGATTATTTTTCACATTTTTACCAGGAGGAATGAAAATACATTCGTTTCATGTACCTTTATTTTGAACAACATGTAATAGACTTCATATTTTACTAATTTTACTTGGTTAAATCATCTGAGACATAAATTTCCTGAAAATTAACGCTTTACTTGTTGATCACGATAATATAAAACTTATTTAAAATGTCGTGTCATTGTTATGATTATCAAAGATGACATTACCAGAAGGTTTTTCTCAGCAATATTTTTATGATTGTACAATATTGTGATACTTTTGTAGGGGCCTTGGTGATGCTTGTCGAATTGGCCTTGTGCCAAACACAACTGAAGTTCCAACAATTTAAAATATCAGAAGGTTGAATGAATGGTTGTAAAAATGAAAGTATTTTGTTTGTGAAATAAGTGTAATTTTATTAATAGAACTATATAACAAAGAAGTAAAATACTCGAATTGAAAATGCATGTAGTTAATTATTTTGTATGAATGAAATGTTCCAATAGAAAAATGTACGTGGTTAAATGTTCCAGAGAAATAGTAAAAAGAAAGTAGTTAAGTGTCCCGGGGCGTATATTGATAGTAGCAGGCTGTATGCATGTAAAAAGATTGAAAAGTCTTATGTTCCTTTCCCTTTATTTGTATGTTGGCGACAGGGTGAGAAAGAAGGCGAAACAAATAAACAAATTGTACTGAGTGGTCTTCAGTTTTACGAGTCAGTTGAAGATGTCCTGTTGTTGTTGTTGTTGTTTTCTTTCGCGGCATGGAGTGAAAACAAAGAAATTAAACTTGTATGTAAAGGTAGAATGAATGTATGTCGGCGAGACATGGCGACGAGATGCTTCAGATACGCTCCCATTCTGACTGATTTTGACCGGTCAGGGGACGTCCTTAAGTAGTGAATCTCGTCATGTGACAGGCTCTGAACGGCATTTTCTTTTTCTAGATGTGAAAAAGAAAATTGACTGGCGTCATAGATCAATTTGCTATTTTCTATCCAATCAGGATCCAGAATCTTAGTTTTCACACTTTGTGAAATTTGCCTTGGTCTGAGTTTTTCCTAAATGTTTTTAGTCGTTTGGATCCGATTTTGCGGGTGTGCAATTTTACTTTGTGCGTTTTAGTTAACTGTTGGATGATATAGGATTTGTATCCAATACCTTCAACCATTCAGCTTAACTGTGGGAAGTCAGATGTAAAGACATCTCATACTTGGGGAGCATATCTTTTGTGAGTAGGATGCCAGATCACGTTTTGTTGGTAATTAGGTTTTATTTTATTTTCGATTTTGAGTTATTTACTTTAGTTACCGAGAAGTATATTAACACAGAGAGAAAGCGTCAGTAAGATTGTGAATGCAATAATAAAATAAAAGTAACAGAAAACATTAAACGGCAAATTTTGCCTGTGTTTAACTTTATTTTATGCATTTTAAACCATTTTTTAAAAATATCTTTCTCATAGCTTGGGTGATTTAAATTTGAATTATGTTATTTATGAAACGCATTTGTATTCACTGTCAACCTTGACGTTTTCAAAGAAAGTGGATATTAGCCAAAAATATTTACATATATAAAAATATAAAACCGGGCAAAATAAAATGGAATGTCAGAATGACGATCCCACCATGCCCCTGACCCAAAGACTTAATTCTTCTCACTCCAAACTTGGCGTCATAGTTCAAGAACCCACCAGAAGACTTCACCAGTCTTAATGTATATTGGTATCGTTGAAATGAAAATTTTTGTTTTTTTCTTTTTCTTTTTGATTGTTTATTTTTTTCACTTTTCTATGCCATCGTATTTCTGAATTTTTCCTTCTTTCATTATTTGAATTTTTCTTATTTCTTGCACGTTAATTTATTGTTAGTTGAACAGGTGTAGAGGTTTATCCCTTGTTCCTTGTTCAAGATATGGTTTACTGGCTCTTTCATTCTTCTATCACGGCCACAATGATTTATCTGCTTTAAATTTTTCGTAAGAGGACTGTGACTTTCCATTGTGAGGGTACCGAGTTGGCAGTTTGCTTGCTGCTGCTTCCGACCAGTTATTAGCAGCTTGAACTATCTGGTAGCACTTAGAGATTTTACTCTGATCAACAATCGCATAATATCGAGATATTTGCAGTTTCATGTCGCACATGGGTAGGTGTCTGTGCATGTATTTCCGCTGGGCAACCCTGAGGCCTCCCGATGCTCTGTTCTCAACATTGCCCTGGCTGGTTTGTATTACCATTGATGAAAGATGGCAACAGTTACGGTGACCTTTTCTCTTTCTCCTTAAAATAAATCTCATGGAAAACGCAACAAAAAGAAATACGACCAAACCAGTAAGCTAAAAACCAACTAGCATACCCTCCCCCAGCCTTTCTTTCACTAATATTCGTGGTATCTGTTAGAACTTCACCTGCATAGAATCTTTCCTCTGGGAGCGGTCGCCAGGTGTCCTTGCCCTTTGTGAAACTAACTTAAATTCTTCCATTACTACTAATAAATTCCAGGCTATCTTCCCCATTGTTGAAAAGATTTCAGCATTTACATGTATGACTTTGGTGCTTATATCCGGGTTAATCTTTCGATTGATAGGGAATTGTCTCTCGAGTACTCTAAATATTTCTTCATTCCGTCTTGCGTTAGTAAACTCTATTAGTTATCTCTTTTCTCTTTATCGCTCACCGACTGCCAGTTTGATAAATCATCTTACCATATACTCGATTATGCGTTTTATGACATTCATAGGATAACTGTTGTCATTTAAGATGCGATGAATGTTCTCAAGTGCTTGGTCAAGTGTACACGAAAAACACATCATCAACGCGGTAGATATCAGTTTAATCTTATGGGACATATATATATGTGTTAATTCTATCATATGTGTATATATTATTTCTTTTAAATATATATATATATATATATATATATATATATATATATGTGTGTGTGTGTGTGTGTTTGTATTATTTAATATGTACATTCTTTCGTTAATATATATATATATTTGTTATATCTATAATATATATATATATATTAAAGATATAACAAATATATATATATATTAACGAAATAATGTACATATTAAATAATACAAACATACACACACACACACACATATATATATATTAAAGATATAACAAATATATATATATATTAACGAAATAATGTACATATTAAATAATACAAACACACACACACACACACACACACACACACACACACACACATATATATATATATATATATATATATATATATAAATTAAAATAAATTTTCAAAATTCAAAAATGATGAATGAACATTTCAACATGAAATCCCTAAGAGAGATTTCGTCTCCTCAGCAACAGTCTAAATCAAAATGAAAAAAATTCGATCAAAAAGAAAAATAAACACGTCTATTGAACAGGTTAAGAGGCTCACCCCTTCTGTTTAGGATGTGGTTTCCGGCTTTCTCTTATCCAATCTTCTCACTTTGGTTTCTTTTTTTTTCAATTGGAGTAGATAGATCTATCTATCGCCCGGTTCACACTCCACCCACGTCTATTGAACAGGTTAAGAGGCTCATCCCTTGTTCCCTGTTTAGGATGTAGTTTCCAGCTTTCTCTTTTCCAATCTTCTGCGAAACTAACCTCAACTCAGCTATTCCCTCCTCTGACCTCTTCATCCCTGGTTATCTTCCCATTTTAAGGAAGGATTCCACTGTCCACATGCATGGGCTGGGAGTCTATGTCAGCGAACACCTCCCCATAGCTAGGGTGACTTCACTCGAATCTACTGACCACCAATACATATGTCTTCCGCCTGTCTCTTCTCAGTTCGGTTAGTTACCTATTCTGGCTGACTGGGATGCCTTTCGCGATTTCCTCTGCGACGTCCCTTGGGGAAAAGTCTTCGACCTATCAGTTGATGACTGTGCCTCTGAGGTCTCGTCATGGGTGAAAGCTGGCATTGATGCCTTCATACCCACCAGGAAGTATTGCTTAAAACCTCATTCCTCTCCGTGGTTCTCTCCGGCCTGCTCAGCCGCCATTGCTCACAGGAACCATTACTTCCGTCTATTCCGGAGACAGTCAACTGATCACAATAGGCGCCTGTTCACATCTGCTTGCAATGAGTGCAAGAGAACCCTAAATGACGCCAAACAGTTGTTTGCTGAGAGAATGCGACAGCACATAGCTGACCGCAAGTTCGGCTCCAAGGACTATTGGAGGATTTGTAAACGAGTGCTCAACAATAGGAAATCCTCAATACCTCCTCTAATCCATGGATTTGAGGTTCTCACGTCATCTGCGGACAAAGCTGAGTGCTTTGCCCACAGATTCTCATCCAACTCCACATTCGACTCGTCCGGAGTACACCCACCCGACTTCCCTATTAGAACTGAGGCCAAACTGCACGACGTATATATTACCCCGACAATAGTATCCAGAGTAATTTAAAAACTCGACCCTCATAAGGCGTGTGGAGACGATGGAATCCCGGTGATAGTCCTTAAGAGGTGTGCTCCTGAACTTTCCCCTGTCCTCTCTAAACTATTTAACTATTGCCTTTCTGCTTCCTGCTTTCCTGCATGCTGGAAGTTCTCTTCAGTCGTTCCTGTATTTAAGATTTGTGGTGAACCCTCGGACCCATCCAACTATCGTCCTATCAGTCTTCTACCGATATTCGGGAAAGTATTCGAGGCTATAATCAATGCTGAAATAGTTCATCATCTCACCGCCCACAAACTGTTCTCCGACAGGCAATATGGATTCCGCTTTGCCAGCTCCACGGCCGACCTGCTAACAACCGTAACGGAGTACATGCTACAGGCCCTTGATATAGTCTGACGAGGCTCGCGCGGTTGCTCTGGACATCTCCAATGCTTTCGACAGGGTTTGGCACTCTGGCCTCCTATGCAAACTACGCGGTTATGGTATTACCGGTCGCCTGCTTGACCTAATCCAATCTTTCTTAAATAACCGCAAAATGAAGACCGTTCTGAATGGGCGTGTCTCTTCGTCCTACAGCAAGAATGCTGGTGTCCCACAGGGCTCTATCCTGGGCTCGACGCTCTTCCTTATTTTCATCAACAACCTTCCAGATGAGATCAAGTCCCAAGTAGGCATCTACGCAGATGACACTACAATATACTCCCGCACCAGTAAGAAACTTGTCGTGGCAGACAGACATAATCTCGCTGCTGACCTTGAGCGGGATCTACACTCTGTGGTGAACTGGGGCAAGAAGTGGCTTGTCAACTTCAATTCATCTAAGACCAAGCTGTTATCTGTCAACCATTACAGGCAACCTCTCCTGCCTCCCATAAGCATGGACCAAGCGATTCTCCCGGTGAGTAACACACTACGCCTCCTCGGACTTACCCTGTCCTCAGACCTCAAATGGAACCATTATATTGAATCCATAGCAAAAGCTACTGCTAAGAAGGTTGGGTCACTATGTCGATCCAGGATGTTTTTTCCACCTGAATCCATCCTGCATATATACAAGTCAACCATTTGTCCGTGCATGGAGTACTGCTGCCATTTATGGTCAGGTGCCCCTGCCGTTCTCCTCAGTGTTCTTGACAGGCTCCAAAGGAGAGTCTGTAATGTGATAGGTACTGATCTGGCGGCTCGACTGCAGCCATTTCCCCATTGTCGAAATGTGGCCTCCCTTTGTCTGTTCTATAAATACTTTCATGGCTTCTGCTCAGACGAAATTAAGTCACTGATGCCTCCTCAACAGGTGTTTACTCGTCCAACCAGACTGGCAACTGGGTCCCACCCATTCACAGTCAGGTTAGCCAAATGCAGACGACAATTCTACTCCTGCAGCTTCTCTCGCACTTCCCGCCTGTGGAACTCGCACCCGTATTCTTGCTTTCCTGACGGCTACAACCTCCAGAAATTTAAATGCAATGTCAATACTCATCTACTAACCACTGGACTCTAGCTCTCTCCCCACCCCCGTATAACCTTCCCTTTCTCTCCACCTATGTATCTGTCATCGCACCTGCTTTCTCAGCTTTCTATTGTTCCTTTCTAACTAGTTTGTACTCCTCACTCTTTTCTAATTAATCTTTTTACATTTATGTAGCCCCCTGCACATCAGTGGCGTTTCCGCCTTGCTCGGGGTGAAATGATTAAAAAAAAAAAAGAAACGTAGCCCCCTGCACATCAGTGGCATTGCCACCTTGCTCGGGGTGATACGATTTTAAAAAATAACGGTTAGGACTTTGAGAAATATACATCAGAAAAAACTTTTTTTGAAAATAAGTCTATTTTGGGTTTTTTACTTTTTGATAAGTGATAGATGGAAAAATTTGGCATGTCTAGCTTAATAAACGAAAAAACGGTTTAAGGAGAGGGAGGTATATATATATATATATATATTCTTTCTTTAATATATATGGATATATATATTATTTCGTTAATGTATATATTATTCCTTACACACACTAACAAACACACCCATATCTATATATATTATTCCTTTAACATATGTATGTATTTATATCTTTCTTTGTTATATATAATTATTAATTTTTAATATATATATGTATATATTATTGATTTAATATATTTACGAATATATATATAAAGTGGTTCAACAACATCAAAGAAAAAAACAACTGTTTTGATCCAATTTGACATAGTGGATTACTACCCGTCAATCTCTAAGGACCGCTTTACCTTAGCATTGGAATTTGCCACGCACTACTCGGACCTGACAAAGGACGAATATAATATCATAATGGCAGCCAAGACATATGTTCTCATCCATAACCAAGAACAATGGATAAAAAATAACTCTGTAAACCAATTTGACATCACAATGGATGCGCTGGACTCCGTAGAGTCCTCCGATCTCATCGGTTTATTTACACCGTACAGTCTCACCGCACACCAAGACATTAACACACAAGACATAGGGCTATATAGAGACGACGGTCTAATGATAGTAAAAAACTCTACACACTTTAAAACAGACAAAATAAGAAAGCTGATCCACAGTAAAAAGTAATAGTAAACACAAATTTAAAAGTAGCAAACTTCCTAGACGTCACACTAGATTTAGTTAACAACAATTACCAACCATACATAAAACCCAACGAATACCCACTATACATCCACCCAAAGTCAAAACACCCCCTAGCATAATCAAACATATACCCTCATCCATAGAACATAGAATCAGCCAAAAATCGTCCAACAAAGAAATATTCAACAAACACAAAAGTCTCTACAACAAGTCATTAAAAAAAAAAAGCGGCTACAGAAACCAAGACATCCAATACATAACAAACAATAACATCAACAAGAAAAATAGAAACAGAAAAATCATTTGGTACACTGCTCCTTACAACCAAATGATTAACACCAAGCTAGGACAAAAATTCCTGAACTTAATTAAAAAACATTTCCGCACAAATAACCCTCTCAGTAAAATGTTCAACAAAAATACACTTAAAATAAGCTACAGTTGGACAAACAACCTAGAAAAAATCACAACAAACCATAACAAATATATCCTAAATCAACACGTAGATCAAAACAAAAACCAACAACCAAAATACAATCAAACACAACAACGAAAACATGTGCAATTGTAGAAACTCTAGTAACTGCCCACTACAAAATAAATGTAAAACAAACTCAATAATCTATCAATGCAACATAACATCTATTGAAAATCTAACTATAAATAAAGTGTATATCGGGTCAACTAAGAATACTTTTAAGCAGCGCTGGTACATGCACCTAACCTCATTTAAAAACATATATATATATATATTCCTTATTTAGTATATATGGATATATTATTTTTTAAAATATATAACTTCTTTAATATATTATTTGTTTAATATACATGTAATTTCTGAAAAAAAAAATATGCATCTGTTTGTTTAATGCATATATATTATTATTTTAATATATACTAGCAGTATAGCCCGGCGTTGCTCGGGTGTAATGAAAGATTTAAAACTAATTCATGGTCCTGGAGCTCAGACTTAGCCTAAAGAATATTTGTGTGAAGTTTGGTGAGAATCGGATAAAAATTGTGGATTTGTATAAAGGACACACACACACACACACACACACACACACACACACACACACACACACACACACACACACACACACACATCTTGCCTTATATATATATATATATATATATATATATATTATCGATTTTTTGCACTATTGTAAGATCTGCAACATTGAAACTTCTGAATATCGTTTCTTATGTCTTTATCAATGAGTGTATCAAATTTGATTAAAATCGAACCACTCCTTCTATAACCCAATTTTTTAGATTATCGATTTTCGATATTTATCGGGGGTACCTTGACACAAAACTTAGCTAAGAACACTCGCAGACGCTTATAGTACAACTGTGTAAATTTTCAAGAAAATCGGTTCAGCCGTTTCGGAATCTATAGGTAACGGACACACACACACACACACACACACACACACACACACACACACACACACACACAAAGTTCCATTTATAAATAAGTTTAGATGTATATCTGTGAATATATATAATTACTCTAATATATATATATATATATATATATATATTAGAGTAATTATATATATTCACAGATATACATCTAAACTTATATATATATATATATATATATATATATATATATATATATATATATATAATTCCGAATTCTGAATACGTCATCAACGATGAAAAACAAAAATTTATTAATTTAAATATGGTACAAAAATTCACCTACCAGAAGGAGAATAAAATCATATCCATACACAGGAAGTTAAAAAAAGAAGTGGCGGGGGGAATTAAGAAAGAAAACTTTTTTAAAAAATTTGTCGTCTAAACATAAAAGAAAACAGAGGGGCAGAGAAAGAGATTCACGACTCGATATTCGAAGAAGACTTTTAGATTACGTCTGCATTAAAGAATCAAAAATCAAAGTTTAACCGTGTCGCAGAAATAGAAGTGGTGGGGCGGAAAAGAAAAGGAAAGGACAAAAAAACAAAAAAACAAAAACAAAAATGAAATATATGCAAGGTAACAAACATAATTTTTAAATAATTAAATAGATATTAAAATAATTAAGTGGATATTTAAATTTTTGATAATTAAATAGATATTTAAAAGATTGTATTATGAAATTAAGAATTTTATTAGAATATAATAGATTTTATATAAAAAGAATACAATTAATTTTAAAAAATATAATAAATAAATAGATATTAAAAATGTTATTTATAAATTAAAGTTTTAAGTATAAAAGGCATTCTGAATCGTAATAAAAGTAGTATATTATACTCAAAGGTCGCTTTAAGTTAGATGAAAAATATAAAACATTTTCTTTCTTTCTTCATCTCTTTTCTTTTTTCTTTTTGTTTTAGAAAATGTTAATTAGAAAATATAGATAATAATGGATACATCAACGGAAATAGGGTCTAGACAGGGGTTAAAATAAGTTGACACTTTGGCCGTTAAGATTGAAAGAAGAAATCATGTATTCACCAAAAATATAAACTTTTTTCAAATTTAACGTGAAGCTCTATTCTGCTTAATTATTTTGTACATAGGCATAGATTTTTATGTCTTCCCATATTTATAAATAACAAACGTATTGTTTCTTATATTTAAATGAAAATCATTTTCACAAATATGATCTAACGAGGTAGAAATCTCGAAACATAGAAATTTACGTGTCATAAATTTAATTAGATGATTATATTATGCTCTACAATATTTGTAAAAAAAGTAAAGGCAAGAGAACTCGGAATTCTAAAACTGTTAGTTCTCTTCACACACACACACACACACACACACACACACACACACACACACACACACACACACACACATATTATAAATTATATTTTTGAACATGTACATAATTTTTCTATATATATCCACGACAAAGGTACGTTTGTTTCGACATTGAAACTTCAATGTCTCATCAGGCGGTGTGGAAAGTAATGGAAAGCCTCTTTCCTTATATTTGTTTAGTTTTGTTAGAGGTGTTGGTGGGGGTTAGTGATAGGGGGTTAAGTCTCTGACCGTTGGAATTTTTGGAAAGGGTGTTTTTTTAATATGTTTGATTAATGAGAGTCTTTTATTTCTAGACTGATTTAACCTTGTAAGTTTTATTATCTAGTGACCGGACTACACCCTTTGGATTTCTTAGAAGAGCCGGTAATGGGTGGCGCCGGATATTTTTATTTAAGCAGAGTCTTTGTAATTAATGCAAGTTTGTATATTTAATCTTAACTTTGGATTTAGGAAGTATATTTTTTTTTATTAAATTGTTAATTTTTAATTAATTAGATCATAGTTTGGAAAACGTTTTTACTATTAAATTTTAAATTTTAAATTTCTGTTCTTATATCTAGTCAATTGTGTATGTGGTGAGGGTTTAGTGGTAAGGGAACAAGTACTGCTGATTGACCATTAGAATTTTGGTGTGGGGAGTGTAAGTTTTATTTATATATATCTTGTGACGAGACTATATCTTTTAGGATTTCTTAGGGGGACAGGTTAGTGGTGGGATGCGTATTCAGTACAGAATATTTTTTGTATATAAGTAGGATTTTTTTAAAATAATCTAAATTGTATATTTAATCATAATTTTGGATTTAGGAAGTCGATTTTTTCAATTAAATTTTAAATCTTAATTAGATCACAGTTTGGAAA
The DNA here is from genome assembly GCA_037127315.1 of Ascarosepion bandense. NCBI lineage: Eukaryota > Metazoa > Mollusca > Cephalopoda > Sepiida > Sepiidae > Ascarosepion > Ascarosepion bandense. The sequence goes on along the minus strand of JBBBDQ010001625.1, from coordinate 1,628,358 downwards.
CCGATTTAGTCTATTAAATTCCAAATTTTAATTATATCACCGTTTGTGGTAAAATTTAATGTAAGAGGTAAATTTTAATGTTAGGGTTATTTAGGTACTAGATAAACGCAGGTAATAAGTGCGTAATAAGTAGAATTTTATGTAAGGAGAAAGTAGAATGTTTGTATTTAAGGTAATAGTTGAGGTTTTGTGTGTATTAAGGACAGTATATATAATTAATCTAATTATGGCTTACTTTATAATTTAGTAAATCGATTCTTAATTTTATTTAGAGAAAAATTTCTAATTTAATTATGAATATTAAACCTTACTTTAGAATATAAAGAATACAAAGACCTGATTAAGTAAAACTTAACTAAAAAAATTTATCTACCGGCCTGCTTATTTACGATAAATTGTTATTACGAAAATGTGTGCTGTTCGGCAGGATTCGAACCTGCGACCCCTATTTGCATAGTGGGGAAACTATCATTGGATCTGCAAACGTCTTAGATTTCTCGACCACGAATGGCCTCCAGTCTAAACGAGGTTTTTATCAGGCCTATATAACACAGTGCGGATGTGCGTTGTGGTGCATTGGATATCGGCTCGGAACGAGAAATCGGGGAGCCGAGTTCGAATTCCAGCCAAATTCATTGCATTCACTTACGCGCAAATACCCTTGGGAAAGGTATTAATCCGTCTATTCCTTCCAGTTATGGGTTAAATAACAGGACAGATTGGATTCTATAGCCTTGGTCGGCAACCAGTCTACCGCAGAAAGCAATGGCAACCTACTGCGGGATAATCTTCTGCCCAGTCAGTCATGTCTCTTTCGAGACATGATCGCCCAAGCGTGTATCACGTATGGCACTTAACTGACTGACATAACACAATTTTCGATTTATCGCAAACAACCATATTTGCTCTGAAATGTATCGTAATGTCAACAAATGTAAACATGTTACGGAAATTAACGAATTTTAACGAAACTTGGTTATAAACAACCGACAATTTGAAATGAATTGTTTGAACATTATTTTTTATCGATACTCGTATTTAAGTAGATATTCTGTTTTTTAATTAAACACTATTATATATTTATATCTACCGGCCTGATTATTTGCGATAAATTGTTATTACGAAAATGTGTGCCATTCGGCCTGGATTCGAACCTGCGACCCCTATTTACATAGGGGAAATATTCGTGGTCGAGAGGTCTAAGACGTTGCCAGATCAAATGGTAGCTTCAAGACATAACCCATATCTAATCTAAACGTATTTATAAATAGAACTTTGTCTGTGTATGTGCGTCTGAGTGTGTGTGTCCGTTACCTATAGATTCCGAAACGGCTGAACCGATTTTCTTGAAAATTTACACAGTTGTACTATAAGCGTCTGCGAGTGTTCTTAGCTAGGTTTTGTGTCGAGGTACTCCCGATAAATATCGAAAATCGATAATCTAAAAAATCGGGTTATAGAAGGAGTGGTCCGATTTTAAACAAATTTGATACACTCATAGACAAAGACATAAGAAACGATATTCAGAAGTTTCAATGTTGCAGTTCTTACAATAGTGCAAAAAATCGATAATATATATAAAAGGCAAGATGTTTGTGTGTGTGTCTGTTTATCTGTCTGTATGTCCTTTATACAAATCCACAATTTTTATCCGATTCTCACCAAACTTCACACAAATATTCTTTAGGCTAAGTCTGAGCTCCAGGACCATGAATTAGTCTTAAAGCTTTCATTACACCCGAGCAATGCCGGGCTATACTGCTAGTATATATATATATATATATATATATATATATATACTATTTTAAAAAGTAAGGAAATTCATTAATAATCTCTAAGGCCCTTTCATCCAATTTCACCGTTGTAAAAAATTATTCACACGAAAAGTATAGTAACGGCGAAATTGAATAGCAAAAACGAGGGAAGTACAATAATATATATATATATATATATATATATATATATATATATATATATATATATATATAACGAGGAGAGGGTAATTCACGTGTAAATAATTAGCAAGGGGCAGTTAAAATAAAATATCTCCCAACAAATTCAGAGACTTTACAAAATCCTTCTACCGGAAGAAAGAAGGTTTCAGGTACTGATATAGAGAGTGATTAGAGAGTGATTAAAAAACATCTGACAAAAAACAGATGACAATGTTACCTGTCATCAGTTTTGCGTGTCATCGGGTTTGTGTCATATGTTGCGTGTATATATGGTTGTGTATGAATATGTGTATATGTTCACCAAACTGATGTATTTTTCTTAATTTTTAAGTTTTTCTTTTAAGGGAACGACCGTTATTTTTATTCGTTTTTTTAGGTATTTGTGAATCTCATTCATGTAAAATCCTTTGTTAAATAAAGACGGAAGCTGACGATCGTTCGCCTGAAATAGCCCTATATCTCCGATTCACCATGAAATAACGTGTCTGTCTTAATTTTTCTTATATTTGCTCTATATGTATTTATATGCATATATGTTTAGAGCTCTCTTAGAGAGTTATCCCACCACTATATGCAAAGGATACTCTTTTGGATTCTTCTATACCCACACTGCATGCTGACACACACACACACACACACACACACACACACACACACACACACATATATATATATAACACTCTCAATGCTCCGAAATGTCTTTATGAATATAATAACAAATAAAAAATGATTAATCGAAGTACCTTTTCAGTTGCCTCCAATAAAACTTATATGCAAGAGGTATTGCTGACAAAAAAAAGAAAACAAAAAAAGCAAAAGCAAAAAACCAAAAAACAACAAATATATATATATTTCCGTGTGTGTGTGTGTGTGTGTGTGTGTGTGTGTGTGTGAATGTGATCATTAAATTACATTTAATTATATCAGTTATGGTCCTCTATAGTTTACCTGTATCTAACCATTTCGCTTTTTTTGGCAAAATTTATGTTAACTTTGTTTCTTTTTATAAATACAAGTTGCAAAATTAAAATCCATACGTTTACCTTGATAACGTCCCTCATGGGCCATTACCTGTTGGTAAAGTAAATATATTAAAGGCTGGAATGTCGTAAAATCAACGTACCATTCAAAGTGATATGTTCAAATAGCCGACAATATGTTAATGATTCTCATTTTACACTCAGTGTTTAATATAAAAATAATAGAAAATTGTATATATTCAGAATAAAGTAACCTATCGTTCACTGGATTTTTATTATGTACAATACTTCACAATAAATGTGCTTTAAATGCTTAACTTTATTTATCAACGCATATTGTTCTAGTTCACGTGAAGAAACCGATTATTATATTAGTGAAAACTTTTGTATTTATTCTTATATTAAAAAATCGTTTAACTTTTGTCGTAGGAGTGACTGTTGCATTTAATCTATTTCAGCAGTAAACGGGTGGAACCTAGAGCCTTTCTAGTAGTAAGCTAACTTCATGTAGTCGGTCCACTGTGGGATAGGAAATTAAGAATTAAAAGCAACCTTTTTCACTTTTACAAAAATTCACAATGACGTGTGAAATCTTGTTTTTTCCCAAATAGAAAAAGGATTGACCATGTGCTTAAGGAAAAAGTCGAAACCGGATTTCGCAAGTAGATGTTAAATTGATATTCTGACCAATAGAAGCGGTTTGCAAAACCCAGAAGACTTAGCGATCCAGTGCGAAAATCTGAACGACTATAAAGGCTTTGATCAGATCAGCGCCAGTCAGTCAAGGGATGGAAGCAGCTAGACGGCAAGCTAAAATGTAATGAGAGACGCTTCAAGCTGACCCGGACGTTCTTCCTCTTTCTCTTTTTTTATCGTGTGATGATTCCTTCTACTTTTCCATTCAAAGACACTCCTACTGAACAAACGCTCATACATACATAGATACGTACGCATGCATAAACTCTTTCCAACAAATTACTATTACGAACATTTTTGATACCCTTAACTTTCTCAGTGAACATTAATTTCTACCACAATTCATGTTATCCTTTTCATTAATAAATTTCTAATTTAACATGAGAAATGTATATTTTATTCTTACACTATTCCACGCATCCCACATTTCAAGCTGCAGCCAGTGAATCTTCTGATAATTCTGATGACAACGGATAAAACTTGTAAGCTATAGGGAGTTCGATTATGTATGACACAAGGCTGAATTAAATAAACATTAACCATCTCCCTACGGCTTCACCACCATGGTAAAAAGCTGATTAGAGCAGTTGCCATGAAAATATTTTTTGTAAAGGATAAACAGAAGTCACGCCATGTCGGTGAGAAAGTGATTGAAGTCGGGATGTCAAGTTAGGATCGAATAAATTGCAGATCCTTTTTTTGGATTTTGTTAAGAACATTTAGTTTAATAGCAGAGGCTCTAGACCAGATATTGCAGTAATATTCAATACACAGATGAATGGTAGATTTGTAAATGTGCGAAAAGGACTTTGACGAGAAAAATGTTCTGGCACGACACACTCACAAAAATATTTGTGCTGTAGATGTAGCAATCAATTTGATGTAGTCGCTCCACTTCAACTCAGTTGAAACTTTGAAGGCCAAGATGGAGCAATGTGTGGTTTTTCAGGAGTTTAGCATCAAACATACTGATAGCAGGCAGAAAAGTTTCTCTACGGTGTTTCAATGAGAGCAGTTTTGTTTTGTAGGCGTTAAAATTGACAAGCCACTTCCTAACCCAGTTGACCATTGATTGATGATCCTTTTCAAGGTTTGCTTTGTTAGTCATGTCGGATTTACTATTGAGGCAGGAGTAAATGGCAGTGTCATAAATACCTTTTTGGAAACTGATGACATCAAGAAGATCATTGATGTAGATTAGAAACAGCGTAGGACTCAGTATAGAGCCTTGGGAGGAAATCTGTGTTCGTGTGAATAGATGTGAAAGCTTACCCGTTCTTCATTTCACGATTTGATAGAAATGATTGATTAAATCAAACAATCGTTCTGTAATACCGTAGCCCTGTAGCTTACGTAGAAAACAGTGTGCCAAACACTGTCAAACACCTTCAAAATATCTAGAACCATAGCTCGAGCTTCGTCGTTATTATCAAGTGCTTGATATACATATTCAGTGATAGCCGTTAATACATCATCGATAGAGCTGGCGAAACGGAAGCCATGTTGTTTTTCAGAGAGTAGGTTGTGGGAAGTAAGATACTTAACCACATCAGTATTGATCAGAGCCAATACTTTGCCGAAAAGCGATAAGGGACTAATAGAATGATAGTTTGAGTGGTCAGCGGGTTCTTCGTGGATCTTAAAAAAGAAACTACAGAGGAGGATTTCCAATATGATAGAAAGCAGGAAGAAGCGAGGAAATTATTGTAGAGTTTGGAGAGAACTGGAGTCAGCTCGAGAGCACATTTCTTTAGGACGACGGCAGGGATAAACCCTGCTTGACTTGTGGGAGTCTAGTTTGGAAATGGTGTCTAAAACCAGTGACGTGGTTATGGGCATAGCTCTCAGTAAAGCCTCCGTTCTTAGGGGTAAATCAAGTACTACTGATGAGTCAAGTGTAGAGTTTGAAGAGAATTTCCGAGCAAAGCATTGAACCTTATCTGCAATAGATGTCAGGATTTCAAATTGATTAAATAGAGGAAGTATTAAAGATTTGCTGTTGTTCAGGACACTCTTGCAGAGCCACCAATAGTCTCCAGAACCAAACTTGTAAGATGCTATGCATTGTTTCTTTCTATCAGCAAACAGTAACTTTGCTTCTTTAAGAACAGCCAGAAAAAAGTGATTCCTGCGGGCTATAACGAGTCCCAATCAGTTTGTTGATACCAGAAAGAAGTTCTGTTGGTTGAAGATCTTGCCTGGTGGAAGAGGTGATCGAGAAGAAAAGCGTGTCAATCAGGATTACTGGGAAAACGCGTAGGGAAGTCCACCACTTGCGTGAGATATTGATTGCTTGTAAAGTTCAAGGTTTGGATGGCAGCGAAGTCAATGACAGTGTTTAAGCCACCTGGTATTAAAGTCACCGAATAAATATATTTGCAAAAGGGTCTGGAGAGATGACTTTGTCTATATTATTAGAAATACAATCTAGCACACTACAGTCATGAGAGAAGAAGGAACGGTAGAGAAAGAAGAGCTTAGTATAGAGTGAAGGAGACACATGTAAGAGTGATCAGGAGGTTCAAGAGAGAGTTCCCTAGCCAGCGGGAGATGTTCGCGGACAAACACACAAGACATGCATGTAGACATTCCTAAAGAGAATTCAGAGAAAAGAATTGCAGAGTTGAAATTGGTTTCGCAGAGAGCTAGGATGTCCGGAGATTGTTGAGAGAGAAACGATTACACATTGCAAAAATTAGTACGAATACTGCGAATATTGGAGAAAAAAATGTTGAAAGGTTTAGTTCTTCTTCTATGTGCCTTGTCCCTTCAGGACGTAGGCGATCATGGATCTCCACGTCTCCCTATCCCTTGTGGCTCTTAGTATGTTTGCTCCTGTTGCTCCTGGCAACCCCCGTTCCGTCATCCACCTGATCAGACCCTGCAAATATATTATCCGCTGCCTTCCTCTGTCTCTCCTTCCTTCTATCTGTCCAGTCAGTATCAGGTTCTCCAGGCTCTCTTTCCTCATTGCATGTCCCAGGAACTTCAGTTGTCTCTTCCTGATGCTCAGCATCAATTTCCTTTTTGTTGCCATTCTTTCTAACACTTCGTCGTTGCTTGTATGCTCAGTCCACGATATCCGTAGCATCCTTCTGTAGAACCACATTTCGGCCGCTTCCAGTTTTGTCCTCATTTTCGATGATATTGTCCAGCATTCACAGCCGTATTGAAGAACTGACATCACGTAGCAGTCTAGCACTCTTTTCTTCGTTTCTATTGAGATTTTCCTGTGTGTTATGTTTGTTTAATTGGTTTAGTTTTATTTCGTTAGTTGTTTATCGTCATGGTGCGTTATTTCGGCAAAGAAAAGGTTGAGAATAGTAGTAACAGTCGGTCGTCTAGTGTAACATTTACGGGCTGGGAAATGGAGTAGACAGCAATATAGTAAGGCCTCGAGGTTGCCCATCGGAAGTACTTACAGGGACGATACCCTTTCAAGCGCAACATAGAACTCCGATATTACGCGACTGTTGATCTCTCTAGACGTTGCACAAGAATTCGGGCTCCGAATCACCAGTCGGGAAGCAGCAACCACAAACTGCCAACTCAGTACCCTCAGAATGAATACCACCGCTATTAATGCTTCAGAAGATGAAAAACAGAAAACAAGGTATTAGCCTCTACTCCTGTTTAGATGTATTGTCCGGGTGATAGGAAAGCCCATCTAATAAAAACATAATAAAAATAAAATGTTACTAAGTTTACATCAATTAGAAATAAAAACAACATAAAATTTAAACGTAATATTAACAGATTTGGATTCTTTTGGGAGAAGAGACAAAGAAAAAAATAAATTGACAAATTCAAATAAGAATTAAAAATAACAGATACCTACTGCTGTAAAATAATTTCTGGGTTAGACTTTCCAGTTAATTTATATCTCAGAATGTAAATTCATCTAACTTGATTGAGAGTCAATCGTCGGCCATCAAAAACTCTTTATTAACCATGTGATGTTTAGCGGACATTCTAGTTTATAATGGGATTTCGGGATATGAGAGTGGGAAGTAATCTATCCCTAGAGTCATGAAAAAATACCCAACTCCATAGCAGTAGGTTTAAAAATTGTTTGCTTTTTAATCGTTATTTATAAATGAAAATTCGTTGAGAGCTAAAAAATGATCCCGTGTTTGATTTTAGGCGTGAATTCGTCGGTGTTCTTCTTTAATAGGATCTGAAGAAATAGTAATCACCGTCGTCGTCGACACTCAGTCGAAGGTCACTTAATAAGATTATGATTTTATATCCGATAGCTTGATTCGATAGCATTGGCGTCAATATCAAGTAAATTACTCGCCCGATTGAACAGGCCAATTTCACCGACTTGTTTGTTTTCCTTCAACTGCACTAATTCGATGTGACATTGAAACTAGCCTCCCCGAGTCATTTTATCGAGCCTGGATTATTATTAAGTATCTTTACGTTGTTCTATTTCGAAGTAATGGTGCTATCAAATAATTAGTGGCATGCAGTGAGCAGATGGCATGGCTGGACACTACCATAAAGTTCATTGCTCTGATTCCATTTTAATGCTGTCATAGCAAATGTTAATGCAATACTTCATACAGGGGATTATTTTCTTGATAAGGAAATAGAATTGGTAGTATAAATTGAGTAGATGCAGAGTTTTGAGTATGCGAAATGAAACCTTTATGAATAGTATTTTAATAAAGATTTCTAACTTTAAGGAGAGATTTCCTACACCCAACGCATCTTAGTTAAGTGACATCTGAAGTTTAATTCAAAGCATTCGTGTTGGAGTGAATGCTTTATTTTATTACTAAGAGTTCATTAGTGGTAATATAAATGAAAATCACATATTTTCTTTGCAGATAATAGAGAAAAGAGAGCCATTCTAAGCAATATCAGGAATAAAGAAACTGTTTTTTTCCTAATAGGAACTGCTGTATTTGATGATATATATATATGCCACCACTCAATATAACATTTATTATTACAATATAATGGAGTTTACTTAAGTAGTCTACGGCATTTTGATAAGTAATATTTATACCAGATATTTAAACTTCCCATATAAGTCTCGGGTTTATATGGTAACAATATATTTATATTTCACTCTTCTATATTTACAGCGATTCAAGTTTAGAAGTAACTGAATCCCCAAATACTCAGTCTGTCATTTTCATCTGTCACTTATTTGGCAACAACTGCGGCTGATCACAGTATTGTAAAGATATTCTTCGTCAATAATAAACGTGAGTCATATTCTTGAATGAGTAATTCTAAATGCAATGCACTGACATCGCATATAACGCATTAAGTAAAACTTGAAATATCCTTTTCATCATTAGTCTCATATCTTTCTAAAGCGTGTTCAAAAGGCAAATATTTATTTTGCCTTAAAATAAACATGTCTGGTTTATTTTATTATACTCAAAATGAAGACATATACGCGAAATCTCTTGTTTTTTCTGCTTTCTTATTTTTTAACCTTTTTTTTTACTTCTACTTCTATTGAATGTCAAGACGTCAAGATTTATTGACACCACACAGATAAGTGAAGCAGACCCCACATCAAATCTATTTCATCTTTATCAATATTTACATTTTGAACTTTATAAAAGATTTATATTTTTCTAATCTATACTTACTGACAATTTTCTGCAATGAAAATATCTGAATTATGATTTGGATTTGGATTTGATGCTGCTCTCTTTTTTGGCCGAGAAGCATTTATCATTCTTTTGTAATCAGACTGGTGCGCGATGCCTAACAATGTAAAACTAAAACAAAGTTCAATCCAAGTCATAATAAAGTATAACCGTCAACGATTATCAATAAAGTACAACAAAATAAAAGCGACTGTTTAAAAAAATAAATGAAAATAAAATACATGTAAATGTTTTGTTTTCGAAAATGGTTCGTTCAGCCTCGTTTTCAGCCATTGGCGCCATTTTATATTGTGCTGTCGTTCATTAACTAAAGAGATTACTTGTTGGTATTGAAACAGTGCTGAACTATAAACGTGATCTATGAAGATAGACAGAGAAGAGTATGGTGATTAAATTTGCATTTTGGTCGACGAAGACAAAACTGTAAACAAAGGTTTCATATTTCATTCTTCTTGTCGTGACAATAAAAGAATCCACGATTTTAAACTTCACTAAAATTCTCCATTTTGCTTTGTGGTACAGTGGATATCGGCTCGGAATGAGAAATTGGGGAGCCGAGTTCGAATTCCAGTTGGATTTATTGCGTTCATTACGAGCAAATACCCTTGGGAAAGGCATTAATCCGTCTCTTCCTTCTAGTTATGGGTTAAATAACAGGACAGATTGAGTTCTATAGCCTTGGTTGGCAACCAGTCTACTGCAGAAAGCAATGGGAACTTACGGCGGAATAATCTTCTGTCCAGTCAGCCATGTCTCTTTTGAGACATGATCGCCCAAGCGTGTATTGCGTAGGGCACTTAGCTGAATGTATTTACAAAATTCTGCAAAAATTTTGATATTTACAAAGCACATAATCGTGAATAAACATAAATAAACAGCTTCTCATTATAAAAACAAAATCATTTTCTTTTTAATATTCTTTCAACGAGAAATTTTATTAAAGATGTAAATTTAATCGCTAAATAACTTTGTTTTATCTTTTTCGAAAAATATAACATTACATGAATGAAGATATTTAAGTGAAACTGTAAAACTTTACTTAATGGCAGGTTTTCTCACATTTCAATATTCATCTATTAAAATGACCTATTCTCATATTAAAAAGATGATGAAATGCATTTATAAACTAGTAGACTGATGTTTTCGTATTTAATTTCATATTAACTCATTAAGAAATAAATCCATTTTTCATACTGTTGTTTAAACAGTGTAAACGCGATTATGTAATTTGAAATGCTTAATCATTTTGTTAAGGATTTCTTAAATTTGGTGCAACTTTGAATGGAAAATCAGTTTGCCACAATTATGCATATAACATTTCCCAACCTCAAGTTAAATATATGGGCCATAATTTTTCTTTATTTCATATCCTTTAAAAACTTGATATATTCTGGGTAAATAATTATATAAAAAGATTTCATGTAGTTCTCTATGAATGTGTCTATTTAAACGATAACATCTGCAAAAATGGAGAAAACTTTGAATCAAAATTTGAATAAAATATCCATAGTAAAAACACACAGGATTCATATGATTTGAATGAAATGTTTTTCCTACGTGTTTCTTCTTGGATAGGAAAAAAAAGTATAGTATTTGATTTAGCTACAACTAAAAACAAAAAAGATGAACGTAATAATAAGAAATTATACGAATGTATTCTTGACATTATAATATATCGAAAATATTATTTTCATTTAAGTAAGTATTCAAATTGTTAAATGACCTTATTGTCTTTACGATCCAAATCCATAATCAAACAGTAAGTCACTTGACACAGCATATCTGTTCTATTCTGATGAAAGCAACCCGACTGAAAAGTATGTCATCACAAAATATTAATAACTCCAGATATTCACTTTATCAAAAATTAATACAATGGAATCGATGTTTAAATTGCTTTTAAGTAGAAGTAGAAGTAAAAGTAAAAACAAGAGATTTTCTGCGTATGAATCTTTTTTATTTCTATTAAATAGCTATAGCAATTTTATCTGTGGTAACTGAAAATTTCATTTACATTCTTGACGGAACAATTTGTCCTCTAAAAAAGTAAAAGGTGCTGATCAGTATCAATTTATCTTGTAATCAATAAAGACACACACACGAACATCTTTTAATTAGCCTTTTTAATGCATTCAATAAGAGCAAACAATGCAGCACAAAGTGAATTAAGGATACGAATACTTATAGATGCGAACACATAAAAACGGTTGTATATGCGGAAAACATTTCGTGGGAGGCATTATTAATAAAACTGATTATTTATGTCTGAATATTATAGATATATTGTACTGAATCACTGGAATTACTTTCTACCTTTTCAAAATCGATCAATAAATCATAAAAGATAATTTATACAGCGAGACGACTCTAAGAGAACCAGAAGACCTACAAAGATTTGTTATTGGTGAGTATAGATTTAATAACATAAAATGCGCAGATTAAACTGTGTTGACACGTTAAAACAAAACAAAACAAAACAAAACGTATAGACCCGTTGGATAATATCGTAGAGGAAAGAAGACAGAATGCATTGTTTTTAGTAAAAGACACACTCTAAAATTTGTGCCATAAAATGGAAACGTCAAAGTCAAGTCGTTTCAGAAATTGAAATCTCTAGGTAGTGTAGGAACAGACAGACAGAGAGAAAGTGTAACATATAAAAGCGAAGGTGCATAGGAATAACGAAATCTCTAGGTAGTGTAGGAACAGACAGACAGAGAGAAAGTGTAACATATAAAAGCGAAGGTGCATAGGAATAACGAAATCTCTAGGTAGTGTAGGAACAGACAGACAGAGAGAAAGTGTAACATATAAAAGCGAAGGTGCATAGGAATAACGAAATCTCTAGGTAGTGTAGGAACAGACAGACAGAGAGAAAGTGTAACATATAAAAGCGAAGGTGCATAGGAATAACGAAATCTCTAGGTAGTGTAGGAACAGACAGACAGAGAGAAAGTGTAACATACAAAAACGAAGGTGCATAGGAATAACGAAATCTCTAGGTAGTGTAGGAACAGACAGACAGAGAGAAAGTGTAACATATAAAAGCGAAGGTTCATAGGAATAACGAAATCTCTAGGTAGTGTAGGAACAGACAGACAGAGAGAAAGTGTAACATATAAAAGCGAAGGTGCATAGGAATAACGAAATCTCTAGGTAGTGTAGGAACAGACAGACAGAGAGAAAGTGTAACATATAAAAGCGAAGGTGCATAGGAATAACGAAATCTCTAGGTAGTGTAGGAACAGACAGACAGAGAGAAAGTGTAACATATAAAAGCGAAGGTGCATAGGAATAACGAAATCTCTAGGTAGTGTAGGAACAGACAGACAGAGAGAAAGTGTAACATATAAAAGCGAAGGTGCATAGAAATAACGAAATCTCTAGGTAGTGTAGGAACAGACAGACAGAGAGAAAGTGTAACATATAAAAGCGAAGGTGCATAGGAATAACGAAATCTCTAGGTAGTGTAGGAACAGACAGACAGAGAGAAAGTGTAACATATAAAAGCGAAGGTGCATAGGAATAACGAAATCTCTAGGTAGTGTAGGAACAGACAGACAGAGAGAAAGTGTAACATATAAAAGCGAAGGTGCATAGGAATAACGAAATCTCTAGGTAGTGTAGGAACAGACAGACAGAGAGAAAGTGTAACATATAAAAGCGAAGGTTCATAGGAATAACGAAATCTCTAGGTAGTGTAGGAACAGACAGACAGAGAGAAAGTGTAACATATAAAAGCGAAGGTTCATAGGAATAACGAAATCTCTAGGTAGTGTAGGAACAGACAGACAGAGAGAAAGTGTAACATATAAAAGCGAAGGTGCATAGGAATAACGAAATCTCTAGGTAGTGTAGGAACAGAGAGACAGAGAGAAAGTGTAACATATAAAAGTGAAGGTGCATAGGAATAAAGAAATCTCTAGGTAGTGTAGGAACAGACAGACAGAGAGAAAGTGTAACATATAAAAGCGAAGGTTCATAGGAATAACGAAATCACTAGGTAGTGTAGGAACAGACAGACAGAGAGAAAGTGTAACATATAAAAGCGAAGGTTCATAGGAATAACGAAATCTCTAGGTAGTGTAGGAACAGACAGACAGAGAGAAAATGTAACATATAAAAGCGAAGGTGCATAGGAATAACGAAAGATGATTTCTAGAAGTTAATTAGGATATTGGAACATGTTCTTGGAAACAAAGGAAATGATGGCGAACAGTTAGACAATATCTAATATCTTATGTGTCATAGAATGCTGGGCAATTTTCCTCACAGATAAAAAAGAATCATGAAGCGACGGATGACGAAAGAGAGTCAGGAGTATTTCCCATTCACAGGATATACGAAAGAGAATAGAAGCAGGAGAAAACAGTAAATAAACTATGAAACGTGTGTAAATGAATAGCAGAACAGGAACAATGATATGAAAAGAGCAAAAGCTACTTAGAGCAATAAAAAGTAAGAAGTTGTAGACAGACAACATACAGGGTGCGATTGGATTAATTGTCGTATAAATTATGCAGACGGGAAATAACAATGAAATCTTGTTTTAACAAATATATTTAATAAAATGACACAAAATATCTTGAAACAAAAAGTAAATTTATTCAATAAAATCGTCATTGGCTTCAACCACGGCCTCCAAGCCACTTCAAAATCTCCTGCATCTCTTCTGTGTGATGTCCTTGTTTAAGTTGATGAATGCTGCCATAATCTTTGCCATCAGTTCATCTGTCAATCTGTTACAAGGAGTTTTGTTGGTCTCTGTCAACGAACAAAACTCGGGATGTTCGAATAAACAGAAACAATAATTAAAGGTGACAATGTAAATGGCAGTTAATGATGAAATACTCATTCAAAGAAAACCAGACAATTTAAAGGACAATCGTAACTCTGGAAACCTTTGTAGGTTTTGGAAACAATTTGGAGCAGAAAAATAGTTAAAAAGGCATATTTTTTTTTTAATATGACACAGATTGTATTCATGTGTGGAATGTTTGATTATGAATGCTGCACTGATTGAAAACGACATGCGACTGAACAATTTTGTTCGAGATTAAAGTAATGATTAGATGAGCAGATGGAAACTCAATTATTGCTGTAGAATTTGACTGGGAGAAGAATATGAATATTGTATGTTTATTATAAAATAATAAACATAAACCTTTACCTGGTGAATTTCAACATGGGAAAAAATCATCTAAATGATGATTCAATTTCTTTATGTAGATACTTTATTTTTTTTATATTTTATTGATTAAATAAAATTTAATCAATGAATTGATTAAATATAGCACAATATCGATGTTGAACTTCATTTAAATCTTGAACGATTTACAGATTCCTAGTGAAATGAAGTTTTTCGATTTCCGTCCTCAAAGCCATTCTCATGTCAGATTTGAAACTTTTAATAATTATTTATTAATTTTTTTCATTTATTTATAATTATCATTCGCAAGGGAAATTTTAATAAATTCTTTAAAAATTCCTTGTTAGTCTAGAAATCTTAAGGAGACTAAGCGTTAAGGTTAAGCAAAGACAACAACAATAATAATAATATCATGCTAAAATTATTGACTGATTGATTTGTCTTTTACGGTTTATCAATCCTTTGTAGGTTATTGTAAGACGTAGTATCTTTTGGATTGGAAGAATAATTCTTTTTTTGTGAGTCAATCTTTTAAAGATAGCAATGTTTTTTCACGATACATGACATATTATTGTATCCACAGATGAGGGTAAGGGGAGATTGCTATTTGAGCGTAAGAGATTGTAACAAACGCGACTAGAATACGAATACAGTTCTCCGATTCCTCATTCGGTAGTGCTGTTCACTAATCCACCGGATTGTGCAAAAAATCTTTCAATATTCTTGTATTAATTTTATATTGATGAATATAAAATGGATTGATTAAAAGAATATCACTGATTGCTGCTGAGTGTGTTCCCATATTTTCATCAATCTAAAAGAATTTCAATTCACACATATAAGGAAGGTTATATTAAAACTATTAAACGTTATTAACAACTGCATAAATATGATGTATGTTCTATTCTGTATAACAAATCACAAATGGAAAGTTGTTCCTATTTCCCATTGATAAAGTTAACACTTGAGCATTATCAAATACCGTGTGAAAATTACATTTCTCTCGACATTTTTATTCCATATTATCTTGGGAAATGTTTCCATATATACATCGTTCCGAATATTTGCATAGAAGTAATTTAGGTAGACATGAAGTAACTATATATCTTCAAAGACATCCAGCAACCAAACATTGAGTAAGTATTTATCAAAGTTTCTATCAGTTGTTCATTAATATAATTCCCAAGGAATCGTTTTAATCAATTCTCTAAAATCCCTTCATGAGTTTCATTACGGTGTTTTCATTTGTACTTCCAATTCTTTAGACAGCAACATTTTACAAACAGTTACTCTTCGATTTTAGTTTTTGACAAATTTATAAATGTCAAAAAATATATTTGAATGCTTCTCTATATTAGAAGACACTTTTACATACTAATTGGTAGAGCACACTTCGGCTAATGGTATAGTTTCCATGATGAATAATAGGAATACAGATTCGATCTTTGCTGGGAAGCACTTTTTTTTCAGTAGAATTTTTTCATCTGGGTCGGTTGACATTAATTTCATTGTTTAAAAATAAAAATAACAGGAGTGTTAACTCAAACACGTATACACACTCACTGTAAAGTGTATATTAATAAGAAATAATGCAAGTTAAAAAATAAATGAACTATTTTCTTTCTTTCTTTCTTTCTATGTCTGTTCATTATCTACTTAGCTATCTATGTCTGTTCATTTTTTATCTGTCTATCTATGTCTGGTCATTATCTATCTATCTATCTATCTATCTATCTATCTATCTATCTATCTATCGTGATGAAGCAAAGCTTACAAAACTCTTTCGACTTTAAAAACTTGATTATCATTCATAAATTGGCCTATTAAAAGAAAAAGAATCTTGATAAAACATATAGATTCCATTATTTTCTCTTACAGCATCACCCCTCTTCATTTCTTAACCATGACATCCTTGAACTTCTTAGCCCACTCCTTACTAAAAACTGCTTTGTGAGTATTGATCCTTCTGGTGGAAATTCTTGTTGGACTACTCCAAAAACGCCTCACAACTATGAGGACAATTGTATTTTATTTTGATATTTTTTTCTCTCTTGAGAATGGAAATGTGCTTCGATTTATATTGTGAGTCTAAATCATAAACTATATCTCAGGAGAAATTTGCGAACAAGTGTGATTGATAAATCGATCCAAACTTTTTTGAATTGTTTAAATGACTAGTATTTTATTTATTTATTTTTACTCTACTATTTTATTTATTTATTCTTTTACACTGGTCAAATATTTTCACAAGTAGACTGCTTAAGAAATAAAATGTGTTAATTCTTACGTATTTTGGCATGTTGAATTAAAAAGTGACCGTCAATTTAGATGATTGACTCTAGGTTTAGAGATATTTAGTCAGTTATATTATATGAATGAGTACAATGGATGAGTTCAAGGAAAACAATGTTACCTTGAAAATCTGCTCTGACGTTTTGTTTTACATAGGCTATCAGAGTAATAAAGAAACACATCAAGTTGTGCATCCTGAATAACATACAACCGGAAAATTCTCTTCAGAGCTATATATATGCACAGTTATTCAACAACCACACGTCGCTTTTTAGTTTGTCTTTTGTAAACTGCAGAAAGATCATCTCTGGTCGCAGTGCAACATTAATGAGCCAGAATTGATGGGTTCCATGCACTCTGATACATTTATTCCATTGTTTCAATGTCTTGGTGAAATTATTTATGGTGCTCGTTACCCACACACCACAGTTTTTTTGTAGGGCGGGGATCAAGATGCGAATCTAAGAAATGGATCTTCAACGACATGTTACAGCTAATATTTGTATGCCTTATAATATTTGTATGCCTTATAATATTTGTATGCCTTATAATATTTGTATGCCTTAAGGAAGTCTTCTGCCGGTTGTAATTTTCTGCTTTTTCATTCCTCAGAAATTTGGTTGCCACTGACATGAAAGCTTTTCATGCAGTGTTTTCCTTTGCCCGCAATACACTGTCATAATTTTAAAAGAAGTTTACGTATCTGGGGGTAAAAAAAGATGCTTCCTTTGATCTTTGTTTCACTTACTCTTGGAAATTTATTCTGCACATACTTTGTTTTGTTCATAGCCATCACGAAATCTTTCTTAAGATCAAGCTTGATGCGAAGAATTGGTAACAATATTTTCTTTGACTGCATATGCTGCATATATTTCCTCCCAGGTTCTTGTGATTGTCATTGTGGCCATTTTCCCTTGATCTAATGAAAACATATATCGGCTATCCCATCAAGAGTACTTGGTATATTGATCTTGCAGCCCTAGCAAGAAAGCAACAACCTTCAAATATCCTCAGTTAGAAGTTATATTGATGACAATTGATACATCTAAGTAGTTATTCATATTGTGATGTTTCTTTCATGGGAACTGCATGATCAACTGGGATTGAAGGTAAAACATTACCATTGTGCAACAAGACTGTTTTGAAACTTGTCTTTGAGGAATAAAACAGCTCCATTTTTTTGGATTGTAACTGATGTTAAATGATTGCGTGAGACCATTGATATAATTTCTGTACATCAAATCACCTTCCATATGAGGAAAAATGGGATGAGATACATAGAGCATCCGTACAACCCCAGCTAATTGATTCTACTGCTGTAACTAGGAAACTAACAGTTCTGCTTTACTTTTAGGAACTTCCAAATACTGTCTAGGTCACTTTAAGTTATGAAGTATGGTTTTGAAACGGGTGTTGGTATCTTGGTCATATGAAATTGATGGTTCAGGCTTTGAGGTTTTGTTGTTTTCGTTTGATACAATTTCATACGATTCCGGTGCTTCTGTGATTTGTATGTTTTCATTATGTGGGTCAGGACGCAAAATTGATGAAATGTTTGGATATTGCACTTTCCATTTTTTTGACAGCTATTGGAGATACCCTGAAGAAGTAGCAATCAGTACCATGATCGTTTGAATCTCTCCAAATAATGGGTACTGCAAAAGGCATATATTTTTTCTTCTTGCTTAACCATTGACTGACATTTGTTTCACAGTTATACGTGTCGTGTTCACTCTTTGTTCTGATCTTCAGTGTTGCATCCAAAATATAGTTGATAAGCTTTTCTAATTACAGTTGTTATATTTCACTTTTGAGATGCAAAAGACATTTCGCCACACATATAGCTGAAGTTATTGGCTTTGTTTAAACAATGACGCGGTATTTTTCATAGATCAGTTAAATATGTAAAACCTGAGTAGAAAGGAGAATAATTAGGTAATTAGAAGATTAACTAATCTGACAAGGACAACTATTTTAATTCAATATTCCTATAACTGTAACCCCACTGGTCGATCCTGGTCAACAAAACAATAAAGTCATCCCACGAATTGGTCTTGGTTAACGATAACCAATAATGTAGCCCTATGCTCCGCATTGGTCTGCAAGTTTCTTCAGGCCAACGTGGTTACCATCTTCCTGACTCCTCATGCGTTTTAATAACCGTTTCACTACAAGCAAGGCAGTATCACCACTGGTGCGCAGAATAAGTCCTGGAAGTTTCATTAAAATCAGTCAATGAGTTGATTTTTGTAATAATTTTCAAATTAATGTGTCTTTCAACGCAAAAAACAAAAACAACTTGCGTAATATTACGTTTTCCTTAGTTACTTAAACCTAGCGTGAATCGCTAACGGAAAACAACAACAACAACAACAACAACAACAACAAAATTACTGAAAATTCGATCGTTTTAAAAAGAATCAAAAACTTTTAAATTATGATGACAACAAAATTTGATCTTTCCTCTTAATAATAGCATAAACATTTTGATGATAAATCTTTGTTTTTATTAAAATCATGCTATGCTGTTTTTTCGACAATTGCGTGGAGGTATCTAATTTTGACTCAGTTTTAAAAACGCCCTTATGATTTTCTTCACATAAAGTAAGGGATTATAGATTACTAGAAGTTCGTAATTATGAAATTTATCGAATGTGCATTGTTAGAAAACGTTTTTTACGGATTTAGCTTCGTATACGTACGGTCTCCGTGGTGTGTTTAACTTTTGGCGCAAGTTTTTTGTCTTTCTTTAAATAAAGTGGGGGATTATGGGATACTAGAATTCCCTAATTATGATATATATCGAATATGTTTCCATAGCATTATTAGAAAACGATTTTACGGATTCAGCTTCGTATACGTACAGTCTCCGTGGTTTGTTTAATTTTTGGCGCAAATTTTAAAAACGCCCGCCTTATGACTTTCTTTATATAAAGTAGAGGACTTTGGGAGACTAGAAGTGCCTAAATATGAAACATATCGAATATGTGTCCATAGCATTGTCAGAAAACGTTTTCGTATACGATGGGCACGAAATTTATTTCATTCAAGCAAACTTAAGTTTCTTCTTCTTCTTCTTCTTCTTCTTCTTCTTCTTCTTCTTCTTCTTCTTCTTATTCTTCTATATGCCCTGTTCTTTCAGTACGTAGGCGATCATGGCTTTCCACATCTCTCTATCCCTGGTGGCTCTTAGCACGCTTTCTCCTCTTACACCACGCAACCCTCGTTCGGTAATCCACCTGATCAGGTCCTTCAAATATGTTATCCGCTGCTTTCCCCTGTCTCCTTTTCCCTCTTTCTGGCCTGTTAGTATCAGGTTCCCCAAGCCCTCCTTCTTCATTGCATGTACCAGGAACTTCAGCTGTCTCTTCCTGATGCTCAGTATTAATTTCCCTTTCGGTTCCATCCTTTCAAAAACCTCATCATTGCTCACATGCTCGATCCATGATATTCGCAGCATCCTTCTGTAGAACCACATTTCAGTTGTTTCAAGTTTTTCCTTCATCTTCGATGATATTGTCCAGCATTCACTACCATATCGAAAAACTGACATCACATAGCAATCCAGTACTCTCTTCTTTGTTTTTAGCGAAATTGTCCTGTTTTTTAATACGTTACTCAACTTCTGGAATGCTTCTTTCGCCATGTCAATTCGTCTTCGGATCTCTGTGTCGCACTTTCCGTCTTCTAGAACACTTCTTAGGTATTTAAATTTTTGTAACCGCTTGATTTTAATATCCCCACCCGTATTTGGCATTTTGGGCAGCCCTTTTTGCTGATGACCATGCATTCGGTTTTCTTGCAGTTTATTTGTAGTCCTTTCTTGTCACTCTCTTAATCTACCTTCTGTAGGAGGTCTTGTAGTTTCCTTTCTGTGTCTGCTATCAGCACTGTATCATCTGCGTACCTTATGTTGTTTAAATTGTGGCCTCCGATGACCAATCCTGGCATAACTTCTAGGGTTCTCAGAATAGTCTCGCTGTATAAGTTGAATAGATCCGTTGAAAAAACACATCCTTGTCTTACGGCCCTTTCTATCTGTGTATATCTGCTGTCCGTATGCAGGTGGTTTGCTGCCAGTAGAGATTCTTGATTACTCTTAGGTCTTTCCCAAATATGTCGAGGCTGCGGAGCATCTCCATCAATTATTTGTGTCGTATTTTGTCAAACAATCTTCCTAAAACCAGATCTTCTTCTGATTCATGTTGTACAAATTTATACTACTGGCCTGATGTGAACGCTCTGAAATCCAAGGCGAAACTAAAACTTTGTTTATTGCGCATAGGCTACGCACATAGCTTTCGTTTCGTTTACATACCCAAAGAAAAATACAATCCAGAATTTTAACCAACAGCACTCACCCCCGCCTAAAGAAAAAAAGAGAAATTGAAACCGATTTGAACCCAAGAAAAGGATATAAAATCCTATTAACAAGACTTCTTCGTTAAATGGCCAGCACACAAGCCACGGTTCACAATGCTCGTCGACTCGACCTTCCATCTCCAATGACACTCACTAACGGCCGTCGCCACAGTAAATCACAACTCACCCTCTTTCTCCTACCGTACGCCTCTGCGGACAACTTTTATGACTCTACTTATCTCTTTTTCTCAACGAGAGACATTCACACCGATTTACCCCTTTGTGTTTTTCGTTAATACATTTATTCCGTAAATCCCTCGTTTCTTCTTTGTTCTGCCACCATACGCTTAATATAACGAAGGGTAATAAAGTCACTATGACGCAAAGGGTTACTGAATGTTCGTGACCATGAGAAAAAAGCACTATTATTGAAAGAGAACAATAAAAGAACAGGAATTAAGAAGACAGAAGATAGTAGTTGACATTGCATTTGAATTTTTGAAGATCAAATTTAACAGGAAGCCAGAAGAGAGTTCTATAAGCGAGAAGTGCGATATAGAAACCATTATCATAGAACTTACATCTTTCCACAAGTCCTAGTACTCTACTTAAATTCATAAAGTCTAGGCACCACCAAGGAAAATTCATCAGAACAATTAACATGGAATTATTTATGGAAAAAACACAAGGAATTAATGTTATGTTAGTGGGAAAGTAACTGAAGCTGAGATTCTAGATCAGGATCAGTGTTTTCCATGAATATATTTCTTTCATCCGAAGCTGTGACATCTACTGAATGTGCAGATAATTTAAATATTTCCCAACCAAGGTGCAGCAGTTTCTGCCCGATCAAAAAAGAAGCATGCGGACAGCGTTATTTTCGTAATTAATTTCACCCGCTTTTCGTCGATTGCTTCATTCAGTTGAACAAATTCGGAGCAGTACTTGTTTCAACCAATCGATTGGAAGGAGCTCTGCTCTAATCCCAGCAAAGACGCTATATCTATATGATAGAAATTCCGAACAACAAAAGCAAATATTAACGACATTTTCTACATTGGCGATATTAAACCATTAATTGAAGTAGAATTTTCCCGTAGTTATCAGTTAAGACACATAACTACAATGACGGAAGAAATTCACAAAATAAGAAATTAATACGTTAAATTACACCGTGTAAAACATTTTTTGGGTAGTAACTGTTATTTCCTATTTGCTTACGGCTAGAAAGAATTAAAATGGCTAATATTTTCTTCAAGTTTTTCATTTTGTGATCAGGGTAATGATATTTCTTAAATTTACCTATTCCCATTAGGAAAACTGGCGAATGTGAACATTTTCGTTTGTGCAAAGTAGGAACAAAATGAAAAAATAGCATTTATTTATTCTGGATTACACAAGAGTGACCCATAAAAGTTTTACAAGTTAGTAGTTTTGTTTACGCTTCTAAAATCATGTTTTAGTTATACGATCCTTGATAGTGGCGTTCAATGTCCCTATGTCCTGGTAGAAACGCTAGCCGTGTTCTTCTGAGTACGCCCCCTATGTTCTCCAAGAATTTACTAAGATGAACGTTAAGCATATGGTCTTTCTGGGACATTCTTCAGACGGCTTTGAGGTTCTTGGATGACCTGTCAATGAAGAAGTGCCATTCGCTAGGGAACCAAGCGATTTCAATTGCCTTGAAGAGACCGGTCACATTGTGGCAGAAGCAAAGCCCATCTTGATGAGGGGAAAAAAAGATTAAAAACACGTGGGACGCTTTCTCTGAACTGAAAATTGCACATTTGCATCTAACAAATTCTACTGGTTGAATCTTGACGTCAAAAGCTCGGGATTAGACATGTGGAGCCAAAATATCTGATAAGGGAGTTGAGGTGTTTTTGATTTGAGTAGTAATCAGTCGTGGCCTTGTAACCTGGATCAGTTACTTCATCCTCTTCTAAATAGGCTGTTCTCTTTTGAGGGTGGTTACTCTCGTTTTAAAATAGTTGGTGCAGAGACCTCAGAGTAGTGTGGCATTGGGGCTATGGATGACAAGGTCTGAATATAAGATTCAAAACCCTTCAAAATATAAGATTCAAAACCCTTCCAAATGTCTCGCTGGCGCATTCTTGCCAGCGATACATTTGGAAGGGTTAACCATGCATATGAAGTAATTGCTTGAGAGTTAGTTGGTTTCTTCCAAATTCATGGGATTGCAAATTTTATCCTCTATTTCCCCCTCTGTACCATTCTTAAAGATAGCAAAATAAAAATAGGACTATAAAAATACAAATATATTTCGCCTAGTGTTATTGAAAAATAATACAAAATTACATTTTTGATTTTCGAAATTTCTAAAACTCGTGCGCTAGATATGTAAAGTTCTGACTATAGGCCCTATTTAATATAGAAAATGACACAAAAATATAGAATCCTGAATACTGAATAGTGATGTAGTCTAGAAAATTTTCATGATAATGTGCGATTGTTCAAACATATTTTCAATAAAACTAGTTAAAAAAAAGATAAATAAATAAAAATTGAAAAAGATTCCAAAATTTTTATACTTAAAATTCCACTACTTCCAAAATATTTATACTTAAAATTCCACTACTCATACAAGCAAATTTTTTCATATAACCTTCTAGAGTTATTTTGTAGAGTGATCAGGTGAAATGAAGTACCCAGGAAATTTTTGATCTCTCGAAAGGAATTCCCAAATATGCCTTGCTGTAGGCATCACATATTTTAGCAAATGTTGCCACAGACATAGCAAAAATCGTCTGCTGGATGTCTGCAACTACTTGATGCCACCTGTGACGAATGCATCTATCAACCAAAACTTGCCTTCACTTAGGAAGTGAGAAGCAAACTCAACTGTTGAGCTTAAATTCCCTGTATTTATGTTTCCAATTATGTTTCTAGAGATTCTTGAAACTTTTAGATCGTTCTGGAAAGTTCTTGAAACTTCTAAAGATTCTCCTTCCTTCGATGTTAGGTCTCAAAAACAAAGTTTAAAGAGAATAATAGTCATTTTCTTTGCCTTCTAGGCATAAGTAGAAATAACATTTACTGAGCAAAGACTAGATGTCAATATCTGTGTACAGTGTTGTTTGCTATCACCTTAAACACGAACATTAATTGAGACAGCAATGCTGATGGTAATACTAGCTATTTCCTTGTTAGCATACATTAATCGAGCAGCCAGAGCTACTTTCGGTTAAATTTCATAAAATCTTTGTTTTAAAACAATTTTTTAAAGAAAAATATTTTTTTCTATCGAGAGGGCGCTTCCAATCAAAGCGTTGCTGTAGTGGAGTGTCAGTATATAGATTATGTCATTTTACATTTGAGTAACATGTGCTACCAGTTTTAGCTGTCACTAGACTTCAAATGGGTTTTATTCTTTGGTACAGTTCTTTGTGATTCTGTAAGACCTACAAGATTTATTCAACGAAGTATTTTTAACCATCGATGAGATAATATGCTTGCATACAACTGACAGTTTATTTATTTATGAACGAATTTGGTGCCATGTATAATAGCTATCTCAATCTGACGAGACTATTTAAGAGCAGAACTCGAGTTTTGAACTTAATGTTCCGGTTTTATTGCAACTTACGGTGTTTGGTAAAACTACCCTTAGCACAACTAATTCCGTTTTCAATTTTAAAGATCTTTTATCGGAATATAATGGAAAATTGGAATGTAAAATTCTGTGTCAAATAACAAAATTGAAGTAGAGAACAAGAAAAGTAATAAGGATATTGAATAAGAATGCAATAAATATATTGGAATGTAAAGATAAAAAATGAACTTAAGAAAGTCATGTGAAATAAATCTAAAATAAAAATTATATTTCAATACAAAGCATGAAAAGCATATCTACCGACAAATGCTTATCTACTTTCAAAATCATAAATGCTAAATGACAGCGATATAAAAACCGATTCAAGATAAATTCAAAACTTAAAGAAAAGTCTGTACAAAATTTTAGTTGTTCATGGTCATCTCGTTTTGTTGAAGAGAAAGCTAAAAATGCAAAAATTCACTAAAATTAGGTACCTTTACTCATTTTCAATAACTATCTTTTAAATTGAATTTTTAAAAATAAAAAAAAGTTTTCTTGAAACTTTTATTTTAGTTTTCATTGAAAGCTAAATGATTAAATTTACTATTTCCAGTAAGGAAAATACTCTGGTGTATTTCAAACGAAAATTATATTGATTGGAATTTGAAATTTTGAGATTTAAAATTTTTTTTTAATTTTTCGGCCATTTTTAGCGATCGACACATTTGTAAACAAAAGTTAATTCTCGGTGGGTTTAAAAATCTTGCAAAAATAAAATATATATCTGTGATACATTATTTTTAAAAAAGTGGCAAATTTAATGTTAAATGAATCTGATGTACACAAGTATTACTTATTTATAGCATGAAATTTAGAAAAAAAAACTATTTCTTAAACACAGTGTTGAAATGTGATGACAGCTCGACAGATGAGACATAAAATAAGTGTATGGCGATCACAAGTGACATAACTTTACAAAATCTTTCCTATAAGTGGAAGAAGCCGTAAAACACATGGATTTTTAATGTACACCTAAAAATTGTCATACAAAAAAGAAAAAAGCAGACTTCACACACACACACACACACACACACACACACACACACACACACACACACACACACACAAAACCAAAACAAAACTAAAAGTTATTTTAAAAATACAATGCCTAGATATTTGTATTAAACTTTTCAATTTTTAGTTAGTAAATGTAGCCTTCAATTCATAATTTACCAACCTAATGTATGTAAGTCTTTGAAATATTTTTAGAATATTTTTAAAACTTTATAAATTATTATAATATAAAAAATGAAAACAATTCTTTTAAAATTTCATTATTAATCGAAATTTTTTTCTGCAGACTGAAATTTATATTATTTATTAAAGCATTTAAAAGTTTGTCTAATTAAATAATGTCATAGTTTTATTGTATTTTTATTTTACTATTCAGAGCAGATTTTCGGTAAAAGGAGCTAAATGGTTGAAAAAATAATAGATGATAACCGAACACTTTATTACGAAAACTGGGATATATCATTCTCATTGCGAAGTCATGAGTCATCTCCCTTTAACCCGATGTTCTAAGTTATTTGGTATTGATTTCACAACTTTTGTGTCAAGTCACTGGAACTAACCAACGCCTATATCCACTGGGCCATGTGTCCTTGAAAACATCAGCGATTGAATTTCTGGGACCTGATGTTTCAGTAACTTTTTTTTATCAGAGTTGCAATTTTTTGATGTTAATGGTTTTCTCTAGTATTTTTTGATGTTAATGGCTTTCTCTAGTATTTTTTTTTTACCAGAGATCATATTGTAATTTTTATGTTAATTGTTTTCAGTAGTATTTTTACCAGAGCTTATATTGCAATTTTTTGTTGCTAATGATTTTTTCTAGCACTCCGTATTACTGGTTCCTATATTGTATTCATCTCTGTGCTTGGTCGGCTTAGCAGTTTTTCCTAGCCTAGCATATGTGCTGGTTCCTTAAGTTTACGTTGTTCCGAATTACGTTCTCTATCTATTATTTCTTCATCCCATAGGGGGCTGTGATAACTTATCTCCCTCCATATGTGGTCAGATACGCCTGATTTTTTTTATCTCGTGTTACGGCCTTACGATGTTCTTGTAGCCTTATCTTAAGGGGGTGGCCTGTTATTCCCTTATACTTCTTTCCACAGCTACACGGAATGGCGTACACACAGTCCTTAATCATACCCTCCTCTGTTCGGAAGAGGTACCTGCGAAGTGTAGAACCACTTCTGAAGATCGTCCTGATGTTATATGGACCACAGATCCTTTGTATTTTCTCAGATAACCACTTTACATAAAGTAGACAGACCGAGGGGTATATCATGAGAATGATATACCTCAGTGATAGAAATAAAGGGATTGGTTCAAAATTCCTGTTACCTGAAGAAGGCCGGAGCGTACAGCGACCAAAAAATCGTAAAAATGGCAACGAAAATGAGGACAATAGTCCGAATAATGTAAATAGTGTAAATACTACCTCATCTCAGAAATATAGACAAATACTATTTAATGTAAAAAAAAAAAGAAAAAAGAAAAACAATAAAAACAATAAAAACAGAGCATCTTTTCAGATATGAGTATCTATTACAAATGATGTTTAAACAAATAAATTAAAAATATATTGCATTTAATCGATTTTCGTAACGGATTTCATAAAATTTCGTAAATAAATTGTCTTTGTTAGGATACGAAACAGAGCAGATATAAATATTTTAAAAAATCGGGAATATGTGTGTTCAAAAGCACGATTCGAGCTTTGTTTAATCGGAAGTCCTACATTGTCGAACGGTCTAAGATACGTCAGATCTAATGACGGTTTTCCTCTAGGAGATGCAGGTTCGAATTTTGCTTCAGGATGCATATTTTTCTAATGAAGTTTCTCGATTAAGAAATCCGCTGATGCCGACAAAAGCGAACCTCGCTGCTGGTCTTGAAAAGGATCTCCAATCTGTGGTTGACTGGGGTAAGAAATGGCTCGTGAATTTTGATGCTTCCAAAACGAAGCTGCTATCTTTTAACCACCATCAGTATGGATCAAGTTAATCTCCCTAAAAATAAAACATTGCGCCTCCTAGGCCTAACTCTCTCAACCGACCTCAAGTGGAATGACTAAACTGAATCCATAACTAAATCTGCTGCTAAGGCCAGGAATCGATTCTGCACATATATAAATCTACCATCTGCCCGTGCATTGAATACTGCTATCACATCTGGTCGGTTGCCCCTGCTATTCATCTCCGGGTTCTTGACAAAATTCAAGAAGAATCTGCAATGTGATCGATCCTGATCTGGTAGCTCAGCTCCAATCACTTTCTCACAGACGTAATGTGACTTCCCTCTTTTTCTTCTACAAATACTTTCACAGCTTCTGCTTTGATGAGCTTAGCTCCTTGGTGCTCCATCTGCATGAATTTTCTCGAACTAAGAGACTAGCGATTAAGTCCCACCCTTTTACAATGAAACCAATAAAATGTAACCGCAACTTCTACTCCATCAGATTCTTTTCTCGTAATTCCCGCCTGTGAAATTCCCTTCCATATACTTGCTTCCCTGACAGCTACACTGTCCAAGAATTTAAATATAATGTCAATTGCAATCTATTATCTCCTTGACTCGCATCCATTCTCTGACAACCATTGTATCATATTCTTTTCCCCGTCCACTCTACTCTCATGCAGCTCTCTTCATACGAGCGTTCTCATCCATCTCTTACCTATGTTCTGACAATCCCTGTAACTTGTTCTTCTTTCTCATCACTCTCCTCTTATGTAACCCCTGCGCTCCAGTGGCAGTACTGCCTTGCTTGGGGTGAAATGATTATAAAAGTCAAACTCAGGCCAGTATATATAAATGAATATATTGTTTAATAATAATACAAAAATCAGAGAATCTACTCAAATAAGAGAATCCATTAAAAATAATGTTTAAAAATAACTTAAAAATAAGAGACAATCTTACCACTACTGACTTCTTGCAGTAAAAGATTTTGTTATATTTTCATTCTTTTTCAGATAATTCTAGCTACATTATTGCCAAATTCCATTTAACAACATATACCTTTACTATGATCGAACTGATCATTCATTATTGCTTTATCGCTAAATCAAGTCATCCATTTAGTCTTTGTTCATTTTCAAGCCATATGTATGTTAACTTATGTTAACTTATATTTAAGCTAAGGACAAGACAATTTATTTTATTTTTAGAATAAATATGAGTTTAACCCGAGAAAAATATATGCAGTTAGTAGAATAATAATCTAGGTCACCATTACTCTAAGCAGAAACGTACCACGTCAGATGGCATCGCTAAAGTGTATCAATTACAGGGTGGGTCACAAAAAAGACGGTCAAAAGTAAAGGCTCATATTTTTTTAAAGAAATAAGAGTTTCTTTATCTTTTTCATATGAGTTGCATAGTATACCTGTAGATTTTATCTGATACCAAGATGGACCACTATGAGCCGTTTTCGGTTGAAGAGAGGACAAAGATTGTGGAACTGTATTTTGTAGCAAAATCATCTACACTTGTTCAGACGCAATTTCAACGCGAATATTCCTAGAAAAAATTTTCCTATCGTCACACGATCACACGTTTGGTAGAAAAATTTAGAAGCACTGGAGGTGTGGTTAAAAATATGCCATTGTGGCCCAAAGTTCACAGTGAGGATGCCAGCTCATGTTCAAGATGTCAAAGACTAGTTGGAACAGATGCCCCGCTAAATTCACCAGACAACTGTCACAGAAAGTAGGTATTTCTAGGAGACGTGTGCGCCGAATTATCTACAAGGATTTGTAACTGTTTCCCTATACA
This sequence comes from Ascarosepion bandense, assembly GCA_037127315.1. Taxonomy (NCBI): domain Eukaryota; kingdom Metazoa; phylum Mollusca; class Cephalopoda; order Sepiida; family Sepiidae; genus Ascarosepion; species Ascarosepion bandense. The sequence continues at coordinate 1,598,887 of JBBBDQ010001625.1, read as the reverse complement.
GTACATATTCTTCAAGCGCAAACTCAAACAGAATGCGACGACTTTGTCCAGACGATATTTTATTTTACCCCTCTTTTTGTGCTCCACAGCAATTCATATTGCACATCAATGTGTTAAGTTAATACATCCCCATAAAATGAATCGTCGTTTTAAAAGTCCTACCATTTACAGTTTAAGATAGCACATACCAAGTGATATATACGTATTACTATATATACGTTTATGTTTTGTTGTTGTTTTGTATGGTCTTAATGAATTTAAATAAAAAGTATATCTACTTTGAACAACTTGGAGCTGATGTGAATCTTAGGAGCAGAAATGTTTCGACATTTCTACTTGATGCCAATAAATATGTAGAAAGACACAGTTTTTCGCTGAATTTTAACCTGAAAATTTTGCTGATGAAGCGTTGGACTAAATGTATTAGCAAAAAGAATATTATGTTTGAAAATAAACCTTTATTGTGTAAAATAAATGCATTTTTATATCATTAGAATACAGACTATAAAATTCTATAAAAATCTATAAGATTTGAAAAACGATGAAAATAAATCAGGCCTTCTGAAGAATGAGAATAGATTAAGAAAGAAAAGAAGAAAATGATGAATAAAAGGAGGAGTAAATAACAAATGAATTGAACGAGTTGAATATGTATAAAGGAAGTGGAATCGAAATAAAAAGTAACAAATGCAAGGAAAAATAGTAAATATATAAGAGCGATTTCTTCATGAAAATTTAATGATCCTAGTTTATTATTACAGGAATTACAGTTGAATTTACTAATTTTATATTTTGTAAATGCAATCCAACATTCTTAGCAGTGAACAACGCTCAAGACGAACAACTGCCAGAAAGAAGGTAAGTGAAAAACTCCTGTCATATATATTCATGCCTCTTATGTACTGCAGATGACTAAAGTAGATATGGGACATAGAAAAATTGTTCAATATGGGAAGATTACTTTAAACCATATACGTTGGACAACTAAGAAGCTTTGAGTAAAAAATGAAAAGCCACACTTAATCAAAATATTGCACAAAATTAGTCAACGGCCGGACATATGTGACAATCTGATTATATATTTAACTGATTTGATGAGATTTTTGCCTTGTAAGCGATTGAACAGCTGGAACTTTATCATGACATGTCTAAATGAAGACATTGGCAGTGTGAATGTTTGGGATGTACTGAAAGCTTCTATATTTTTGTCAGTTCTCATATTTATTCAATATAGATATCAATATTTAACGAAAAAAACACATATTTTAGAGTGATAAACACGATAACAACAAAAACTGAATGCTTTTTATATATAAGTTACAAATCACTAACAATATGGCGACACTTAGTAGAAAAACAACGTTACTAAAGATATCGTGTTAAATATGTAGATAGCGTTTGTCAAATTTCGTATCAGCGATTCTCCATCTTGTTCGCTTATCAGGAAAAAGTATCTTCCTACAATGTGATGACCTCTGTTTTATTTTTGAATTGACATCTATTCATACTTATCTAGACAACAAAGGAGTGGCAAATAGCAAGGGATAAGGCCAAATATGATTCGATCTCTGTCAATCAAAAATAATAAATGATGCAATGTCGACAAGCCATTGTCGAGCTATCAATGGTCGTTGCTAATACATTATTCTCTTCTAAAAGTAAAGCCAAGAACACCTATCATCTATCATTTTCAGATTTATTTGCTACTATCTATCTATCTATCTATCTATCTATCTATCTATCTATCTATCTATCTATCTATCTATCTATTTGACCTCAAACAGCAGTTTGATGGTAACGTATTTTAGCAGGTGCAAATATTGTAATTATGTTGTAATCAAGAACATGCGATATATAGATGTATAAAACAATGCTCAGTAACTGAATCGCTGTTGATTTAATATCAGAATACTAGAAAATTTAAATGAGAACGTATCACTAAACTACGTGATTAAAAGAAAAAAATCAAAGTGGAAAATTAAGGTAATTGTCATTTCTGATAAATATTTAAAAAGTGTACATTAATTCGTCATTGATGGAGTAGTAAAGGTTTCTGACTATTTCTTTTTAGTTGTCAACTTATGTATTAAAATTTTCAAAATCTAAGAAACCATTTCTAGAAAATGAAATGTTTGCTGGTATCAATGAATAGAACGGCAAAGATTGAAGTAGAGTTGCGTTTCAAAAGGGTTTTAAATTTTCAAAATATTTTCATTCTTGACAAAAACCTTTCATATTGAATAAAGATTAGACCATATGTTGTTTTTATTAAATTCTAGATATCTAAGATTCAAAATTCCACAATTTATTGGTCTTGCACAAGAGAAACATAGCATCTTAATAATACAAAGGAGTTTTTTTTAAAATTTTGCTCTTAATCTTTCCTGATGCTGATTGTAAGAGACGGTTTCATTTTTTCACTTAAAATAAAAATTAAACGGAAAAACAATTTTATTAGGGAGGAAAAGTCTAATTCTATTTCCAATCATTCTCCACTTCCACAGAAACGTTCCAATCTCTCAATATCTTTAAATTAGTATTAATAAAAGATTAGCAGTTAGGAATTAATCAACAGAAGAAACTGTCTTGTCTATCATTATTGACTTATTTTTTACATGTTTAATATTTATTTGAATCATATAAATCTTACTCATGCTTTTAAAGATATCACAAACTGACTTGCTGAAAAAATTTAATAGCGATTTTTGATATTTCATGTTTAATATTTGGACTTAAAATCATACTAATATTCTAGTAACTACCATATTGGAAAAGCGAGATTTAGTCAAGCAAGGATTATATATTAAAAAACCCTGAAATTAAAGGATTATCCTCATTTAGTATAATTTGGTATTTGTCAAAACGACGCTGTCTAAAGCGGTATAAATATCGTCATTAATTTCGAATTGTTTTCCAGCCAAGCATTTTACTGGCCAAAACATAATTCAAAGATTCAAGATAAATCTCTAAGCTGTAAATAACAGAAGAGTTTGATTGAATAGAAAATTCACAGACTTCGCATCAATCTATACTTTATGTTTATTTCCGGCCCAGACTGAATGTGAATAAACAGTAATACAAAGATGTCTGCTAGCAAAAATTTTATCGTATCACAAACAAAATAGAAAGTTATTGTCTTATTTAGTTTACCAATTGAACTCATTTTTTCTTCTTCTTTGTATGCCATGTCCGTTCAGGACGTAGGCAATCATGGACTTCCACTTGGCCCTGTCTCTTGTCGCTCTCAATACTTTTCCTCTTGGTCAGTCAGTTAAGTGCCATACGTGATACACGCTTGGGCGATCATGTCTCGAAAGAGACATGACTGACTGGGCAGAAGATTATCCCGCAGTAGGTTGCCATTGCTTTCTGCGGTAGACTGGTTGCCGACCAATACTAAAGAACCCAATCAGTCCTGCTATTTAACCCATAACTGGAAGGAATAGACGGATTAATACCTTTCCCAAGGGTATTTGCGCGTAAGTGAATCTAATGGATTCAACTGGAATTCGAACTCGGCTCCCCGGCTTCTCGTTCCGAGCCGATATCCACTGTACCACAACGCACATTCCTCTTGGTATCTCTCCCAAACCCCGCTTCACCATCCATTTGCTCAAACCTATCAAATATATTTCACGCTGCTTTTCCCTGTCTCACGTTTCTTCTATGCGTCATGTGAGTATTAAATTCTCCAGACCATCCTTCGTTTTTAAATCAGCTGATTATTTTAGATATTTATGCTTGATTTATGTATAGTATAGAATAATGCATTGTATAATTGTTATGATTTTCATGTCTCCATAAAATGTATCCCAGGAACCTTATTTTACGTATCCTCATTTGTCTCTTTCTGATGTTAAATATGAGTAATTGCCTGTCACTAAAGTCTCCATAAGCTTTTCTCTTAAAAGTAAATACTACTGAATTGCTGATTTTTCTTCGAAAATTCTTGATTTTCTGTCAGAAATATAATATTTTATTAGCCTTATTACAATTTCGCTTGTTTCGCGATTCTACTTTGTCGCAGCAATTATTTATCTGTTAATATTCTTTCTATATACATATGTTTGAGCGTGTTTGTACAAACATATCTTAAACTTGATATTATTTTATGGAGACGTTAAAATCATAACGATTATACAATGTATTATTCTATATTATACATAAATCAAACATAAATATTTAAAATAATCAGCTGATTTAAAAACTCATCAAACCTTTTCTGTTTGTAGATGAAAAATGAGTGTAATTATCTGGAAAATTGAGACTTAGAAATCACACAGGCTTTATTAAACAATATTGCAAATATAAAAGACAATGGGCACAGAATGCAAATCCAGGGTGAAATAATGTTCATTGTTGACGTTACAAAGGATAAAGTATTTTTGACTTCTATGTCTTCCTTCACTTGTGTGTTCATCTTGTTGAGATTGGGCTACTTCTAAATAATGGCATCATATTTACCAACTTTCTGTTTACGAAATGTCAAATAATAGCAACAGATGATTTACGAAAGTATTTATATATACAATTATTAAATTGGTAGACTCCAAAGAAAGAAATTTGGTCGCTGATGTTTGTTTTTTTACTTGGGAGGGGCGAAGAAGGAATTGCATTATTTTCCACAATGCCCCTGACAAGGATAGATTTCAGTAATAATATCTTGCGACAATAAATAAAAACGCGAGAAAGCAAAGAATTGATGTGATATTCATATTAATCAAAAGAGGAGGATCCTTTTATGTTTCCTTAATAGCAGTTCGATTGATGATCAGTTGAATGAAAGGACAGCGAATGCTTTGATTTCTAACTTCTCCACGTCTTAATGTGTCAGCCAATTCTTTTTCTTCCCACATAAAACAGTCTGTGCCCAGTTTACACTAGACATAAGACGTCAGGAGACTTCAAGACTTGACATAATTGTTTCAGCCTAATTATTATTATTATTATTATTATAAACATAAAAACCATCAATCATTTTAATGCATAAGATGGATTACAAGAAATCTATCCCAAAACTTTCAGGCATATATATATATATATATATATATATATATATATATATATATATATATATTGTAACGAGGAAGTTACAAGTATTTTTTCGCCTCAAGTCATGACTAAAATAGTCACCTTAGTAACAGTAGTAACAGTAACGGGTCATTCGATCATGGGTCTACCACTCCAGAAAGAAGAGTAATATGAATTAGGTCATTCGGTCAGGGTTCTGCCACTCCAGAAAAGAGAGTAGTACGAATTAGGTCACTGGGTCAGGTTCTACCCTTCCCAAAAAGAGATCAAATAACCTGGTAACTATGGTTATAGTAAAAAGAAGGAAAAAACAGAGAAAGAGAGGGCCAATGAATATAGACCCCTGTTTCTATATAAAAGGGAAGAAATAGTAGAAAACCCTAGAGTTGTTGGGCCACCGACCAGGTGTGACCTCTCTCCGGTTATTCGTTCAAGACGTTGAAAGAACCTTCCATCAAGCTACCAGCCGAAATTCTCCATACGAAGACCTTCCTCAACATCCAGTGAATACACCATGTGCTGCCGTGAAAGATAAAAATTGTTTTGTTAATCATTCTGACCAAACCCTTGTTGTGTATAATGTATATATATATGTATATAATCTTTAGCCGAGTTGAATGACCTTTTTCCATTCCGCCTAAACTTCCTCCAAATATCTTCCTCGTTAGACTCACCTCCTATTTTCTAGTGAATATTGTGTGAAACTAGTACGAAGTTGAATCCGTTCAAGTGTCCGGTATATTATAGTTCTGTCACCGTATTCCTGTGTGTTTGCTGAATATTTTTGTGTGTTATAATAAATTTCCTTTCTGTGTAAAATTATCTTGCATTATAGTTTAATTCACTCCCTTCAGCACTATTCCAACTAAAATTGTATTTTTATGTGTTGCTGACCCAAACGGGTTCGTAAGAGTTGGGGGCTCGTCCTAAGCTAAAACATAACGACTCGTCCTAAGCTAAAACATAGCAGCTCGTCCTAAGCTGAAACATAACAGCTAATCCTAAGCTAAAAAATAACAGCTCGTCCTTAGCTAAAACATAACAGCTTGTCCTAAGCTAAAAAATAACAGCTAGTCCAAAAATAAAGCAAAATTGGGAGTTTCGTTCAACGCTAATATCATAACAAAATTAGAAACTCGTACATCTCGATAAAATAAAACAAAAATAAACTAAACAAAAAAAAAAAAAATAAGGGCTCGTATAATATCGTAAAAAAAAGCTCAATATACGTAATTCGCAAAAGAAAGTAGCTGTATCTAAATATCTTTCGTAAAATATAAAAACCAAAACAACAAAAAAGCATGCCCTTTTCCGTAGAAAAGTTTCCCAGTTTAGCCGACATGACCGAAAAATTTGAGACTCTACACAAAACAGAACTCGTGGAAATCACAGATTTTTTCGAATTAGATACAAACCCGTCAATGAGAAAAGCTGTAATAAAAAATCGTAGCAAATAAATTAATGGATAACAACCTAGAAATATCTACTGTAAAGGAAGAAGACAACTTACAATAGAACTAAAGAAATTAGAGATACAATTAGTGTTGGAAAAGGAAAAATTAAAAATGCAGGAGAGAATAGAGCTAGAACGACTAAGATTACAAGAAAATGGAAGTCAAAATTCTAATATTTCTTCTTTTCACGCAGCGAAAAATATTAGAATGCTTCTTAGTTTTTGTGAAAAAACAGTAAAGAAATATTTCCCTCAATTTGAAAAAATAGCAACAAACTTGAAATGGCCTTACGTCCACTGGCCAACATTATTGCAGACCGTTTCAGTTGGAAGAGCCACCGAGGTATACTCTGCGCTTAGTATGGAAGATGCCACAGATTATAAAAAAAATTAAAAAAAGCCATATTAAATGCTTACGTGTTAGTACCTGAAGTATATAGGCAGAATTTAGAAAATATAAAAAATTCGAGCAGCAGAGTTCGCCAGAGAAAAAAGGATCTTTTTGATAGATGGGTTAGAGCAAAAAGAGTAAATGATGAATATAGTAGTTTACGCCAAATTATTCTAATTAAATAATTCAAACAATGTGCTCCACATGAAATTCAAACACAAAAGAATGATAAAGATGTAAAAACCGTTAATGAGGCAGCAGTAATCGCTGATACATGTAGCTTAACTCACAAGAGTTGAGAAAAATAACAAAGAACCTGTCAGGCTTTATTTAAGAAACAAAAACGCTACCCGAGTCTCGTTCTCCTCAAACTATGGTAAAAAAGTAAGAGACACACCCAAAGGCTCTGTCCCGTCAGAAAGTAAAAGTTTCTGCGCTTATTGCAAGAAAAATAATCATATTATATCCGAGTACCGGATCTTAAAAAGAAAAAGAAAGAAAATAACTTTTTTCAACCACATGCTTTTATTATGCATAAAACAAAAAACGATAATGTTAACCCATCTTCTCTCCCAAAGCTAGGGATAAAAAAAAACTCATGCATGGAAAAATATGAGCCATTTCTATCCCAGAATATTAATATTAGAAGACGTCCTACCATTATCAGAATCTACCTTCACTGTGTTGTTACAAGAAGTAGGGATGACTGTACAAAAAGCTCCCCTACACAAAATTCACATAAAATCGGAATCGATAAATGGCTCAGTTATCGAAGTTACCGATTAAAGGAGTGTCTCTGCTGCTAGGAAATGATTTAGAGGGGGGGGAGTAATAGCTGACCCCGTTGTAAGTGACTAAATAGTAGTAAGCCATAAATCAGAGGTGGAAGAAGACTCATATATATACCCTGAATGTGCGGTTAGCAAAGCGGACAAAAGAAAGCAACTCTTAGTAAATGAAAACCTATAGACACCAGATGAGAAATTACAATTAAACGAAACCTTTATAGCCACCTTATAGAACAAAAAAATAGTACGGATAAAAATAAAATCAACTCTCCCAAAAGAAAATAAGACAGACGAAAAAACTGACGAATTAAACAGAGACCAAATTTTAATATAATAAAGAAAAGACCCATAAATTTGTCTTCTGAAAAAAAGCGCTCTACCTAAAGAAGAAGCAACAAAAGTTAGGGAGTGTCTTTATATGAATGATGGCATTTTAATGAGAAAATTGCGCCCACTGAATGCTAAAGTAGATGAAAAATGGAAGATAACAAATCAAATAGTAGTCCCGGAAATTTATAGACAAGAAATACTAAAAATAGCTCATGATACCCCCATGTTAGGTCATTTAGGAATAAATTAAACCTATGAGAAAATGTTAAGCCACTTTTTCTGGCCGAAACTTAAGCATGATGTTGTAAAGTTTTGTAACTCATATCATGCATGCCAGATTGTCGGAAAACCTAATCAAAGAATTCCGCCTGCACCCCTTAAACATATTCCAGCATTTGAAAAACCTTTTAGTAGAGTACTGGTGGATTATGTTGGTCCACTTCCTAAAACAAAAATAGGAAATCAATATTTACTAACAATTATAGGAACGTCGACTCGTTTTCCAGAAGCTGTCCCTTTAAGAAATATTAAGAATAGAACTATAGTTAAGGCTTTAACTAAGTTTTTCTGTTTAGTTGGGATTCCCTCAGTCATTCAATCAGACCAAGGCACAAACTTTATGTCTGGTTTATTTTAACAAGTAATGAATGAAGTGGATATTAAACAGCACAAATCTAGTGTTTATCACCCCGAATCACACGGAGCTCTCGAGAAAATTGATGAGAAAATTTTGTTATCAATATAAAAGAGATTGGGACGAAGGCGTTCATTTTTTTCTGTTTGCGGCTAGAGAAGCTGTACAAGACTCTCTTGGGTTTAGTACTTTTGAACTTGTGTTTGGACATACTGTGAGGGGATCCCTAAGACTTTTAAAAGGAAAATGGTTAACGGAGAAAAATGAAATGCATCTCTTAGATTACGTATCGAACCTTAAAGAGAAATTACACGGGGCTTTAAAAATAGCACAATAAAAATTAAAAAATTCCCAAGTAAGAATGAAATATGATATAAAAGTAAAAATCGAAAATTTGAAAGTGGTGACAAAGTTTTATTATTTTTACCAATTCCATATAATCCCCTACAAGCAAGATATTTTGGTCCGTATGAAATAGAAAAGAAAATAAACGATTTAAATTATATCATCCACATCGAAGGAAACAGAAAAGAGTTTACCACATTAATATGTTAAAAAGTTACATTGACAGAAATAAAAAGATATGGTTAAGCCAGTCACAACAGTAACTAACATTACTAAAATAAATTTATCTGAACATGATTTAGATAACGATGAAGATACAGTTGTCAGGGAGGGGAAAATAGGTCAAAGTAGTCATTTAAAGAACTCGGAAATACTGTCTAATTTGAATGTAAAATTTGAACATTTGTCAAATGATAATAGAAAAGAAATACATGGTTTGGTCAGTGATTTCAAAAATCTTTTTCCTGATGTTACTAGTAAAACTCCGTTTGCAGTGCACGATGTCGTAGTTGGAGACGAAAACCCATCAAATAGCATTTCTACAGAGTAAATCCCATCAAACTTCAACAGTTGAGGGCAGAGATGAAGTATATGCTGGAGAATGACATCATTGAACCAAGTAACAGTCAGTGGAGTTCGCCTTGTATTATGGTACCAAAATACGATGGCACCTACAGATTTGTTACAGACTTCCGAAAAGTAAATACTGTAACCAAAAGTGACTCATATCTAATTCCTAGAATTGATGATTGTATTGACAAAGTTGGCAAGTCAAAATACGTCAGCAAATTCGATTTGATGAAAGGTTATTGGCAAGTACCTTTAACGGACAACGCCAAAGAAATTTCAGCTTTCCTGACTCCTAACGGACTATACTATATACAAAATTATAGCGTTCGGAATGAATAACGCACCAGCAACATTTCAAAGGATGATGCATTCTCTTCTACATGACATTCAAGGATGTGATGTCTACATAGATTATGTAATTATGCACAGTAAGACTTGGAACGAACATTTACGCATCATACAACAACTCTTCCTTAAACTAGAAAAGGCAAACCTATGTATGAACCCAAACAAAAGTGAATTTTGTCATGCAAAATTGAATTATTTGGGCCATACTGTTGGTCAAGGACAAGTTAAGTCTATCACCGCAAATGTTGATGCTATCCTAGAGTATTATATTCCAACCAACAAAAACCAATTAATGAGTTTTCTCGGTATGGAAGGATTCTACCGAAAAGTTTGTAAAAAATTCTCATCATTAGCAAGTCCTCTCACGGATCTCCTTAGAAAGGATGTAAAATACAAATGGAGTGAGACCTGTGATGCGGCTTTCAAAATTAAATCGACACTCATGGAGGGCCCAGCTATTGAAACCCCAGATTCCACAAGACAATTTAAATTACAAATTGATGCCAATGTTGTCAGAATGGGTGGTATCTTAACCCAAGAAAAGGATGAAGGTATCGACAGAGCAATTGGATATTTCCCCAAAAAGTTAAACACCCACCAAAAGAATTATTCTACCATTGAAAAGGAGTGTGTATCGGTGTTAACAACGCTACAACCCTTCAACTTTTATCTCAGTGTTACTATGTATCCTGTTTTGGTTTTTACCGACCTTAATCCACTAACTTTTCTTCAAAGGATGAAAAATAAAAATCAGAGACTGACAAGATGGAGTCTTTTCCTACAAGTATACAACATTATAGTAAAACATATCTGTTATATCCAGGGAGGGGGTAAACAGAGTAAGAATAGTGCAAGAAATAATTCTTAACACTGAGGATATATGAATAGAGATTCATAATATCTCAGTACAATAAACCAAATACACGTACACCAACGAACAGCTAACAGGTATAACACTCAAGAAGACAATGTCTCTGTATAGGACGTATGCGTCCGTCTTGTGAAGAGTGCTTCCGTCTACTGACATATAACTCATGTCTAAGGACGATGGCTCTCGTATAATGACGATGGATCTCGTATAATGACTAAGACTCTCGTTCCTTCTGTAATTCGTTCTAGTCCCAGTCTTTTATAACCCGGGCCATACCCATTCCTGGGTAGGACAGGATATTTCACTACAACAATATTAATGGAAGGAACAATATTATTGCAGACGTATTATCTAGAGTATAATATTATAAATTGTGGTTGTATAATTTTGCTACAAATTGGACTTAATGTTTTACAAAATTTGTGTTAGGACTGATTGCCCAAAAAGAAATATTTTCTGTGTAAACTTAACTAAATTTTCCTATAAAAGTTTTTCATTTGTAATTCAGAACTTTTACTCTAAAGGGGGGAAGTGTAATGAGGAAGCTAGACGCGTTTTTTTCGGCACAAAGGCCTTGGCTATGACTAAAAATAGTCACCTTACCAAAAGAATAGTAGTAACTAGGTTATTTGGTTAGGTTTTCACTAATCCCCCAAAAAGTAGTAGTAACTAGTCATGCAGTTCTACCACCCCAAAAAGGAGAGTAGTAGGATTTGGGTCAGTTGGTCAGGTTCTACCCTTCCCAAAAAGAGATTAACTAGCCTGGTAACTATGGTTACAGGGAAAAGAAGGAAAAGACCAGAGAAAGAGAGGGCCAATGAATATAGGCCCCTGTTTCTATATAAAAAGGAAGAAATAGTAGAAAACTCCACAGTTGTAGGTGCTACAGGCCAGACGTAGATTTCGGCTGTCGACAGCGATTTATTAATTGCTGTTAGCTATATACAGCTAGAAGTGAATTGTTGTCATCTAAAGACTTCTAGACACCAATTGCTACCACATATGGATAAATTGTCGTTAATTGCTAACAGCTATGGAGAACGAAATCTCAATTTTTATCAGCCATAGACAGCTAGACGTTTATTGCCATGAGTTATTGACAGCTTGACGTTAATCGCTATTAGCTAGTGGCATTTACAACTTTATTGTTTTTTACTATAGACAGCTGCGATCAGCTATAGACTGCAAATAGTCAATTGCTATCAGTTATGGACAGCTAAACGTTAATTGGTATCAGCTGTAGGCAGCAAGACGTTAATTGCTATAACGGACTTGTTACTAGTTATCAGCTCTGGACTGCTTGATGTAGATGTTAATCAGCTATGGACAGCAAAACGTTAATTGCCCCAAGCTATGGACAGCTCGACGTTAATTGCTATCAGCTATAGACAGCCAAACTGTAATCACTATCAGCTATTGACAATTGGCAACTAACCTTTAATTCCTATCAGTTTTGAACAGCTAGACATTGATTGCTATCATCTGTGGGAAGATAAACTTGAATTACTATCAGTCGTGGACAGTTGGAAGTTTATGTTTATCAATTATCAACAGATAAACGTGAATTGCTATCAGCTAGATGTTAATTCAATGAGTTGTGGACTTCTGGAAGTTCATAGTTATCAGCTCTTGATAGCTAGATTTTAATTGCTATCAGCTATGGAAAGGTAAACGTTCTATAGACAGGTAGACGTCAATTCCTATCATCTATTGACAAATAGACGTTAATTGATCTTACCTATCGGCTACTTGAAGTTAATTGCTATTAGCTATCTACATCAAGGCGATAATTTATCTCAGCAACAGACAGGTAGACGTTAATTTCTATCAGGTATAAACAGCCAGACAGTAATCGCTATCAGCTATTGATAGTTAGAAGTTAGTTGCTATCAGCTATCGACAACTTGACATTAAATGATATCAGCGATCAATGACTAGACCTTAATTTCTATCGGCTAACGACAGCTACATATTAATTGTTATATCATCGGCAGCTAGATGTTAATTGCTACCAGCTATAGAAGATTGTCGTTAATTGCTAACAGCTAGAAACAGCGAAATGTTAATCGCAATCATATATAGACAGCTAGATGTTAATTGCCATCAGTCGTGGACAACTTGACGTTTATGGCTATCAGCTGTCAACAGCTAGATGTTAATTGCTATTTACTATCGACAGCTAGAAGTTTATCGCTATCAGCTATCGACAGCTAGACGTTAATTGTTATCGGTTATCCACAGCTAGACGTTAATTGCAACAGTTAAGGACAGATTGTCGTTAGTTGCTACCAGCTATAGACAGCAAAATATTAATTGCTATCATCTATAGACAGCTAGATGTTTATTGCTATCAGCTGTGGATAGCTCTACGTTTATGTATCTCAGCTATCGACAGCTAAGCGTAAATTGCTATCATGTAGCAATTACTGCAATGAGTTGTTGACAGTTGGACGTACATTGCTATCAGCTATCGACCGATTGTTAATTGTTAACAGGTTTAGACAGCGAAATGTCGATTTCTATCAGTTATTGACAGCAAGACGTTATTTGCAATGAGTTCTGGACAACTGGACATTCATTGCTATCAACTATTGACTGCTAGACGTTAATTGCTCTCCTCTATCGACAGGTACACGTTCTATAGACAAGTAGATGTTAATTACTTTCTGCTATTGACAACTAGAGGTCACTTGCTATCAGCTATCGACAGCTAGACAATTCCTATTGGCTATCGACAGCTAAACATTAATTACTATCATCGGTTCACAGCTAGACATGAATTGATATCTGTTAACTGATAACAATTCTGGACAGCAAGACCTTTAACGATCTTAGATATCGACAGCTAGACGTTAATTGCCATCAGTTGTGGACAGTTCAACGTTTATGTCGATCAGCTATCGACAGCTAGACCTTAATTGCTATCAGCTAGACGTTAATTACAATAAGTTATGGATAACTTAATGTTCATAGCTACAAGCTATCGATAGCTAGATGTTAATTGACATCAGCTATCGACAGCTACATGATAATCTTTATCAGCTATCATAGCTAGATGTTAACTGGTATCAGATGTTAACAAATAGACCTTACCTGCTATCAGCTATGGACAGATTGAAGTTTGTCGCAGTCGGCTATGGTCAGGTAGTCGCTAATTGATATCAGCTATGGATATCTTGACGTTAATTGCCATTTACTAGACGCTAATTGCTATTAACAGTGAGAAGTAGAAGCTTTATTAACTTGCCTTCTCGAGTGGAACGTAAATTATAGGGAGTTATAACGAATAACCATTTTAATGGAACGCTTCGCAGTAATTTTCATGATTGAAAAGAACAATAATTGATTTCACAGGATATTTCGCAATAATCAACAAGATATTCCACATCAGCCAATTTATGGACAACTGATGATGACCAGAGGGTACTTGGTCAAAACGTTGTGTCTATTATAAAACCTATATCAACCAAGATGAGAACAAAAGTTCGAAATAATTCCAAGATTATTGAAAATTACTCATCTCAGAAATAAATACAAATTATGACAAGTGGCACGAACCCACTAACAAAATCCAGTTGTCAAAATCCATCTGACACTGAATATAAAAGACTCCAAAAATGCACCACTAAAGTAGTGGATATAGTAGTTGGTTATACATGTGTAAGTATCATATAGTGGTCATGAATTCGATCTTTGGACTTGGTAGTGAGAGTACCAAATTCCAGCATGAAAGAACAATAATTGAATTCACAAGATATTTAGCAATAATCAACGTGATATTCCGCATCAGCCAAACTATGAACACCTAATTACTAACTATTTCAATTTTATGAACAAGATTTTCTTTGAATGGGAAGCAATTAAAACCATCATGTTGAAAATCAACTGCTGAAGAGCCATTTTATTGTAAATATAAGTAAATGTTCTCAACACTTATCTTTTGTTTTCGTTAATTGTTTTGAAGTGTTGAACCATTAGAGATGATTTTATTACTGAGTTATTGAAGTGAAAAGTGATTCTTCGCTATTGAAAAATAATATCAGACAGCAGGTTGTAGAATAATAAAACATTGAAAGTACTTAAAATGTAACCCAGACTTTCGACGGTAGAATTGATCATTTAAAAGTTGAGAACTTTTTCAAAACAAATTCGTGTTATCGAAGTTTACGTGATTTGGATAGTAACTTAGGACTGATAAATATATATATTCATTAGTTATTTTATCGACTTTTTTAGTACCTGGTTGTATTCTCTTTTGCCGTGAGAACCGTCACATTTTATTTTTGCATAACTCTGACAATATTTGAAAAGCGGCTTTTCAAGATTTGGGTAGATGCAGTAATTATAAAATCTCGAAATTCTTCTAGATTGGTTGTCTCCAGGATTCGAATTTCTCTTTCAACCATACCACAAAGATCCTTTATGGGAATTAAATCCGAGGATTGTGGAGGCCATCTTAACACAGAAAAGTATTTGTCGTGTTCCATGAACCATTCAGTTGCTATTTTAATTTGTGATAGGACGCATTGTTCTGCTGGAAGTGACCACAAGAGGATGGACACGTGATTAACCACACTATCACGGTAGATTGTGACTTTTAAACGATCTTTTATTAGGGGCAAGATTCACAATAAAATATTTCCCATATAATAAAAGAATATTTGTTCACGTGTACGTAATTAAATGGCCCCCATATATATATATATATATATATATATATATATATATATATATATATATAGTCATCCGCAGACAGATCTGTTTCGCTGTATCACAGCTCATCAGTACGGTTAGACATCCGATTGCTTTTTAACCCAGGATTGAAACCCGACCGAATTGGCATCAGTCGGCGATTCTACCTCTGGGCTATGGGCGCTCAGCAGAAGGAGACAGACTTTTAGCGTATGATGTATCATACGCCAATAAACTAAATTATATATATATATATATATATATATATATATTATATATATATTTATTTATATATATATATATATATATATATATATATATATATATATATAATTTAGTTTTTGGTTATGATTGAATTAGATCAATACACAATTGTATTAAAAATGTTCAATACAATAATATTGTGGAACTTTTAAATATTTTTATTTGTAAACGAGTTATTACGCGATCTAGGTTTTCAGCCGATTGACAATTGTAAATAGCCTGGAAACACCGAAATGGTAGAAATCTGTGTTGCATAATAAATCGTTTACGAATGAAATTACTCGCAGGCCATGTGCAATATACTGTGCGTAATTTTCAGCTTTAATATTTATATATGTGTGCTTATTATTGATAATGTTTTCAGGAGGAGTTGTCAGGAAAAAGGTACGGTATAAATCCTTATTTATACATAAATTCAAAAGAGAGATGAAATGGAAACATTCACGATTACCACATTATCCTGTGTACCGGAATAAGTTATTATTTTATTGTTTAATCTATTAATATGGGTTACTGGAAATAGTTAATACAGTTACTTTAGATTTTGACATTTAATAAGTAGGAATTGCTTGTTTTAGTGGGTGGTAGATCTCTTTAACGGGTTTATTTTTTAATAAATGTGCGCCTGGTTTGGCAAAAAAACAAGAAAAGATTGAGCATTGCGGCCTATCTCATAAATACGTCACCAAAGGGAGAGTCAGGAAACTGTTGAAACTTGCTGCTATAACAACCTAATACTGGATAACACTCTTTGAGTGAAAATAGCGTTTCGATGTTGGGCGTGGCATACATCAAACGGAACTCATTGCAATCACATTGGCTACATTTTCACTCAGAACCATTTGCGACCAGAGGCCAAGGTGAGGAGTAAACATGTTCTTGTGATCATGACCATTCGAGTAAGTGTGAAAAAGATTGTTAATCCCAATAACATCAGGGCCACTTATAACATTGACCGCCTGAAAGATTCCACAATCTGCGCATCCTTTCAAGCAACCGTCGATGGAAAATTTGCACTGTTAGTCACAATGGATGAAGATGTTGAAATGTTGACGATCAACTTCAACTCAGTCATGACTGAACGGCCAAAGACATCATTGGCATGTAAACCTCAAAGAAGAAGATATGAATAAATTTTGGAAATTGAAGAATATTAGACACGCTAGAGAAGCAGCACAGAAAAACAAGAAAAATAAGTATAAAAATGAAGAATTACTCAAACAAAAATTCTAAGAGATTGCAAAAAATCTAAAGAAGAAGAAGAAGAAGAAGAAGAAGAAGAAGAAGAAGAAGAACAACAACAACAACAAGAAAGCAATCAAATAAAGAAAGTTTGCGAAAGAAAGTAGAAATCATATAGAATTAATAGCATCAGAGACAAAACAAAACTGCCATACAAAATTCAATGACATGATGTCGGGGTATAAACAGAGTACTGCTGCGAGAAAGAAAAACCCGAGTGCCTAGTAGTCTAAGAATTTTCAAATTATAACGATATTTCAATACTTAGGAAAGAAATGGAAGGTTCAGTAAAATTGCTGAATGCAGGAAAATCAGCTAGAATTGACAACATCCAAGATGAACCGGTGATAAACAAGTTAATTGTTGGGGAACGCACCTCTGTATACAAGAATGGACTCGCCTGATGTGTACATATAATCCCGCCTATACAGAGAATAGTAGTTATAGAGTTGTGGAGTTGTAAAGCAGTTGCTTAGTTGGTCAATAAGTTGGTGCAGAGTTAGTTGGAATTGTTTGGATATAGACCCATTACCCGACATACTATTTCACTGCAAGATTGTATATATTGATTTATACTAATAGTATTCCTGAATTGACTAACACGTGTTCCAGTTTGTATATCTTGTTCAATATAACTTACATTTTTTATTTCTATATTTGTTTTTGTTATTTATTATTTTTTGTGGTTTCTCAACCGGAATCCACAACAAATTGGCGACAAGGATCTCGAAACTCACATACATGGAATCGCCAACAACAAATTGGCGACAAAGAATCGAAAAAGTTCACGCGGAGAGGAAAATACGTTTTTCACGTCAGTTGCCAACAAGAAATTGGCGATGAAGAATCGGACAAGTTCACGCGGAGAGAAAAATACGTTTTACACGTCAGTCGCCAACAACAAATTAGCGACGAGGATTTCGAACACGAACTCACACACACAAGTTGCACAACAAATTTGCGTATACCCCGAACCATCTCAACAAAGTTTGCTACGAGGCTTTCGAACACAAGTCGACCACAAACAATTTGGCGACACTATCACAGAGAGATAGAAGAAAAAACTGTAAAGGGACTTCAAAGAAAAATTTCCACAAAATTTTTCTACGAGATTAATTTCCAGAAAGCAATAGTTAAAAATCCAAACCCCTCACAGAATCAAAACAGCAAACCGTGGATGACTTTTAGAAAGGAATACTAGAAATCATTAATTGAAGTGAAGAAAGACAAATGGAAATACAAAAGGCAAATGCAGAATGAGAAATAGAAATGCAAAAGGCAATTGAAGAAAAACAAATAGAAATGCAAAAGGCAATTGAAGAAAGACAAATAGAAATGCAAAAGGCAATTGAAGAAAGACAAATAGCAATTCAAAAGGCTATTGAAGAAAGACAAATGGAATTGCAAAAGAAAAAAAAGAACGACAATCACAGCTACAAGAACTATTACTAAAATTAACAAGTACTGCACTAGAAAGGAACACGGAAAAAGAGGAGTCGTTTACGCAAAATGCTGTGTGGAACGCTATAGAAATTTTCAAATATTCGATTGAGGAAGACAAACATTTTACAGGCGATATGAAGATATTTTTTATTATCGACTGCCAGCACTGGAGTGAAAAGAAAAAATTAAGGCTTTTTCTCAGAAAATTAGGTACGGACGAACACACTAAATTTGTAGATTATATTCTACCAAAAAAGACTAACGATTTAACGTTCAACGAGGAAGTGACAGGCTTCACTGAGCCTATTTAACCCCAAAATCTCCTTGTTCCATAAAAGGTGGAAATGCCTTAATCTCGTGAAAGACGAAAACAAGGACTATTCAACATTCGCAGCCATCGTCAACAAACATTGTGACGACTTTAAATTGGCGGAGCTAACTCCAGACAACATTAAATGCCTCATATTTGTCCAAACATCTAGTCGCTGCTAAAAACAGCGAAATGAGAAAACGAATGCTGACCAAACTTCAAAACGAGTCAGGTTTAATCCTACAAAAACTGTCAGAGTATTGCCAAAAAGAAAGACAGTAAAGCTATCGAAGAATCAGGATTCGCGCATATTCGTAAGGTAAAAAGAAATTTACGGTTTTCACCCTGCCCAAAAGCAAAACAAAATTTTAACGACAAAGAAAAAAGATACAAAACAACTAATGACAGAAACCAAATGAAATACAATCCCCCCCACCCCTTTGCATGTTACAGATGTGGTGGATTGCATCGGGCTAAGGATTGTTGTTTCAAATACAAAACTTGCCGAGCGTGTGAAAAGATAAGACACAAAGCAGCTTTATGCAGAAACAAAGACCAACCTAGTAGGGTAAGATCTATTAGAGTAGAATATGAAAACAATGAAAACACAAGGAAATATGTAGAACTTGAAATATTGAATAAGAAGATCAAACTACAATTGGATTCAGGATCAGACTTAACAATAATAGATTTACAGACAGGGTGGAAGCTGAACAAGCTGATTATGTTACACACAAAAAAAAAATTGCTAAATCGGTAATAGGAAAAAGGATTAAAATGGAAGGTAAAATTATCGTATATGTGAAATTTCAGGGAAAAGCCAAAAAGTTAAAAATATATGTTACAAAAAACACACATAACCTGGTAGGAAGAGACTGGATGCAGAAATTTAATTTATGGAGATTACTCATTAACTCTTGTAAAAAAATAAAAAAAACGTGCCGACAGAAACTACGGAATTGAAAAAGAGGTATTCTCAAGCAGTAACAAATTCGCAACAAAAATCGAGCAAAAAGAAGAATATGCAACCAGTATTTATTACACCTATAGTTACGGAAAAAAGCATTCAAACCAGGTGAACATGCTTACTTCAGAATGTTAAAAAATTACATGGCACATTGGGAACCTGGAACAATTATAAACGGACTAGGAAATGCGATATACAAAATACAGGGAGAAAAATCTATGCATAAGAGACACATCAACCAAATACAAAGAGTGAAGAGCCAAGCTTGTCACTAAACAAAAGAAACTTTCTCGCGATGAAAAAAAACCTTTTTGAAGCCATTAATCATAGATTCCGAGCGAAAAAATACTAACTACTCCCAAAAAGAAGCTAGGGAGGGGGTGTTGGGGATCGCCCCTTTGTACACAAGAATGGACTCGCCTGATGTGTACATATAATCCTGACTATATAGAGAATGGTAGTTATAGAGTTGTGGAGTTGTAAAGCAGTTGCTTAGTTGGTCAGTAAGTTGGTGCAGAGTTAGTTGGAGTTGTTTGGATATAGACTCATTACCCAGACATACTATTTCACTGCAAGACTGTATATATTGATTTATACTAATAGTATTCCTGAATTGACTAACCCGTGTTCCAGTTTGTATATCTTGTTCAATATAACTTATATTTTCTATTTCCATGTCTCTTTTTGTTATTTATTATTTTGTGTGGTTTCTCACCCGGAATCTATAACATTAATAAAAATCCGTGACAAGAGGTTTCAATTAGCGAATTAACCAACAACTTGAACCCAGATACTGATTATATATATAAAGCTTTGAAATCATTTCAAGAGTAGCACAATCAATGGCAGGTGTCGCAAAAGTAAGAAATATCTTGAAAGACTAGAAAATATGCCTAAAATAGAATAACAATCAGATTCTTGTATGCATTAGTCTTGGATATTAACAACAGAATTACCGTGACGAATTTAAGAGTTCTGAATGAAATGTTGCATAGCCATTTCAGGCATCTCCTACTCAGTACGCATCACAAATAGCGCAATGTGAGAAACCATCAAACAAGACGCAGACCAAGTGGAAGCCCTTTTTCCACCATTAAGGAGAGAAAGTTCAAATGATATTGACACGTCATAAGAGCCAAAGATTTTCGCACTGTCAACCTACATGGTATCATCTTAAGCAAAAGAATTAGGAGGAAAACATAGGAAAATGGGCTGGCAACTTCATTGAGTAGAAGATAGTTCCCGGACATTTGTACACAACTGAGATATATAGCAGGGCCTGGTCAGGTTCTCGGCTACGTAGGAAGCCTACAACCACAACTGGTCAAGGGACTGGTGATGTACATTAATTCTTCTTAACTCAAACAATAGAAATCATAGCATCTATACCACAAGCTGTTAAAAAGATAAGTTAGAAAATCTCGTGATAAAAAAGTAATACTATCATCAGTTTATAAGAAATATTACGAACGTTGAAGACAGACGAAATTTCTTATTTCGTCTGGTTATTTTTCAAGGGAATGTCTAGACACCAATTGTGTTAAGTTTTTCTAACTTACATGTTTTCCTTGTCGACAGAGATAAATGAATTGGTGTGCTGAGCAATTTTATCGAGAAGCTAATTTAAGCTAATTGTTGAGGTTCGATTGAAATGACTAAATGCTCACCAGAACATTCATTAACACAGATTTCTAGGAGCGCAAAAATAAGAAGAGCTGCATTAAAAAAAAAAATAACGAAAGAATGAGATCGCATCAAGACAAATTAAACAATCAATAAACACTCAGGAATAAATATGTATTTAAGCGAATATTCGCAGGGAAAAATAAGTCGATATTTTACAGCAGAAAAATTTTACCAACACGACACAATTTTACCGACTAACCTTTCTGACGAAATGTCATAAATCCTAATTGAAAATAAGATCTAATTTATATTTTGCACTAATAAACGCCATCATCATAGCTAGTGACATGAAATAAATTTGAACTTTAGCCACAGGTTCTTTTGTAGCGTGGAACAGAATATTTTTCATTATTCTTTAGTCCTGTCTCAGGACAAAGCAATGTATTTTCTAGCTAAGTGCTTTGGAGTTCTAAGACAAAGGCCAGTAGAATGACATATATTGCGACAAGCTCGATAAAAAAAAATAACAGTTATTTGATAATAAAGAACGACATACATTAAAACAATAAAGCCAACAAAGCCTAGCTTACAAGAACTTTTTGTACCACACGTATTTGTCTGATTTGAAAGCTAAAAGAAAAATTAAGAGCAAAACAATTTCTACAAGGCATAAAATTATAGAATGATGTGGATGCATATAGTAATATTATCAACAAAATATCCTTGCTTCCTCATCAAATACTGATGATTAAAAATTCTATTTTAATAAACTTTAATTCTTTACAAAATAGAAAGATTTGTACTTGAAATCAGAATATACCATTATTTTATCAATGTCAATATTTAGACTCTTCACAGAATAAATTGCAAAAAATAGAATCTTCGGTGCCCTTTGAATGTGGCGTTCGAAATTCCGTCACTAGTATTGTATGTGGCCTACCTTAAGAAGCATATTATAAGGAAGTATTATAACTGATTCTTTAGGGTTATGATTAGGGTTGAGGAAAATATTTAGTTTCAATAAATAGCCGAATACTTATATCTATAAATATACTCTTAATAACTTTCAAATCGAGTAGGCCACAGAATATACCAATCCGTTTCGTAACAGATTATTTTAATTAAACAATAAAAAAATTGAAACAGAAGACTGTATTTCTTATAACAGCTATAATAATACATAACCAAAGTTAACATTTGAAATGTTTACATGTTTGATTCAATTGGTAGAGCAGATAATTTTCCTCCGTTTTAGCTTGGAGTGAATGGGCTTTGGGGTACTATCACAAGCACTGAATTAATTCGGCATTCTTAAAGAATAAAAATATTTTTTTAAATGATGAAACGGTAACCTGCTGGTATCAGAACTTGTCAAATTGCAATATTATGTGGATATCAGATGGATTTTGGAATGTTGGTGCTATTCCTTTTTAGAGAAGTAATTTTTTTCACTTGTAAATCTATTGATAGAAATAAACCGTAGTTCGATTCTTTTAATTATATTAGAAGCGAAAGAATTCACTTTTGAATGCTGATCAAAATATTATTTTTAATAGTTGAAGTTTGCTTTGACTAGCAGCAGCAATACTTTATCTTTTTCTGGTGCATTCCTATTTGTATCAGCCTTCAGTTAATTAACAGCGTTCAACGGATAAAGATTATATTGGCAACTAAAAAGGAGATCTTAATGCCGAAGGACAGTATCAGTGGACAAAATAGAAAGGAGATGAATCGATATCGATATTAAGGTGCCGTTAAAAGCTGTCGCCAGAATTTTCGCGAGGAGAAGAGCAGAAAATGTAACAAATTAGGATAAATACATTAAATAAAGAAAAGACACTGTATTAGCAGTACAATATCGCTGAAGTTTCCTTGTTACGCGGCTTTCATCATGTATACCGCGGAATCTCCATTCTTACTCGCACTGGATCACCGGTTGAGTCAGGGAAAGAAAGCCGTCAGTTCACTCTCATCATTCGTTTCATGTGAATCATTGCCACAGGGATGGCATTCATCAAACTAGTTGCTTTCTTATACATTCGATCCAATACGTAAAAGGTAAAAGTTAGAAAGACATCTAAAGACGAACATAAATGTGATGAGGTTCAAACTGATATATATATATATATATATATATATATATATATATATACGAAGAGAGGCTGAAAGAAGAGATTCCTAAAATTTGGTGAATAGTCTTATTTAAAACATCCCTTAATATATATATATATATATATATATATATATATATATATATATATATATATATATAATCTCTGACTATAGAACAATTAGGGCCCGTTCCAACAGTTAACATATATAAAAATCTGCATATTCAGTTAAAAAAATATTAATAATGACTAGCCGAAAGCGCTCGGATATTTTTAACATTTGGACAGTTTTTACACACTTTATATTCAGAAAAGTAAATTTTTGTACGAATGCAAGAACATTTAAATAAAAAGCTTAGTCTCATTAGTTTATCAGATGTCTTTAAGAAAAACTTGTATAAAAGAGGAATTGCTGCTTAAATAGCTTCTTGGGCTTTGGGGTTTTGTACTGGGTGAATATTCGTATATAAAAATCTTATTTAGCATGAATTAAGCTTTTTTAGGGAAGAGAACAGTTTTGTGTTTTAGTGTTGGAAAGAATCTTATTAGTGGATATTATATTAGGCCATTGAAGATCGACACAACAGGGTCAACTTTGAATAGACTTTAAAATTGAATGGAAACAAGGCAAAGATAGGTTCCTCAGTACAGTTTATGCAAATTTTTTTTTTCTGAAAATGAAGGAGTCAGGTTAATAGAGAGCAACTTTTCATTGAATCAGTTTACATGATACTGTTAAGAAGATACTTTTGCGTTAATTTATCAAGTGACACGGACAATTTCAATCACAATAATTTTCCTTATCAGAGTCAATCTAAAGATTTGAAGAAGTCGTTGAGAGGAAGAGGAGGAGGAGGAGAAGAAGGAGGTGGGCGGAAGAAATGAAATTAAATAGTAAAATACTGTAACAGAATCCGATAATATCAGAAGCAGAAGCACGACTTTTTCTTGATAGAAAACTTAAGTTTGAATATTTTGAAAGCAATTGAGCTCATCTGACAAAACGCCGCCAGTGTAATCTAAAACTGATAACAACCTTGATTAGGCATAAGGAGAAGATGCTTATCTGAAATAAAGATATTTTCAAATACATTTATTGCTCAACATGTAAAATAAGCCACGATTTTCAACATTTCATATTTTGGATGTGGCTGTCATGAGTATTTTTGGTATTAGTTTTTAACGTAGAAATTGAATGACTGAATTAGCTAGCAAGTTGAATGTTGAGTTATCCTACTAAACAAGAGCTTACTTATAAATTTTGGGTTGAGTTAACTTACAAATTGAGATTCGAGTTAGCTTAGAGTAATAATAACAAATGCTAATTACAGTCGCCATATTTTTTAAATCTTGGTACTCAAATGCAATAAGTATAAGGCATTACAATTATGACCATGAAAATAATTTTTTATCGATGGCGGTATTTTATTGCCGATATGTTTTAGGGAAAGGGAAAAATATTGAGCGAGTTCAATTTTATCTAGCAATAGAGAACTGATTCCTAATTTCATTTCAAAGTAATTTGGTCCTCTCTTGAGAGCAGATACTCTTCGAATATTTAAAGTACTGAGAAAAGAGCGGTTACTAATTTCGTACATTTTGAATAAAAGTGGTTTCAATAAAGCTTGGTAAAATTTATCAACATAAATACTTGGCGAAAAATGGCTGCTTTCTGCCTGTTAGCGATGGATTAGATGCCACTTAAAATAATTTATTTAAAAAGTATAATGAATTTTTTTGGAGTTTGGTTGCTTTTCAAAAGTAAGAAATTTTTATGTTGTTTTATAGCACTAGAATTATTTTCAGTTTTATTCCAGAATTATGGAAAGAACTGCCACAATATTTCACTAATCCATAATTTAAAAATATAAGACGTCCCTATAATCACCCGAAAGTAGAATATATATATATATATATATATATATATATATATATATATCCTACTTGAATACTAGTATCTTGATTTACTTTGAGTGGCTCTTGGGCTTGTATTAGATGATCATTTACTATATATATATAGATGGTCATTTACTATATATATATATATATATATATATATAGTAAATGATCATCTAATACAAGCCCAAGAGCCACTCAAAGTAAATCAAGATAATGAATGAATTTTTTGTGTGAACTTAAGAGGAGAAGGAGGTAAGAACTGCATATTATGAGAATATGTTAATAGATAACGGTTGACTCTAGAGGAGGTTAAAGTTGTATTGGTCGGTGAAGCATCCACACCAGAATCTGTTCCATAAAGTAGTGGTTAACAGGAAGAATATGTCTGAATGGGATACGAAAAGAATGGGAATTTTTTGTTATATTGTACTTACCTGTGAATGTGTGAATTGGTGGAACTAATGAATGTCGCTCGTCAGAATATTTATTATAAAAATAGCGATAGAGTAACGAGCAGTTTGCGACGTTGCGTCTGTAAACAAGTGGAAAATAATTAATCATGCACAAGTCAGAGTAGACTCTTTTGGACTTTATTAAGGCTGGAAAGTTCTTACTTTCCTAGAGGTTATGTCAAGGGCTTTTGATGTATCTAAGGCGATCTCTCTCGAAATTCTGTGAGTAATGACAGTTATGAATCTAGAGGAGTGAAATCTATAATGCATGTCGCTCAGGAGGTTGTTTCTCATGAGGTGATCAACAACTTTCGTATTGATGACAGTCTGACAGAGTTTGTTGATGACATTAAGGAGGAATAATGGGTTAATATTGCAACAGGGATGAGCTCCTATCCGCAATTTTGAAAACAAAGCATGCAGCTGAAAACTTCCAGAGACTTACGAGTTATTTCTCCTTCAGGTAGTGGTTTAATATTTTTCCAAGATTGGAAACAGCTTTCGTCTAATGTTTTTAGAACAACCACCAGGATGATATTATCCGGTGGTCTTCGTAGTGTCAAGCAAGGTTTTGATTAGTCTAGAAACTTGCCGTGCAAGGATAGAGATATTACAAAGTTTGTGCTCCGTGAGAATGGAGATATCAGGTAGTGGATGACACTTGCCATCTAACATAGAGTTAGAATGCAAAGAGCCTAGCCTCATCTGACGAAGATTAAATAATTTCAGGGCAATTTATGATTGTAGGCAGTGAGGGTTTGCTTATATTGGAACATTTATTTGAACTTGTCTAGACTTTCGGAGTCTCTTCGAAAAATTTCAGCATTAATTTTCTTTACGTCATCTACTTTTCACTGTATTCATCAAAGCGAGTCCAGTGATTTTTAGAAGCGATTCCAGTGTTTTTCCAGAATTCATGCGTTATAGGTTCTTCTGAAATGTGTCTGTATTGAGTAGCGCCTTTCATTTTGCTTGGATATCATCAATTATGTCAAAACTTTGCGGGAACAGAAAAAGACCATCTGAGTTGAGATTTACTGTTAAATTGACTGTCTACCATGTATAAATCTCGTTATTAAAAATAACTGGGTCCCACCCATAAACAGTTAGGTTAGCCAAATGCAGACGACGATTCTACTCCTTCAGCTTCTTCTCTCGCACTTCCCGCCTGTGGAATTCGCTCCCATATTCTTGCTTTCCTGACGGCTACAACCTCCAGAAATTTAAATGCAACGTCAATACTCATCTATTAACCCCTTGACTCTAGCCCTTTCCCCACCCCATATACCCTTCCCCTTCTTTCCACCTTTGAAACTGTCATCACACCTCCATTCTCATCTTTCTATTGCTCCTTTCTAACTGGTTCGTCTTCCTCTTCACTCTCTTCTAATTAATCTTTTTACACTTATGTAGCCTCCTGCACATTAGTTGCATTTCTGCCTTGCTCGGGGTGAAACGATTAAAAAAAAATATTGTCATGAGTAAAATGTCTTCTACATTTATAATATTTAATCTGAGCGAACGAAATAATATAATTCACCTAGGAAAACATTAGCTTTTAATAATCTATTTATGTTAATATAAAGAAAGTTTTAATAGTCGATGATTTGATCGATACTGAACTTGTTTCTTTGCACTATGATAACCACTGAAGTCAATTTATTCTGTAAATAATCAAAAATATAAACGTTGGATCTTTCCACCTTCCAACTTTTTGCTGTTTTCATTCGATGAAAATAACTTTAGTGCACACAAAGACAATAGTCTTCATTTTCTTCATCGTAAATATTTTGTTTGTATTTAATATGTGAAGTAAACAAGTCTACTAAACATTAATTGATTATTAAAGAATGATTCCATTGGTTCTTTGTAAGATATTAGCGGCATTTTAATAGTGAATACATAAATTTGTAGCTAGTGACCTGAAGTCAGTTCACTAGCCTGACGTTGACTGATACATTGATTAAAATTATCTGTAACTTGATCAAGCTACATTAATTATCATTACAGCTTTTCTAATAGTTCCTAAATTGAATATTCATTCAATTATGACTCATTATTTCCTTGGATCTTTATTCGATCAACCAACAAGGAACATTATAATTTGCCTTACCAATCTGAATTTCTTCAAAAGAAAAAAAATGTCAGGATAGGAAAACAGAAGAAAATGCAATCCCCACCCAATTTCACCTGACCGAGACGTTTCTATTTTCGTTACTTTCATTTCGTATTTTGTGGTCGGTTAAGTGAGAAGTGTTTTGATTCAGATGAAGTAACATTCAAATTGCCTTTAACATCCCATTATACTCGACGCACAAAAATATCTCAGCTGTAATTTCACGTTTTTAAACTTTAGTATTTTACTACTAAACACTTTGATGAGTATATATTAAATTTTCCCTAACGCTATGGAAACTTTTCTTAATTTAAGAAAACTTAGAATTTTCATAGTTGCAGCAAATAAGGACAACGCAACATTTTCAAAGTATTTTACTTTATTCCTGCCTCAAATTTCATTCGCTTATTAAAAGATTATCTTAAATGTTATCAAACAGAAATATTTTCCAGAATTGAAGTTTTAAAAACCGAAAGATTCATCCATCTGTGTAAAGCAGATGTATAATTAAATAATTAAAAAATCTGAATAAAGTTAAAATTCACAACAGCTGAATCATATTATTTGATTTCAGAAGGAAGACGTCATATTCTCATTTTAAATTGATTTCAAATAATAAAAATAGCTTTATTGTAATTTCCAATTAATATAATTATAATAATGGTCAAAACCTAGTACGCATTAAGTTTATTGTTAAACAAAATTGACGAGAAGTATTTTAGTTAAAAGATCAACTTTAAGATCTCATCACTAATATGAGATTGAAAAGGTTTGTTAGAACATTTAATCTAACCTTAACAAAACATTTTAAATTCATAATGTAATTGTAAAATTTCGGTAAGTAAAGAGACACAGTTATTATTCAGAAATCATAGATACCAACTAAGTGTGATTTTCAGTTTCAAAGCTATTTAAATTATCACTATTGAAACGAAAGTAAGGCACCATATTTTTGAGTTGACATAGTTTCACTAAAATAAAGAAATGTCTGTCAACTGAGGAGATTCTAAAATTTATTTACTGTTCATATGTCAAGCCAAAAGATAAGTAAAAATAGTAGCAATTTAAACTTGTCACAAATGTTTCTTCGAAGATTGAGTAATTACTGGGCTTTCAATTATCAGACGATACTAAGAATGTCAATTGTATTCTTGTTTTGTTTGTTCTTAGAATATATTCTTTTGTTGCACGATTCTTGATAAATATCTCGTGTCACTAAGTATATTTTCAGTCGAGTAAAAATATAAATATAATTCAAATAGACAGTTCAGACACATGAGAGGTTAAGAAACGACTAATTTCCATTTGTAAATTAGAAAACAGAATAAAGTCATTTACAAAATTTTCTCCTTTTCTATTTTGATTGAATAAACGCTACATTTAAGTCATGCCACTACATAAACATACGTGTGACGTCGTTTAGTGGTGTTGATGGTGGTAGAGAGTGAAAGGGTTCTTAATTATCCGAGTAACGATTGATGTCTCTAGTGTTTCTATAACATTTACGGTTATCGTATAAGAATCACGGCAGTACTGGGTATAAATAAATGCTAATTACTTATAGAAAATGACACTCAACACAATAAATATGAAACTGATATATTTAAAGTTTTTTTTATAACAATTTCACCCCAAGCAAGGCAGGATCGCCACTTGTGCGCCGAGTGTAAGAGAAGAAAAAACAAGGTACTGGAGATGTACATCAGGAAGATCAGTGATGAAGATCAGGAAAAGCATAGGGCCTAGGATAAAGCCTTGAGAGACGCCGCGTTTGTATGGAAGGATCTGGAATCTCGTTCAGAATAACTTTCATTTCGCGATTTGATAGGAATGATTGGATTAAATCAAACAATCGTCCAGAAATACCATAGCTCTGGAGTTTGCACAGAAGGCCAGCATGCCAAACCTTGTCAAATGTTTTCGAAATATCAAGAGCAACAGCTATAGCTATGCCGCTCTTATCAAGTATATATATATATATTCAGTGATGGTCGTTAGCACATCAGTGGCAGACCTGGTGAAGCGAAAGCCATATTGTTGGTCAAAGAGAAGGTTGAGATGTAAGATGCCTAGCTATTTCAGTATTGATAAAAACATTAAATACCTTGTTAAAAATAGGTAAGAGGCTAATAGGGCGATAATTTAAGGGGTTAGAGGGCTCCCCAGAATTCTTAAAAACAAGAACTACTGAGGAAGACTTTCAAGAAGCAGGGAAGCAGAAAACAGTGAAGCAATAGTTATGAAGTTTGGAGAGAACTGCAACCAGCTCAAGGGAACTTTTCTTTAGGACAATGTCAAGAATTATATAAACTCTATTTTTCTTATGAGAGTTAAGCTTAGAAATTATATTAGAGACCAGATATTGCGTGATAGATATATTAATCAGTTGAGCCTCAGTTCTAGGTGGAAAATTGGGTGTGAGTACTCCAGACAAATCAAGTGTGGAATGGGCGAGAATTTGCAAGCATGCACTTGACCTTGTCTGCTGTGAATATGAGGTCTTCAAATTCATTAAATAGAGGAGGTTTTAAGGGTTTTCTGCTGTTCACCACACTCTTCAAGCCGTTAGTAATCTTTGGAACGAAACTTGCAAGATCCTATACACTGCTTCATTCTATCAGTAACAGCTTAGCATCTTCCCCAGAAAACCTGATCTTATATAAGCTGAAATACGTCTACTTCTGCTTAATTGCGTTATCTTTTGTTTATCATTTTTGCCTTATTATTGCCGTTGACCTTGGGTGTCATCATATTTCTGTGTCATTGTTTAGTATTTCCTGTTTAACCGAATTAATATTTATTTATTTTAATTATACTTTTATTTGCCAGCACGCATTCTTGCTTTTGAGCTAAATTATATTCTGTGGACCACAGAGTATATGATATATTGACTAGGTGGAAGTCATCCTGCGAGAGAAAATTACTGCATGCATTATCTGTTAGTCAAGAAAAATGGGAAGAAATTTTGTTGTACAAGTTGTCGAATAGTCACTTGTAAGAAGCGTTTTGACTTTGGTTATACAGAAAAATCCACTGTTTCAAAGCAAGATATGTTTCTGACTGATAAACTTAGTAGATCGGATCAAATTTCTAACGGATAACTTATTATAATATATATGTTATAATAATCAATGTCTGTGCCTTCCAGAAGTGTCACTTTGAGCCAAAGCACAAGTGCATAACATTTGACTGTTTTTTTTTATCTTGATGATGCAATTGCTTTATTGGTAATAATATGTAACTTCACTTCACAGCTGATTGTAAAATTCTATTATAAAAAAACTTTTAAATATATCCAAAAGAAATAATCTGTTGGCGTCTCATAAAAACGGTCTGGATACATTTCAGATTAACATTCATGAGTGTTAACACTCTAATTAGCATAATTTTTGCACCTTTTAATAAATCTCTGTGTAAATTCAGAAAGTATGAATACGCAATTATTTTTAAGGGAGTTCTCAGTAAATAATGTATTTAAAATGCGAGCAACATTAGAAGCTGACTGAAATAAACATCTTTGCAGAATTACGCATCACATTTGTACATATGACGCATTTTATTGAGAGAAATTGCATTTCTATTTCATTTTGTTGCTGAACCAGAAAACCTGGGACGATCGGAACCATCAATAAATCTTTTTCACTTAGCACTTTCAAAGATGATACAATTATTACACACACTTTAGCAAAAATCTATGTTTTGAAATATGTTATGTTTTAATAATATTGCTGATTTTACTAGTATAAATATGTAGGAAATGTTAATATGAGATTTTAAAAGTTTCTTTGGATATAAAATCGATTGAAAGCGAATTAGAATGCAGATAGACAGAGAGATCTTATAATTTTATGTCAGATGATTGGTAACTTTGTATCAAATTACGATTTTGTCATAGATTTTACAAATTCTCTTCATTCAGCAGAGACTGGATTTCATTGTTAACACGGTACAAGACATCTAAAAAGGTCTATCTTATTTTCTTATCAACTACAAAACAGATTATGATTAGTTGTTGAATTCCGTGTTTCTTACCACTATTACGTATCATTTGGTGTTCTTACCCAGCGACGTAAAATTCACAACAAACAAACAAACAAACAAACAAACAAACAAAAAAGTAAAAAAAAAAGAAAAAATGGAGATAACCAAATGTTCGTAATGCTTTGGGGTAATTAAAGAGTCACAACGTTTACACATTAGAAAATATGGTTATTAATGAACAATGGATACTTCTCTTGATTATAATACACGCACACACACAAAAACGTCGAGAGAGAGAGAGAGAGAGAGAGAGAGATTAAAAAATTATTTTTGGGGGTCCACATAAAAGTGTGACAGATAAGTAACCTTTGTGCGTAGAATGCGAGTAAATAAAACGTAAAAGGTTTCATAATTTCATTAAAAAAAAAAAAACTCGATGCGGTGCATGAACATTAAAATCGCAGAATCAGAACAAAATAAGTTTTCTGTAGTGTTCGAAAGGCGTCTATTTTCTTTTTAAAATAATAGAACCAGAACATCATACGTTTTCTGTAGTTTTTGAAAGGTGTCAATTTATTTTTTAAAGTCATTGAACCAGAACATAATATTTTTTAATGTTTGAATGGCGTCAGTTTTCTTTGTTAAAATCATAGAGCCAGAACATCATAAGTTTGTTTGAAAGGCGTGAACTTTCTTTGTTTTCAATTCATGAGCAATTTCTTTTCACTTCATCTGCGTTTGAAGTCATTGACGTACAAAGTAAAAATTACCATAGTTAATATATTTATTTTAATATGAACTAGCAGTATAGCCCGGCGTTGCTCGGGTGTAATGAAAGCTTTAAAACTAATCCATGGTCCTGGAGCTCAGACTCTTTGGACGTTGGCACGAAAGACTAAAAAGCAATAGTTGTTTCCATTTAAAGCGAAACCGTAGACTGAAAAACAAATGAATGGATGTAAGTCAAATTTTGATTTCCTGGTATCGATATCAAATAAGTTTTTTTCGTCGTAAACTGAATTTTGAAGGCTAAATAAGTCCTCTGAGTAAATGGTATCATGGCTGAGACTAAGAACTACAATTATACCGACTTTTTTTTAATCGTTTCACCCCGAGCAAGGCGGTAATGCCACTGATGTGCAGGGACCTACATAAGTGTAAACAGATTAATTAGAAGAGAGTGAAGAGGAAGACGAACCAGTTAGAAAGGAGCAATAGAAAGATGAGAATGCAGGTGTGATGACAGTTTCAATATATAGCAGCAGTATTCCATGCACGGACGAATGGTTGATTTGTATATATGCAGAATGGATTCAGGCGGAAAAAACATTTTGGCCCGACACAGTGACCCAACCTTCTTAGCAGTGGATTTAGCTATGGACGCGATGTAGTGGTTTCATCTGAGATCAGAAGAGAGGGAGTAAGGCCGAGGAGGCGCAGTGTATTGCTCTCAGGGAGAATCGCTTGGTCCATGCTTATGGGAGGCAGGAGAGATTGCCTGTGATGCTTGACAGACAACAGCTTGGTCTTAGACGCATTGAAATTGACAAGCCACTTCTTGCCCCAATTCACCACAGAGTGTAGATCCTGTTCAAGGTCCGCAACGAGATCATGTTTGTCCGCCACGACGGGTTTCTTACTGATGCGGGATTAAATTGTGGTGTCATCTGCGTAGATGCCTACTTGGTACTTGATCTCATCTGGGAGGTCATTGAAGAAAATAAGGAAGAACGTTGGGCCCAGGATAGAGCCCTGTGGGACACCAGCATTTGTGCTGTAGGATGAAGAAGTATGCCTATTCAAAACGACCTTCATTTTGTGGTTATTTAAAAAAGAATGGATTATATCAAGCAAGCGTCCGGTAATACCGTAACCCCGTAGCTTGCATAGAAGGCCAGAGTGCCAAACCCTGTCAAAAGCCTTGGAGATGTCCAGAGCAACAGCACGAGCCGTAACAGTTGTTAGCATGTCGGCCGTGGACCTGGCAAAGCGGAAGCTATACTGCCTGTCAGAGTAGAGTTTGTGGGTAGTAAGATGTTGAACTATTTCAGCATTAATTATGGCCTCAAACACTTTCCCGAAAATTGGTAGAAGACTGATAGGGCAATAGTTGGATGGGTCCGAGGGTTCACCACAGTTCTTAAATACAAGAACGACTGAAGAGAACTTTCAACATGCAGGAAAACAGAAAGCAGAAAGGCAGTAGTTATACAGTTTAGAGAGGACAGGGGAGAGTTCAGGAGAATATCTCTTAAGGACTATCACCGGGATCCCATCACCACCGCTCGCCTTATGGGGGTCAAGTTTTGAAATTACTCGGGATACTACAGTCGGAGTAATATATATGTCATGTCGTACAGTTTGGCCTCAGTTCTAATAGGGAAGTCGGGTGAGGGTGAGGGTACTCCAGATGAGTCAAATGTGGAGTTGGATGAGAATCTGCGAGCAAAGCACTCAGCTTTGTCCGCAGATGACGTGAGAATCTCAAATTCATTGATTAAAGGAGGTATTGAGGATTTGCTATTGTTTGCATAACAGCCAATAGTCCTTGAAGCCGAACTTGCGGTCAGCTATGCGCTGTCGCATTCTCTCAGCAAACAACCGTTTGGCGTCATTCAGGATTCTCTTGCACTCATTACAAGCGGACGTGAATAGGCGCCTATTGTGATTAGATGACTGTCTCCGGAATAGTCGGAATTAATGGTTCCTGTGGGCAATGGCGGCCGAACAAGCAGGAGAGAACCACGGAGAGGAATGAGGTTTTAGACAATACCTCCTGGTAGATATAAAGGCATCAATGCCAGCTTTCAGCCACATGGAAACCTCAGAGACACAGTCATCAACTGGGAGATCGAACACTTTTCCCCAAGGGACGTTGCAGAGGAAATCGTAAAAGGCGTCCCAGTCAGCTTTTTGGTAGCAGTAGGACGCTCCTGGGGGCGAGTGAGACTGGAAAGAAAAATTGAGAGACAACAGCATGGTCGGAGTTGCCGAGAGGGCAAAGCTGCGAGACGTGACAGGCGTCAGGTGCAGAGGTAAAACATATATCTATTAGCGAGGAGTGTCCAGAGGGAGTGCTTGGAAATCGAGTGGGGAAGTCCACCACTTGCGTAAGGGATTGGGAAATAGCAAAGTTCATGGCGTGGATACCCGCTGGATCAGTAGTAGAGTCTTTAAGCCACTCAGAGTGATGGGCGTTAAGATCTCCGAATACAAATATGTGAGCAAATGGGTGGTAGGAAATTGCCTTATCTATGTTGTCAGCAATGCTATCTAGAAGGGAGCAGTCAGGAGAGGAGGGAGAACGGTAAAGAAAGAAAAGGTAACTAACCGAACTGAGGAGAGATAGACGGAGACATACATATTGGTGGTCAGTAGAGTCGAGTGAAGTCACCCTAGCTATGGGGAGGTGTTCACTAACGTAGACCCCAAGCCCATGCATGTGAACAGTGGAATCCTTCCTTAAGAGGGAGAGATAACCAGGGATGGAGAAGTCAGAGGAGGGAATTGATGAGTTGAGGTTAGTCTCACAGAGCGCTAGGATGTCCGGGGACTTTTCGTGGAGGAAAGCTTCTACGCTAGGAAAGTTAGTACGAATGCCCCGGATATTAGTAAAAGAAAAGTTAAGGGATTTTGGTGGTTTGATTTTGGCTGGTTTAGGATGTTTTATGATTTTGTTTGTGATGTTATATTTTGTTGATAGGGAGGGACCTAGAGTAGAGGATACAGGCGGTCATTATCCACGATCTGTGCTGGGAGGGAAACTGGTTCGGGCTGCAACAAAGTGTGGCCTCAGGGTTGCACAGCGAAAGCGCTTGCAGGGACACCTATCCATGCGCGACATGTCACTACAAGAACCTCGATATTATACAACTGTTGATCAGAGCAGCCGCTCTTGACGCTACGCAAGGGCTAGAGCTCCTAACTACCAGTCGGAAGCAGCAACCAGGAAACTGCCAACCCGGTACACTCACAATGATGAGACGTTGCCACCAACCAGACATGTCGCAGGAAAATCACGGAAGCACCAATACTAAGGTCTGAAGAGAGAAAACAGAGAGCCGGAAACCACATCCTAAACAGGGAACAAGGGATAAGTCTCTACTCCTGTTCAATAGATGTGGGTGGAGTGTGAACCGGGCAATAGTTTGGTCTAAAAAAAAGAGTTAAGGGTGGTGAGTTAAATAAGTTTTAACTTAGTTAAAGTCCAGTCAAAGAAATTTTTTTAAAAAAAGAAAAAAAAAACACTCGTTCAAATGACCCTGAAACGTTTAAAATTAAGCAAAACTAAATTGAGCCAAACCCGAAGCAAAAACTAAAATAAAAGAACTGAAAAAATACAGACATACAGGCAGATAAAGAGACGCACACACAAACATCTTGCCTTATATATATATATATATATATATATATCGATTTTCTGCACTATTGTAAGAATTGCAACCTTGAAACTTCTGAATATCGTTTCTTATGGGTTTGTCTATGAGTATATCAAATTTGATTAAAATCGGACCACTCCTTCTATAACCCGATTTTTTCGATTATCGATTTTCGATATTTATCGGAGGTACCTCGACACAAAACCCAGCTAAGAACACTCGCCGACGCTTATAGTACAACTGTGTAAATTTTCAAGAAAATCGGTTTAGCCGTTTCGGAGTCTATAGGTAACGGACACACACACAGACAGACAAAGTTTCATTTATAAATAAGTTTAGATAACGTTGCACATATATTTACATACAGTCTCGTGAAATCAGTGTCTATGTCTATATGAAATGGAAAATAAATCAGTTAAGATTAAAAGGATTTGTACAAACTGATAAGAAAGAGATAGAAATTGGCCTCTGAAGTAGATTTTGTACGTGCATGTGTAAATACAACAATAAAGGACAAATGAAGAAAGGGAAGGAAAACAACATTCAAAATCTAGCTGTTCTGTTTGAGTAACTCGTCTTTCTTTCTCTTTTTTTTTGTCATAAACGCTGTCATTTTCTTTGACACACAAGCGCGGTGCCCACATACAAAACGGTTAAATGAGAAAAATCCTAAAAAGAAAGACTACCCCGTGTGCAAATGATACAGCAAATTCATGAGGTAAATTATTTTAACGCAAAGAGAAAAAGGCAATAAGACAAAAGGCAAGTGAGTGTGGATCTTAATAACCGAAAGATTGTTAGAATCGACAATCATTTTCAAATATATACAAAGACGTGCTAAAAGTCATTGGATAGGAGTTTGTAAATGCAATTTTCGTTATCGCTACCGTTTAGGCTTTTCATATTAACGCATCATGAACTATCTTAGTTACAACGGGGTATGATAGTGGATGCTAGTCGGAATGGGCATTCCACTTTTGAAATTGTGTAAACATTTAACATCAGAAAATGCAGTGTCCGACCACAGATGATCGCAAACAAAATTCATCTGGCTAAAATTGCCTTACGGTAACAGACAAGTGACACGAGCTCAAATCCAATCCCCATTGAACGTAGAAGGCTCTAGATACCCATTAATTTATCTTCTTTTAGCTTTCATGAGATATCTTAGTGCTAAGCCCATTACAGGCTGGATCATTGTATTTATTTATGTTTATTTAATATCGTAAATAAACAAACATTTCTTTAATATAATAAAATGAACTCAAATCAAATAATCTAGACCATTGGCACTGTAGAAAAGCTAGGAAGAAACGGTTTTCCCATTTTGAAAGGCTCCTATTCGCCATATGTAAAACCAGCACAAAGACAAGTAATACTAAGGTGTGAAACTGCTAATTAGCATGCAGTGTCGATTTCTATGTCCACATTATTTACATTTAAAGACACTCTCTTTACTATTTAACACTCTTCCTCCACAGATAGATAGATAGATAGATAGATAGATAGATAGATAGATAGATAGATAGATAGATAGATAGAAAGCAAAATATGAATATGTGTGTTAATGTGCAAAGAATAGTGATAGATAAAACAGTAACTGCATGAGAGAGAGTGAGAGAGAGAGAGAGAGAGAGTGAGAGAGAGAAAGAGAGAGAGAACTATGTAAAACTGATGAAATTAAATGATAACATGAACGTTTGATAAAATGTGTGTGCATCTGTGAAACCATGAGAATGTATGTAGGAGAGTTTAAAATGAAAATACCGAATTTACAATATAAATTATTTATCACTGAAGGTGGAGGTGGTGGTGTATGTATTTATGCATGCATGCATATATATATATATATATATATATATATATATATATTGCACATAACAAACTTGAAGCAGAAATAAGCGATAATCTGCTGTATGTGATGGGAAGTTTGTTAAAGAAATATATTGATATTTCAAGTGAAATGTAAAATATTAATTGATAAAGAAAGATGGGAGAGTAGAAAAGAGGTGCTAGCGAGAAAATAGGAGAGAACAAACAGAGAGAATGCTATTTACGATTTTCATTTTATTGTGTTGTCTGCGACGAATTCTGCAAATCTTTCGGTGTAGGAAGACAATTTTCCTCTTATATCTGATGTAAGTTGAATGCAGAAAATTAATCAAACAGAAAGAAGAAATTCAATATAATTTAATAATAGAAAACGCATCTCATACTTCCTTTGAATTCTAGCAACACTGAATAAGGTAATAAGAGCAATATCAACATTATTAATATAGTTCATTAATTTCTCATTGTTTGTTTCGGATAAAATTTATATCATTACGATAGGATCATTTTATATATTTAATATTTATACATATTG
Organism: Ascarosepion bandense; assembly: GCA_037127315.1. NCBI lineage: Eukaryota > Metazoa > Mollusca > Cephalopoda > Sepiida > Sepiidae > Ascarosepion > Ascarosepion bandense. The sequence continues at coordinate 1,560,279 of JBBBDQ010001625.1, read as the reverse complement.
ATATCAGTACATTAATTATCATATGAATTAATAAAAGATATTCAACAGGCAAAAATGAATTTTATTTTACGACAAAGATTCGTTGTTTTTAATTCATAGCTTGGTTATTAGTTTTATCATTTGTATGTTTTGTGTCAACTAAATTGTTAATGAAGCATACAAGAAATTATTATCAAAATGTTAAACATTCTCCAATTACAGTAGCGGATCCTATACTAGAATAGAACAGAGATGTAGGCGGTGACTCATAGTAGTAGATTTCATCCAGGATTTGAAAATATATTACACTTCTCTTCCGCTTGTAATGTTTGAATTGTACTTTATAATATAGTTTCAAATTTTATCAGTTTCATGACTTTACAGTTCTGGTAGCTTTATTCACTTATATTTATATTTTATCTCTATATTTCAACAAATTGACTTATATCCATATTTCTCGACAATTGGGTTCTCTTATAATATGAAGAAACTGGATAGGAATATTTAAAATTATTTTAAAATATGATTCGATTTGTGCAATAAAATAGAGAGGAGAATACCAATAAACAATTTAGAAAGAAAGAGAAAAAGAGTATATAAGAGAAAAATAACTGTATTTATTATGTCGGCAAATGGAACCAATTTATTTTGATGCTATCCTATCAGTTAAATATTAATAAATTTATTGGAAATGAATAAAAAGTAAAGACAAGAAAATTCATTGCCATGATGAATAGGGACGTAAACTTGTTTTGCTTTCTGACGTCTTCATTCAAACTACAATTTTTTGCATCAAATTAATTATTAACGTAGAATTATGGAACGTATTTAATTCTCCAGATAGCTACCATTTCTCGGTTGTAATGTTGAATTATGGGAAAGTTTTTCGACGATCTGCTTAAAGAGATAATACTTTTAAAGAATAATTTACAAAGTTTAGAATATATTCATTATAGCTTATAGTTTTTACCTTTTCAACAGAAAGTCTGAACGTGTTTGCTTGTAGCGTAAACGTTTTCCAGTGCACATAATGTATGAACATGGAATACTTAACATTTAGTGAATCTGTGAGTCACGATGATACGAGTTAGTGCGTTAAGGGAGAAAAAAGCAAGTGATTTGAACAAAAACTTAACATCATACTTTCTATTTTCTTGGGTGTTATGAACAATGTTATGTGTTTTCACGATTATAGATGTGTTATATTTTTGCATTAAATGTCTTTTTTTTTAATTGTTTGTTCAATGTTTAAGACTTAAATTTAGAAAACGGAAATTAAAAAAGTAGATAAAATTATCGCAGGTGATGGGAATGATGTAATGGAGATGTCTTATCTAAACAAGATCTTGAAAATTTCAATTAATGATGCAGATAGTAAATAACGTTAAGTGAATGAAACAGGCTCAAAATATAGGCTGCTCATTTGGTGTTCTCGCTGATAATTTAATGAAATGTGGTAATAAACATAAAACTTTTGCTCCTTAATAAGAGATTTTGTTAGAATACTGCTAATTTCCTGTTTTTATTTGAACATTTTTATGAAATAATGCACAAACACACACACACACATACACACGCACACACAGGTAAATTGTATGCGATTACATCCAGAAATGCTACAACTTTTGCTTTTTCAAGACGCAGACCAGATTCATTTCCGGGCAGTAGTGGAAGTTTTACGCATTCATGTTAATGGCTGGCGAAAATTAGTGAAAGGAATCTGAAGCAGCGGATTAAAAAAAAAAAAGTGTGAAGCTGTTTAAAAGTGAGAACGAAACGTTAGCCTTAATAAAAATGGCACAGTGAAAGTGTTATGAAGAAATCGCAAGTTTTGAGTAGTACGGGCAGTTCAGGGGGGAGGATGGAAAGGTCATTATAACGGAGCAAGAAGTGAGAAGCGAAAAACACAAAAAAGAGATGCAAATTTGAACAAGCTACAAAACTTAGTGCTCCAAAATAAAAAATTAAGCGTGCGACTAACAACAGAAAAACTGAATAAGGATATAGGGAAATAAATTTTAGCATGAGGAAAATGATGCGTTATGGGTTCGCTAATTTGTTACGAAAAATGTGTCGTCCACGTTTTTCAACCACTGGGATATTAGGATAAATGCCGGATTGAAAAATGTCTTGAAATATTTATTGACACAAGTAGCAACCAGCAACACGTGAATTCATTCATTCACTCTTCTATTTGTTCTGTCTCTTCAGTACGTTTGAGAACTTGGATTTTCACGATTTCTTCTCCTTTTATAGTTCCTAATAAATTTTTCCTTTTCGTTATCTCTCTTCAACCCTATTCTGCCATTCATATACACAAGCTCGTTAGATGGGTTGTGCGCTGTCTTCCTCTGTCCCTCTTGCCGTCATTATTTCCTGTGAGAGTCAAAATTTCCAAACCGTCTTTTGTCATTATGTGCCCTAAAAATTTCAACTCACTTTCTTATATTAAGTATTAGTGTCCTTTTTCTCTAAAAACTCTTCGTTACTCACATGTTCGGTCCATGTTGTTCTCAGCATCTCCCTGAAAAGCCACATTTCTCTTACCCCAAGCCTCTTTTGCATCTGTGATGAGATTGTTCGACATTCACTGCCAAATAAGAAGACTGACATTATGTAACAATTTAGGCTATTTTATGTTTTCAACGAAATTTTCCTGCTTCTTAATACTTTTCTTAGCTTTTAGAAAGCACCTTTGGTTATCCCGAGTCACCTTAGAATTTCAGTGTCACACTTTCAGTACTGAAATATATTCCAGAAAACGAACATTTGTATTTATGACAACATAGTCTCACGAAGTACATAGATTCACAAGTGGAGTATTTTAAGAAGGTGTTATTTTTCTTTTTATGATCGTTAAACTCCAAGCAGGGCAAGACTACCACTGGTGCGTAGGGGGTTACAGTGAAAGAAAAACAAAACAAAACAAAGACACCCCCATAGAAAAAAAAATAGGGTATGTCGAAGAAAGGACAAGAGAAAGTTGGGAATCAAGGAGACAAAAGATGGCAATTCTGTTACCAGCCAATAGTGAACAAGTAAGTAAACTTTAATCATGTGTGTGTTTTAATAAATAAACGAAAGCGAGCAAAAGATGTTGAATTAAAAAATATAATGGAATTAATATTAGAATTATTTTATATATATATATATATATATATAAAATGGATATGTCTGTTTGTCTGTCTGTGTGTGCGCGTGTATTTGCGTGTATCCATTCTAACAAACCCTACTTCTCCGGTCTGATTTCAATCAAAATTGGGTCCCTTGTCGATCATAACATGAACCTTTGACGTACGCAAAAATTTTCGAATCGATTTACAGGCTATGGCAGAAATCACCGAAACGCTTAGAATTTACGAACACTTCTCCTCCGAGACGCAATATGCGAATTCAACCACATTTCTAATAATCTTTGATGTAGACAAAAATTTTTCGAATCAATGTAAAATCAATGAGAAACATAATTTCGGGTGGTCTTTTTCGTACTTTTATGCATTTCTCCAAGACGCTTTGCTCAAACTCAACCAAAATCGAGTCTCTGGTAGATCAAGATCTGATGCCTTGATATGCTAACAAAAATTTTAATTAGCACACAATATGCGGCAAAAATTAATTGAAAAATGCTGCTATTTGCGATCCGGAACGCTTAGTTGTATTCCAACAAAAATAGGGTCTTTTTTGTAACTTCTATTTTATCATATGCCATAACAATTTCACATTTTATATAAGGTGCCAACCTCTCCAATGTTGCAGGGACAATACATTCACTTCTGCTCACAACGCCATTGCATAACATTAGAGGCTCCCGTAACGCCCGCCCCCGTTCTTTCACTTGTACATACATCATTTCCCATTTATTGGTAAAATTGACCAAGCATGAACCCCGTTTTACAAATGCAACAAAACCCAATACTTACTTCGCATTTTTTAAACTTACGTGTCACGGCAACCTCATACTGGAGCTTTTTGAATAATTTCAACATAACCCCAAGCAATGCCGGGCTATAAAGCTGGTTTTAAATAAAAGAAGATTATGAATTTAACCGTTTTTTTAAAAATTTCTATAGTCATGTATGTTGACTTGGGAAAGGAGTAATTCTCTGAGGAGATATTTGAAAAAATCTAGGACACAAATTTATCATTTGATAAGATTAGATAGCAATACTCTCAGTAATTTTCCGTCTAAGTTACTTTCTCTTTTAATATGTGTGGCATTCTTCAGATCAAAGTTGTGGTTAAATTTATTACTATTTATGTTTCATGTATTTGATAAATTGTTGTGCATAAAATCCGTCTTGTGTTCATAGATACGCTTTTTTCATTTTCACACACACACACACACACACACACACACACACACACACACACACACACACACACACACACATATATATATATACTAATATAGCATTTGCTATTTAATTTCTTGGATAAACTAATGATATATTTTAATAAGATCAATCCACGATGTAAATGAAATAACAGCATTTTCTGAATATGATTAAAGTAAGTAAAAGAACTGTGAAAAGAAAACTTTTTAAATGGTTGATGAAATCTAAGTTTTTATGTAAGTATTCAAACTTGAATATACTTACAGCATATATTTGTAAAATTTGTTAAACTGAAAGACCATTACGTGCTACTTAAGGGAGCGTAGCGGATTGAGGAATCGGAGAGTCGGGTTGGAATTTCAGTTGAATTGTTTACATTCAACTACACGCACTTGAGAAAAGTGTGTGCATTCATCTTTTCTCCCCTCAGCCATGGGATAAGTAGCAGGACAGACTATATCCTATAGTGTTGAGTGTCAGCCAGTCTAGGAGGAAGACAACTCTACATTCGAAACATTCAATTATGGCTTAAGTAACCTCACCAACTCGCATTTGTATAAGCGTGGTGAATACGACGATACCCCTGAAGACATAGGGGTTTCTTTAACAGTACTGAGAAGGGTCTGGATCTGTTTTTATAAACTTGCTTCTTTTTTATGGAAGAATTATTCAAAATAAACTTTATTGCTCTGAATGGTTGTGAAAATTAATTAAATCTTTCGTGTTAAAAATCATTTTCATAAATAAAAAGTACTTTAGTATAGAAAATTTGGCTTATTTTAATGAATAACGACTTAAATTTACTATTCATCAAGGAAGGAAAAAGCTAAAACAGTTATTTTTATTTATGACTAATATCTTTGTGTCAATATTTGAGTGTCAATAAATGCCTTTGTAATTAAACACAATTTCTTTGTTTTCTTTGTTTCTTCTAATTCTCCCAAATCATAAATTCAGCAAATGCACAGGACATAAGTATATAGATAATTATTTTGTTTATCAAACAACCTAATAAATTCGAATTTCACAATAGAAATTATTTTTGTTAGACTTGACATACAGCCTCTTACATAATTTTACACAATCCAAAATGATCCAGATATATTCAGTAAGATTAACTTAGTAATAAAAATTACCTAGTATCATTTTGGAATCACCATACTCGAATATTTATTACTGTATGGAATGGAGCTCTATTGTCCCCAAAAGTGATAAGAGGACTGTTGTTATCGCAATAAACATCAGTGAATATTGACAAAAAATCTTATGCAAAATAGATATGTATTTTGTAAATTGATAGTTCTTATGTCTAAATTTTGAATGACAACTACTTCAAATGGCATTTCATTCAAATAAAATTCTTGTTTCTTTCTAGGCACAAATTTACATGAAAAGAAATGTGTCTGCAATTCGCTCGTCGTTTCAAGTTCACTTTATTACTGGTCCAGTTTATTTCTCTACCGAACGATCACCGACTTCAGAAGATGCTTTATTCTGTTATTTTGTTAAATAACTCATGGGATAGATATCCCATGATGCCATTTTTGGGAAGAATTTAACACATTCTCTCACTTGCCATCTTGAAACGGAGATTCTTTTGGCAATCTGTTAACTCAACGCTCAAAGAATAGTTTCTGATTGTCCAGATCGACTTGAACAAGATTTTGCGGCTAGAGAATTTCACGACTGAAATTGTAAAATTCACTTTCGATACTATTTGGCAATTGATCAACTTTCAAAACAATTTGAGTCATGAGAAGAATGTGACATTCGGGTGTGGTTATTTCTCTTGTGTGTGTGTTTAGTAAAAGCTGAGTAAAATAATCTGTGGTCTAGATATTTTTAACCATTTCCATATATATATATATATATATATATATATAATTAGTTTTGGTTCATTATTAGACCAGTACTCAGTTGTATTAAAACGAGCTCCATATATTTATATGATAGAGCTTTCGAATATTTTTCACATGGAAATGAGTTATTTCCGCAACCTAGGTTTCAACCTTTTGGTATCTTCAGGCGATTTATAAGAACTGATTTTCCAACGTCTTTCAAACGCACAAAAAGGGATTTTTACGAACGCGTAACTGGAATTTTTAAACAACCGAATAATTTCAAATTTCGATAAGAGTTACTTAAAGATCTTTAAACACATTTATTTAGGTTTGTATGATCCTAACTGAAAGGTTAAAATGTAGGCTGTGGAAATAACTCATTTTAAAATTATATATATATATATATATATATATATATATATATATATAAAACTTTAACTGTCATTTTAGTGGACACACGTATTTGAGTAGACGTTCTGTTTTTTAAATAGTGTTTATTTACTCTATCGATCTGCACTTCTTTTTAGAAATTACTTTGTTTAAGTTTCGGATACGAAACTGTGCACATGAAGATTTTGAGAAAATTTGATCGAGTAAATGTGTTTTAAAGCAAAGTCAAGCTTTGAATCCGTTGGAACTGCGAAAGGACGCGGCATATCTCCTCGATTTTGGAACACCATAAATTATACTAAAGAGTGTTTAATACATCATATGCAAAACCGGATTAACAATCACACAACACAAAAATAAAAAATATTAAAATTTCTTTCTTCTTTTTCTCCATATCGCATTCTCCGATGAAGCTTTAATAAAAGTGAAAATGTTAGATTGATAATCGTTTCCTATTTGTTCTTTGTTTCCACTATTCTCGCGAATTCCCATCTATATTTGATTTGTATTTGATCCCAATTTACACACACACACACACACACATATATATATATATACACACACATTATATAAATTTCAGATAGATTATATTGGTAAAGAGACAGTATGAATGAAAGCAAAAAGAAAACTTATCTTAGTCGAAGTGTTTCGTGTTTTGAGAGATACATAAGATAAGGAATGAGCTTAAAAACTCTAAATAAGCAGTTCAAAAGGGTCAATAATGAATAATATTTAAGGCACACGCTTAAATCCATGTTTAAAGAAAAATGGAGAGAAAGGGGATAAAATGAGCAGCCTTTGTCTCCGACCCATTTGTTTTTACAAAAAAGATGCTTGGAGATAAGCAAAGTGGCCAGTTAGCATGCACAGCAGACGAAGTCAGTCCTTTTGTTAGTCAAACACATGGAGTAAATCTAAGAGAGAAATTGGTCGTGGATATGGCTCTTCAATTGTGAACCCCGAAACTACCAACCGTAGAATTCGACACGTATACTAAAGTGGTCAGAAATCTGGAATGTTACAAGAGCTGCGAGATCAGCCTCGTCTCCTGGCCCTAGTGATGTACCATACATTGTATACAAGCGGTACCGAAATATCCTCAAACGACCCGGGAGAATTTTAAGATCAATTTGAACTCGAGGAAGAATAGCTTTTCAGTGGAGATGCTCTGAGAGATTCTGTATTTTGGAAGAGGAAAATTCTTAGATGATCTCGACATTTTATCTCAGCGTTTAACGAAGTACAATCTTGACAACAAGTATATTGACAAGTCCGTGCAGACGGGCGGCATTCCCGGCATTTCAGGCTGTACCGAACTTTGCACATTCTTAAGGGAATCAAAAGAAGAAAGAGGAAATTTAGCAGTTTTGTGTTTGGATCTTGCGAATGCGCATGGATCTATACCACAAAAGCTAAGAGAAGAATCTTTTAACAGATATCATGTACCACAGTCAATTAAGTTACTTAATCATAAATTATTATGATAATCTATATTTTAAGTCTACATCGGGAGCAGTAACTTCAGATTGTCATTGCCCAGAAAGAGGCATTGTAACTTGTTGCACAGTTTCTGTCATTTTATTTACCATTGAATCAAAATGCCAGAGCCCACTATGAGTTTTGGAGTTCGGCAGCCACCTACCAGGGCTTATATAGATGATTTGACAGTTACCCTATCAACTGTTATTCGTTCCAGATGGTTACTGAAAAAGCTGGAGAGAACAGCTTCATGAAATTGAAGCCGTCTAAGTCCTTAGATCCTTAGTTTTTAAAAAGGTGTTGTTGCAGCTTTAAGAATAAAGTTGCTACCCAGGAAATAACTGAGGATCTTGAACTTTGACTAATTATAGTAGACAAACCCGGATTATAAGGTCGTTTTAATTATTAGATTTACCAGAATGCCATTTCATCTTGAATTCTTGCGTCCTTTATCTCCATGACAATAGTGGTTTCGACGGAAAAGAAGATTAGTAAGCTGCCAGTAAAGCATTTGTTAGGATCTGCCATGTCACAAATTTAGGTTACACATTGACCTTTTCTAAGCCCACAAAAATAAGCATTTATCTTGCATTATCTTTTATAACTGCATCGAAATGATGCGATCGATACGTAACGTTTCTTATATATCTACTGGAAATTGCTTTGACCACATGTGGCAAAATACTATCTTATCTTATTACAAGTTGGTTTTTATGTTTCTGGAATCAAAACAATAGTAGTGGGTATGGGCGCTGATAGTAGTATTTTAAAATTTGTGCTTATTTTGGTAGATTTATTTCACAACAATAGTTTAAAATATAAAACAATTACCATTCAAAATATCATCGAAAACAAGGAAAAATATCGCCAGAGTGGATGTTGCTGCTCCAGTAAAACATAAAAAGAAATTGCAAAAATATAAAGCTGAACACATACCTGACTTTACTGGAGAAATAATAAACAATGGAAAGCGATAGTAACATTTGGGCCTATCAACAATGGTTGCGTGAAAGTCCCAAATAATAATAATGATAATAATAAAAAGAAGAAGAAAGAAGAAAAATAAAAGATAAGAAAATAAAATAAAAAACTTGCCTACTTATTGATACAGCTTGTACAGCGAATTGTAACTTGATAGGTAGTGTGACCATAGCAAAAATAGAAATATGGTGTCAATGATTACAATAATAATAATAGTCATCTATGAGTTTACGGAGAAAAGAGGACTATTGTCAGAATAACATAAAAGATAAAGAAAAGGATCTAAAAGACAAAAACAAAAATTCTGTGATCTGAATAAAATTAAAACGTTTTGAATGTTTGCAAGCAAAATTTATCGCTCCACAAAAACGATTTCAGTGGCCTTGATCGCTGAAGAAGAATTCGTAGCAGTGGTAATTGTCAAATTTTCAAGCTATGATAGCATTGAATATAATTTTGAAAAACTGTCAGTTAATGAACACAAAGGATAAAGTGAACTAAAAAACATAATATTAATAATAATATCAAGAGAGATACTAAAAGTTGAAAGAGGAGATGAGAGTAACAAATAAGGTAAAGAATTAAAATGACTAAAAAATGAAGAATAAAAAATTAGAAGTTCTAAACGAAAGATGAAATCTAAAACGCCACAAAAAGAGCGAATATTTGTAAGAGACTAACAGAATCAAGAGATCTGTGTTAAGAAAACGGTGTCTAAGAGAAACCGACACAAAATTACACTACAGAAACTAAATAGAAAGATTCAGAACAATAAAAAAATACATTTAAGTGTAAAATAATGAAAAAAAGAAAAAAGAAAAAGAAAAGATTATTTAGATGTAATTGTAATAAAACTATTTGAAACAGGCTACGAGGTTATGAATTGAAAGAAGTGATTAGTCATTCTGAAAATCGAATTATGTCAAATCATAGACGGATAAGAGATTGAAATAAACAACAAAATCTTAAGCAGAACCATTTGGAAAATTGCAAACCCTGATTCAGTTTTCTTCCTTAACATTTCTGTGTGTCGAACAAGGCGAATGGACATTTATCTTTGTTAATAATTTTTGATTCGATCCACATTCATACATGAATGAGTAGCACAACGATTACTCATACACTCATCAGGAAGTAAGAATCTCTGAGTGAACGAGTAATGGAAATACGACAACAATTGAAAAAGACGTCCTGAAAGGGATCAATCGAAATATAATTACAAGCATATGTAATGTTTGTCTACGATATGAAACTCCCCACGAAACCGTTTGCTGAATAAATATACTTCGCGTTATGGAGTGGAGAGTTTCTACTTGAGAAACTTAAGTAATACCAAAAAGAATATAAAGTCATAGATTATACATAAATTAAAAATTATCAAGTTAAAATAAGGGGGAAGAACCTAAATGTAAAAATCTACGACATAATCCTTAGGTACCTAAAAACTTTAAGAAATAAAACAACTCGAAGTATTCAACCAGGAAAAACCAGAAATGATCAACGGCAACATTGATAAGTAATTCGTAATATTGGCATCTAATTCAATCCAGCATAAGAAATGAAGAAAATTAGGAATCAATATAATAGAAAATAAGAAAATATTATAAAGAATCAATAACAAAATCTTACAAATCTTGGGTTTATGCATTACTAAATATTCAGGGTCCTTCCTAAAGAGGAGACCCTAGACGATTTGAGAATAAACAAGGAAAATTGATGATGGTGCGTAAAGACTTGACTCTAAAAACACCTATGTAAACGACACGTGAAGTAAAAGGTGAAAGAGGATTTGTCAGCATTTAAAAGCGTCGTCTTTGATAAGGCAGAATAATGAAGGAATATGGTAGAGGTTAGAACTAAACTGCCAGGAGGACAGACAGACAGACAGAGTATAAAATCTCCATAATGATTGAATAAAATAGGAAGAAAAAGAATTACATCAACATTTCAAGTGACAGAAATAATAATTGCTGATAACATGAAATTATGATGGCAGCAAATTCGAACAGAGAAACTGAGTCCTTTCCAGTGGATGCCCAATTTGTATAAGAATAAAACATATTAAAACTAATACAGACAAAACAAGATAAGTGAAGTACAAATCAGAGTCAATCAAATGAATGCCGTAATTTGGCTCGGAAATAGGCTGTGTGGCAAAGACGACAGAGACTTGACTATACACAAGACTAAAGTCTATGTTAGAAAATAAGAACTGGATCTGAAATTGTAACATATCTTTCATCAGAAGAGCTGATCTAGCCATCGCGAATAACATTCTCAGTGGATGTCGCTGATACAAACAGATAGTGAAAAGCTAAACAGATATAGAGAGTTTGGCAAAGAAGTGAAAAATTGTGAGACAAGATGACCGTTATACCCATTATTATCGGCGTGCATGAAACAAACAGAAAGAGCCTTGCGGATATAATATAAGAAATAAATATTCAAACAACAATATGGCTGAAATCTGTTAGAATAATTGAATGAGTATTGGAAACATTTGTTGACATTGGGTCTCTACAAAAAATTATTATTACTTATTACTGATATAAGTGCCTCGATCTGGAACTGAAAAAAATGTGGAAATTGAAGCTTAGTTTTTCCTAATAGTTGGTGCGCTGTTCTAAATGCAAAAATATTTTAATCAGATTTTTAAGAATTGAAATTTCGAAGAAGGAATGATATAGTTCAAACCATGGACGTAATAATTCTGAGGAATTTGGTGGTGATTTGAGAAGACTCGATAAAAAATTTTGACCTTATTAAAAACAATGTTTTTACAAAGTTTTAAACTGAGGTTTTTACTCACACTTACAATTTCCATTTAATGTTTTTAGTGTCTTTTTGCTGTAGTCGTATTTTATTGCTTGTCGCATTTTGCAGAAAGTCTTAGATGGATGTGCGTTGTGGTGCAGTAGATATCGACTCGGAACGGCAAATCGGGGTGCCGAGTTCGAATTCCAGTTGAATTCGTTATATTCACTTGCGTACAAATACCCTTGGGAAATGTACTAATCCGTCTCTTCCCTCCAGTTATGGGTTAAATAATAGGAAAGATTGGGTTTATAGTCTTGGCTAACAACCAGTCTAACGCAGAAAGCAATGGCAACCTACTGCGGAATAATCTTCAGCCCAGTCAGTCAGTCATGTCTCTTTCGAGAGATGATCGCCCAAAACGTGTATCACGTATGACACTTAACTGACTCAGACGTTATTCATAGCGGTATATTTTTAGTGAACAAATCAATTGCGGTGTTTTAATCGCAATAACTGATGAAATGGAAACTTCTTTCTTGAGCCATATGTTTATAACTCACCGTAAGATCATGGATTTTTTTCTTACTGTGTCTTTACCCGATGTTGGGCGGTGAAATTACGAATGGAAAAGAGGTTGAAAAACCAGTAAATGAAGAAAAATAACTGGCCATTTCTTCAGAGTAGGGTGTAAGTTGTTAAAGAATAGCTTTATATGCTGCCTGTCTGGAAGGCTAAAATATCTTTTGCAACTTGCAGTTTTTGTCTTGTGATAACCATTACCTTCAGAATGTTTTTCTCTTAATTTAACTACTCGGAAAAATTTTGGAATTATGAATTAAAAAAAAAACTTGCATTCCTTCAACCAGTTGAACAAGTAATTTCATCTGATCTTAGTTAATAAGTAAGTAAAATATATCAAAGGGTCGTTAATTGCACATCCTTTATCAACTGAGACAAACATAAAAACATACGACTATGATAAACAGTGCTTAAAGAAACATTTAACATCCCAGTCAAATTGTAAAGTTATTTTTTTTAAAAGTGAATGTTTTAACAACAAATTCAAATCATTTAATTAAAATACCTGCAAATAATCCACATCTCTTCGAGTTTGTCATGTGCTTCTTTAATTTTATTGATGGAAAAAGTAACTGTGAAATAGGTGAAACTAGAATTAAATGCATTTATTTGATGAAAAATTCGGTGAGAGTTGTTGAGAGATGGAATTCGAAAGAAAAAGAAAGGAGTTTTATTTGATCACATAGATTTTCTTATTGTCAAAAGAGATCGTATTTGCAAATGGTCATGTTTCTTTTTCCATCAAGTATATTTCTCCTAAAATATACTCATTTGGGAGAATCCGGTAAAAAATAAGAGTAAATTAAGAAACTATAAAGAGCAAAGTATGTGCGTTGTAGTGCAGTGAATATCGTCGAGCACAGTTCGTATTCTAGTCGAATTCCTTTGATTTACATACGCACAAATGCCATTGGGGAAGATATAAATCCATTTCTTCTCGCTCCAACTATGGGTTGAATAGCAGGATTGATTGGCTTCTATAGCCTTGGCCGGCAACCAGTCTACCGCAGAAAGAAATTGCAGTCTACTATGGGAAAATCTTATGCCTAGTCAGTCATGTCTCGAAAGAGACATGATCGCCCAAGCGTTTATCACGTATGGCAATTAACTGACTGAAAGGGTAAATAATATAATCTCCATCTGAGATGAGGTCTACTGATTTTGCTAAGTTAATGGTAGAATAAAGTGAACATACCAATCTAATCCGGTGGAATTTTACATAAGACAGAGCCCAGTCTTAATGGCAGCAAGTTAAATTAAATTAATTTTGGAGGTCAAAGGTAACCTTGTTTCGACACCCTTGTTAATAGTTGAATAAAAAAGAACATACCAAATAATACAGTGGAACTTTGTCATAAGTGAAAATTCATTTGAGGTGAAAATATATTCAGAATACAATTATTTTTCGCATTATCTTTAGTTAAAGAATATCGACTTCTTAAATACTATTTTAATGATTCAAAAGAACTTTTAATTGCGTTGGCAACAAATAATTATATTTTAATTAAAATGACATTTTAGTCTATGAAAAAGTTTTAAAGCAAAAATTATAAAAAAGTATTTTGTTCTTAACGCTGATGCTAATATCTCAAAGTTTTGGGAATATATAGCAAGAAGAATTATTTGTCATAACAGCTTCCTTTATCTTTGAAGTCATCATCTGGAGTATTTATACAGTGAGTTCTCAAAGTCAATTGATATCCGCTGTACAGATTTCTCAAACTTTTGACTAACAACTCGTATAGAAAGTAAAATGTATATGACATTTACACATTAGTTATCTGTTGTTAAAGGACTAATGCTTTCTTAATAGTAAGTATAAACCATATCAGGTTATATAAAGTCAATGTTTTCACAATAGAAAATCTTTCAGGACATACTTATATCTCTATATATTTTATTAAAATATTGATGATAAATCGTTTTAGAGGTGTCACGTTTTATTACTAAAATTAAACTGTATTTTAATCGTAAATAAATTTAAAATATATAGACCACACATTTATCCAGAAACTTTTATTTGATTAGCACATTATCCCCGATTAATAAATTATTATTTTATTTACATGTTAATATGGACTTCTTGATATTCTATAGCATTAATCAGTCTTTCATTCATTGATTTTTGTTAACTCTTTTCATGGTTTCAATATTAATTACAACATTTTTTGCTTGAATATTGTTCTCTTTTCTCAAATACATCACTTTTAATGATAGACTACAGGTATTCTGTTGGAATAATATCCTTAGAGCCAGTATCCATTCCATTAGTATGACGCTTTTGTAATATTCTGGGGGAAGATTGGCGGTAGTTAGCTTTACCGAAAGTAATGTTTTCTTGGATGAATATACTCTTCAATTCAAGGCTTCTTGGTGGTGACCTGTATAACTGAAAAACAAATCTTTTCCAAGTACCAATAATCTTCTGAATTTATCTTGAGACCGTCATCAACTTTGAAGAGACCTATAATCTTAGTGCCAAGAATAATAGCTCCAAATATTAATCCATCTCCTACTAATTTCTAAGTTGTGTTAGCTATTTCCATCAGCCATCAGGGGCACTAAACGTGCCTTTACATTCCTCACTAAATTACTGTTGAGAAACCAATTTAATGTACTTATTTTATACGTTCTTACAAGTTTCATTTTGTGATACTTAAAAGTTGTCTTTTAGTTGCATTCATATTTTTAATATTCTAGATTTTTTTCTCTCTTTACATTTGCAACATCAGTTTATTTACACACTTTTTTGCTTACCAATACATTTTTAGTTTGTATTTAATTTTCTCACATCTCTTTTTGTAATATTTTCAAAGCTAGATTTATCTTGTTCTCATCTCAATATTTCCAATTTCTTTGCGTACCATTTGTTGTGATCACTGTACAACTTTGTCACAATTTCTAAAATGTTCCCATCACTCAATAACATTAAAATATCTTATTTATATTTTGATGTTACAGTCCTACCTCTATAATCAGGAATTTCGTGGATAAACATTTTAAAAATCAGCCCCAATGTTAATTTGAAATAAAGAATTGTTCGTTGAGTGGCTACGAGGGCAAAAATGCCACACGTTGTTTGCAACTTTCCGCTGCAGCCGACAGCAATAGCGTGTTTTAATGATACGGTCTTGCTCATTTTTATATATAGCTGCATCCATTAAGGATAGTAAATATATATTATTATATTTTGGATTCAGGGTATTTTAGCCGTTGTATTGCATCGTTTTGAAGATTAATGATTGTTTTATTCCTTGTTTTAGGCATTGTTTTACCTTTAATAGCACAGCAATAGATGGGGATTGAACCGGCAAAATTATATTTACTTATGGACTTTTTATGCGTGATATCTGGCACTCGTTATTCCTGTGGATGTAGGCAAAATGTAGCGTATCAGCTAAAAGAAGCTGAAAGTTAACTGCACAATGCTGTTCAATTTAATAGGTTTCATTATTAAAAATATGCTGTCTGTATTTTAATGTAAATATCACTGCAAAAATATCTTAAAAAAGTGAATTTTGCATGTAAAATATTTTTAGATTATTATCACGAGAAAAATAATGTTGGCGATTTGATGAAGTCAATTTCCGTTTTACTGTACGCTTCTGGAATTATGTATTTGATACATAAGAAGAATAGTAAAATTTTGATTTTCTTTCACCCTAATTAAAGATAGACTTTGTGTTTGATCATTTATCGTATAAACTTTACTAATGACCTTAATTGCTCTTAAATGTGTGTAATTAGCAAGACCTAACATTTATGACTTTTAATGGAACAATGGTTTGCACTTGCAAAATCTTGGATAATTTTATGAAGATAAATAAAAAAGTAATCACTAAGGAAAAGATAGAACAATATTTTATTCTAAGATAACGTATAACAGCATATTTTTAATAATTTCTTGGTAGACAAGGCTATTATAGTTTGTTATTTTACTTGGTATGTGAGAAAAATATTGATTTTATGTTGGTAGAAGAAGAAAATCAAGACGATTCAGTTCTAAGCAAAAAACGATTTTAAAACATAAATACTCCAAAATAAAGAAATAAATTGACAGGTGAAATAGAAAACATTTAAAAAATATGATAGAACAAAACTGTACCTCTCAAAACTGAAAGTGTGAAAATATACGAAAGACATATGAGCTAAAGAATAAAATCAAATTAATCTCTTTTCCGGAAATTAGAAAATTTCAGGAAAATATAATTTTAGAAAAAGAAAAACAAAAGAAAGAAAAAGTAAAACTCTGTTATGGACAAATTAGCATGTCATAAAGACATTGCTTAAAAAAGACACACAGAGAGAAAAAAAAGAAAAGATACTTTAGATCCAAAAAATATATAAAAGTGCATGTTGATTAGAAATAAAGAATTGCTTACAACAGATTAAATAAAAAAAAACAAAATTTTATTCGTTTTCCATCCTTCTACTCCATGAACTTTATTCTAATTTCTATTTATGGCAGTAAACGACAAATGTTTTCCCCGAAATACATTTGTTTTTTTTCTTCCTCGTGTGTTGATGATTGATAACATTAATCAACACAATTTTTCTGACACATGGTAATCTACCTAATTTTAGGGTGTTGACTAAAAATCTGGCATCATGTTTGTCTATCATGTCACGTTTTTGAGATATAAAAACTAGCATTTTTTGCAGGATATAAAGATTGTACTTATAATTAAAAAACAGGAAATAATTATTAAGTGATTAACAACAAGTTACAAAGTAAATTCGATGCACATTAGTATGTAAGAATTAAGTCTGATGAAATGAAAATATTTACAAAATGTCCATTTATTTCAGCAGCTATTTTATGGCCCAAATTTCATTCACTTTGTCAATCTTTGATATACAGCTCTGAGGACATCCCTCATCAAGATCCATCAATAATCTGCAATCATGCTTGAGTCCCATCTACCTTGGTAACGTTCTTCCATTATTTTAATATCTTGATGAAAAACCTTCACCTTGCTCTTCATTCACATCACCCAGGTTCTCTGTGAACTTGTCTGTGAATAATGTGTCTTGATACTCATTTTACATCCAAGTGCTTGCAAACTCAATAGTAGCTCCTTTATAAAATCTTGATAGTTGTTAGCTTTCCTATTGCCAAGAAAATTACGCACCACATCAGAAAATGCATTCTAAGTTCTAAATTCTTCCATATTCATTGTTGCAACAAAGTGTGAATCCATGAGAAGTGTTTCTATTTGAGGTGTATTAAATATACCTGCATTTTTCTTTTCATCATTGAGAGCTAGAAAACTTGAACATATATAGCTGCAGCAATCTCCATCTCCATTGTGATCAAGAGCTTTGACAGATTGCTTCATTACACCAAGTTTTATATGCAGTTGGGGAAAGACAATATTTTCTTCTCTTAACCAGAGGCTCATTATTGATATTTTTATAACCAGGCAAAAAACTGTTTTGTGGCAATTCCTTCTTTATTAAGTGATCCACTGTAGCCCCACTATTTAAGTAGCACAAGAAACAAAAGTACTTTGCATAACTATCCTACTGACCAAGAAGAAAATTCACCATTTTGAAATTATCACAAATGATCTATTCATGAATATGGTATTCCAACTTCTCCAGAAGAATCTTGATGTTAGCATATTCTGTCGTTTTTAAAGAATGTCTTACTGAGATTGATTCATACTTACATCCATTTAAAAATTTTAAAGTACATTTTAAAATTCTCTTAAAAATCAATAAAACGTTTCCACTCACTTGAATCATATGCCGGTATTTCCAAAGTGAAAAGTCCTTTTATATCATTAAAATAAACAAGTTGACCATCTAAATGGAAGTATTTCCGCAGTTATGAACCTCTGTTACGATAAAAGGAGACAACTGCACCAGGTTTCAGCAGTCTTTTCTCTTGTAACCTAGAAACCAACAATTCAGCAGACTCCTTTGGAAAATACATACCTTTGACTAGTTCATTCAATTCAGGCTGATTAAACAAAAATTTCATCACAATCTGCATCAGACGGCTTAAAAATATCAATCTGATCATCTTCGTCTGTAGAAGTAGGTGAACTGAACAATTAAACATCTCTAGTAGCTTAGTAAATACAGGTATAGGTATTTCCTCACAGTGCGCAACTGGTTGAATGGCAGATGGAATATTTGGGTATTTCAAGTATTGCATAGCTTTCTTATTGAAACCTTTTACATTGACAATGCAAAAGTTACAAGTTATCCAAATAGTTTATTAGTTCTCTCCAAACTTAGCATTCTTCCTCTAAGATCATGAGCGCAAAGATTCTACACAAGTTTTGCACATTTTGTAAGGGGCCCAGCTTTTGTCCTGATCTCCAAGTAATGCAAAATGCACATTCTTGACGAATCTTTAAAGTGAAGTTCCCACAGATACAGCAGAAGATATCTGGATCATTACAGCACTTCCTTCTTTGCGATGTTTTAGCCAGAGCTGCTAGACATCAGAGGTTGTATACTGCAATGTTTAAACAAGCAACAGCAAATCAGTATTAGGATTAGGACAGGAGATTTTATAGGAAACTTGTACACAATTCTGATTAACTGTTAGTTAGGAAGTAATATCAAATTATTTGCGAGCTAGAATCAGGAAGTAATGCCTAAATCACTTCCTGGTTAGAACCAGGAAGTAATATCTACACAAAACCCTGTTAATGAATGCTCTTGTTTATTTTATAGTCTATAAAGTGAATGTATAAATTAATTCTATATATATAACATATAGGTACTAAATTGCTGAAAAAACTGTATAGTATGAATAAAAAAGGCCCCAAACGTAATAAAAACGAACTTTTCCCATCAAAATGTTTATATTATTATTAAGAAGAAAGATAAAAATATTTTAAATTATTATTCAAAATTTCTAATCCCTTCTAACACATTTGATTTTTTAGTAAAACTTTTGTTTTGATTTTAGTTAGCGAGTAATCAATTCGTTACGAGAGCTTACAATAGGTAATATAATATAAAATAATTCAGTGATAAGCATTAATTTCGAAATTCTTCCAAAAATCAAATAATTGTCGGATTTTAATGAAACTTTCAGGACTTATTCACAAATAAATTTAATTATTTTTTAAATTATTATTTTAAAAAAATTTTGGTAAAAATATTTTTTACATCTGTTAACCCCCTCCGCGTAAATTCATGAAATTTTAAGAAATTAAATTTTGTTGGGAAAAATGGTTTTATTAGGAATAAACATTGAAGGAACGTAAATCATCTACTATTTTTTGAAACATAAAGAAATTTTAAAATAATTGTTTTCATTTTTTTAATAATAATAATTTATAAAGTTTAAAAAATATTTAAAAAATGCTTCAAAAATTTGTTGTCGTTAGTTTACTAACTTATTAAGTGAAGATTATATTTATTAACCAAAAATGGAAAAGTTTA
Organism: Ascarosepion bandense; assembly: GCA_037127315.1. NCBI lineage: Eukaryota > Metazoa > Mollusca > Cephalopoda > Sepiida > Sepiidae > Ascarosepion > Ascarosepion bandense. The sequence continues at coordinate 1,540,532 of JBBBDQ010001625.1, read as the reverse complement.
ATGCGACCCCTCGTGCCTTCGTATTTTTTAAATTTAATTTGTTTTGTGTATTTGAAGTTGTTTTGTATGATAATTTCTATGTGTACATTAAAAGATCATGTGTTTAAGGGTTTTTTCCCCCTTACAAAAAATAAATTTGTACAATTATATAAATTATGGTCGCCATACACTTATCTCACATCTGTCAAGCTGTCAGCACATTTCAAATACAGTGGAAAAGTTAGAAAGTTTAATTCTGTATTTAAGAAATAGTTTTATTCTAAATTTCATGTATTCTAAGTAATATTTGTGCATATCAGATTAATTTAACATTAAATTTGCTAATTTTCTAAAAATAATGTCCTAGACGTATATTTTATTTTTTCAAAATTTTTAAAACCGGGAATTAACCTTTGTTAACAAATGTGTTAATCGCTGAAAAATGGCCGAAAAATTGGAAAATTAAAAAATAATTGAAAAAGTTTAGATTCTAATCAATATATTTTCTGTTTGAAATATATTAGAGTATTTTGCTTACAGAAATAGTGAATTTAATCATTTAGTTTCCAATTAAAACTAAAATAAAAGTTTAAAGAAAATTTTTATTTTTAAAAATTCAATTTAAAGTTAGTTATTGAACTTGATTAGAGATACCTAATAACATATATCTCAAATTTTTGTACATACTATAAGTTTGAATTTAACAGGGAATTTTAATTCTACCTTTAAAGTTAGAAAAATATCAAACATATTGACTTCATTTTTCGCTAGACATTTCAATCGGCAGTTTTCACAATATTCTAGTATTTCTTTTTATTTTTTAATATAATCTCCTTTTAAGATGTAGGTGATCATGATTCTCCACAGATTCCTTATTTGTGAATTGCCATGACTCTTGGAAAGTTTAAAGTGGTTTCTCGCTGAATTCTTTGAATTTGGAGTTGTTCTTCCAGACTGGGATCCCAGTTTACCCTGTAGCTGTGGTTGGTCGAGAGAAGAGATACATTTATGCATTTCCCAAAGGCGTTAGTGTTAAAAATGAATGCAATAGATTAGGTTAGAATTTGAATTCGACTCACCGATTTCACTTTATACGACGATAACTTTGATGGTACCTGTACATCCTAACGGATAGCCCTTGTAAGTAAAAAGGAAATCAAGATATAATCAAGATGTTGACTTTACCCTACTTCAAAGAAAATGTTAAGCAGGAAACTCCCATCAATATTAGAAAAAGCAATAACAGTGAACTTGAGAAGCCTACTTTCTGGAAAATTTAAACCGACAGTAATGCCACCTGTTCGGTCAATGAATTTTGACTGTTTCCTTTATGGAAATGGTTAATCATTACAATTACCATTATGAAGAAAAATATTTTTCATTGCAAAATAAAATTAATTGTGCATTGTATTGTCGTTATAACTTTATAAAAAAATTATATTTGTATTCTCTTGTATTTTTTCAATTTCTGCATTATAAATCGTAAAAAACATAAAATTATTAAAACTTTATTAAAGTTACTGAGGGAATTCTGCAGTGAATAATAATAAAAGTTGAATCGTTAAAATGAATGAAAAGCAAATCAAACTAAAATTTAATAAAAATATTATATCACGATATAAAAGACAGAAGACGTTTTGAGACGAAGTGTTCGTATTATTGATAGATGAAGTTATTTTATCTCTTTTTGTTTGTATCCAAAGTGTTCTACTTGTTCTCTTTCTATCAATAGTCGGTGATTTGCCATTGGGCAGCGGAATGTTGCTTTATTGAGATTGTTTATAAGAAACAATTGGAATTGAAAACCACATCCATAGAAAAAAAAATGACAGAATAACAGAACTAAACTGTTTTTGATGTTAGCATTTTACAGCGAAATTGAAATGAGGAAACAGAAAGAAATTGCGACGTATCTTTGTTTCTCTAAAAAGTTGTTTTTGGTCTTTAAGGTTGAAAAACAAAATACAAGGAAAGTATTCTAATTTTAAAGTGGGCTGAAAAGTTCTAGACCCCAAATCAGATTTTATCACAATCCCGATTTCAGGATGGTGGCCACGCCTAAAACTTTTAAACATCCTCGAGGTAGAATTTCACTGAATTAAAAAGCGCAAATAAAATATACTGATACTGACAACGTTCATTTTTTGTTTTTAACATTTAGTCTGAAAACCATTGGCTATTTTTCTTTTATTAGTTGAACGTTTATTTTCTCCAGATTGCTCTCAGTTCATCTCCCATGAATATGTTCATAAATAATTAAGAAAGCTTTTTAGCTAGATTAATTTTTGGTAAAAAATTATAGTGAGAACTTAGTGCGTTAATCTAAATATTTTTGTATTTTTCCGTCAAGGTTAAAATAATATAGATTGCGTTAAACATTTATTTTTATTCCACGTCTATAAAAAATATTAAAAAAAGAAACGAACTATTTAGATACCTGCTTGTTTAATTAACCTAGATATTTCCTAAAAATCATTTATTTCAGCCAAGCTTATGTAATTTCATTGACTCTTTTAAAAGTATATTCCCAAACAGATACTTTATATTATTAAATTGACACGTTAAATATATGGCGCAGTTTAATTTCAAGCACTCGGTGAACATTTTTATAGTGACATGCATTTTTTAATATTTATATAGAAACATTAACAAAAATAGGATTTCTCTCGATGCTTTCTTGGGTTGTGAATTTTCGATAATAAACCAGTGATAGTTTCAGGGTTAAGCTACCAGCTTGTGAAAGTTGTAAACAGAGTGAAAAGGATATCTAATTTGCCCGATCGTTAGTTTTTTTACAAGTAGTAAATTTAACACAAGAGGTTTATTTAAAAATATTATTTTTCGTATGAGGAAAGTGAACGTATCACAAATGCAGCATCAAAACTGAGCCTAAGACTTTTCAGTTTGATATAAATAAAGGTTTACTAACAAATGAGTATTAACAATCTCAAGTAAATCTCACTTAAATTATTTTGGTGTCCTTTTCAGTACAGATAGCCGATAAATTGAAAATAGTGTTTCTTTTCAGTTGATAAAATGAATCGGAATACTTTTTAAATCGTATCCATTCATAATTCATGACAATCACTGCATTTAAATAACGTGTTGGTTACTAGGGAAAGAAATTTGATATCAATTTTTATTCTATAAAATTAGAATAGCAGTGACGATCGTAAATTGTAGGCCTTTAACCCGCTCCCGCAATAAAAAAAAAATGTCTGAATGGAGACTTAAACTAACAAGATGGACATTGATTTTCGAAAATAAGGTAAGGGAAAAAAAATTTAAAACAGTGTTATCAGAAATTGCTCTCAAAATGAAATATAAATCAACTTTAAACTGCGATTTATTCAAACAATATGAAAAATTAACGACAAACAAATCCATAGATCATAGTTTCGTAATCCAAGTTTAAGTTTCAATCCGATTTTACTGTGAAGTTAAACATTATGAATACGCTCATTTTAGTTTATCTCTAGTAAGTCTTGTCCAGTTTCCACGCACAGAAAGAGTAAAGAGATAAATCCACTTCAAAGTGCTTCTAAAGTTTCAGAATGGGCAAAATCATAAGAACTTAAATTTTTCAAGATAAATAATTAAACGTATTGGATAAATAATTGGCTTTATATATTTCTTTCTTGGAATTGTTATGTCTTTGTTTAATTAAAAAAAAAGCCGCTTTAAGCGAAGCTGATGACTTAAGATGGAATTGAACTCAGTAAGCCTAAGGGATCGATTTTGTATGCAGGCGTTGTTCATGACCACTCATTTCTCTCAGGAGATTTGAATTAATTGAAGAGTTACACAAGGCCGGGAACAATAGTTTAATATGTTTTGTGTTATTCTTTCACGTCACAAATGGAAAACTTTATATTATACAAAATATTTATGTTCAACGTGAATAATAACCAATGTTACTCAAAATAAAAAGACATATATTGGTCACCATAATATATGATAATTTATTGATATATGAAATATTTTTATGAAACATATAACAATCGCTTCTAATGATAGAAAATAAAAAATAAATTAATAGTCCATAAGCGTAAAGGTTTTTGAGGCGAATAAAATTTGTGAAGCTGGCGAGATATATTAAAATGTTTCAACCACATATATGGCGCCAACCAACATTTTAAATAGTGATTCATAAATACGTGTTCCTCATTGGTAGAAGGATTGTCTGATTTGGTGCTCATTGAATAAACTGACATCTAATGAAAACTGTTTTGAAACGTTATAAAACTGTTTCCATTTAAATATCAAATAAGAAAAGAAATCTTATATTATAAAGTCACAAATGATGCCATTTTCTTTCATTTCAATTGTTTCAATATTGCACTTGCTATTATAACCACTTGATCATAATATTTTGCTATAAGTATATGTAAAGATAACCCTTACTTAGTCAACCTATTATATGTACATGAGATATCTAACATTTTCTCACAAGGTCGCTATATGAAATAATTTACTGAATATAAACATCCTTTTTTTACAATACAGTTAATCTTTTGGAATGTTACTTCTGATGTAATAAAAAAACCGAAAGACAAACATTTTTTATATTCTTTCAAACTAAGAATAATAAATCCGTGGACGTTGAAAAAGGTTAAAATCGATTAAATTTACTTGTTCTTTATGAAAGATTATAAATTCAAATTAATTTCGATTTCAAACATATGCAATTTATTTCTTCAAAATTTATCCGAAAAAATAGTTTATTGTTACTGTATTCATATTGTTTTTAATAAAATAGTGTTTACGATAAATATTCTTGAGAAAATGAATATTGAACAGATTTGGGTGCCAAATGCACAATTAAGCTTCTGACAATTGAAAAAATGCCGTTTGTCTCAACAGTTTTCTAGTTTATTCCAGTTTTCGTGTATTCCAAACGATGCCCGTTGCAGCAACGTATTCACGAATTGATCAATTGTTATTCTCCTGTAAATAATGCAAGACTGCTCTCCGTTCTTCCTTGAAACAGGAATAGTGAACAGTTTTCGATGCTAAAAGGAATCTACTGAAAACATAAACGTCAAGATGTGAAGGAATATATCTTTATAATGAAGATTATCAGGAAGAAGATTGATGCAGCGAGGCTAGAAAGGGTAATTGAAATGTATGAAAAAAACAAAAAACTCATACACATGTGAGTACTTCTTTTAAAAATTCATTGGTTGCATTTATCACTCTCTCTATAAAGAAAAATATTTCTAGACATGCTTAACCCATGTGCATTTTTGTATTACTGAGAATTAACTTAAAATGTCAAGAAAATGTTGGCCTTTCTCCGGATAAAGAAGAGTGTTTGAAGCAATTCATATTGTGTGCGAAATATTGTTGATTCAGGTTTATTTTTTAAAAATAGTTGTATGTAAAATAAATTTAAAATCAGATCATAACTTCAATTTAAACTTGTTTTATATAATTAGGAAAAAAGTAAAATTTTAAATTATGACCTTAAAATCGATTGATATGTCATACTTTATATATAAAACACGTAGCCCAGTAAATTATTAAAGTTTAACGCGTTAAGAAGGGTCAAATTTTGTGTTCAAAATTACAATTAATCTGACCCTGACAAGCGGTGTATCGACGAAATTTGAAGTTGAAAACGAGTATTTTGAACTTTTCTTAAGCAGTCTATCGTTTCAACAATTTATATATAAGTTATTTACGCTTCTCATTTAAAATAAAAAAAATAACCTATTCTATTGTATCCAGCTATTTTATTCTTTATTCCGATTTTGGTTGCAGTTTTTCTCCTTACAGAATTTTAAACTAAAATGTATTAATCATTACTGAAATATAAATGACATCTCCATGTGGAGCAATCAATAACAAGCTTGTCCCACTAGAACAATGACAGTGAGTTCGATCTTCACTGAGTGTCCCATACTTGTGGCATAAGCTACGCTTAGAAATTCACCAGTACTATTCTTACTACTAATAAAGAGTAGAGAGGTGTTGTAGATACGTGCTTGAAATCTGAGCAATAATTGAGACAAATAAAATGAATCCCATTATTATTCGTGTTGTAAAAATAACAATTTTACAAGAATACTTCCACCCGCTTCTCAAATACAAATATACGAATATAGGTTACAGGAAATTATGTTCCAGCGAACTGTTAGCTTCAGGAAATTATTAGCGAGTTATGTATTTTTAGCTAAACAGCGACATTCTTTTTATCTCGTACTTTTCTTACATCATAACAATAACAATGTTAAAATGTGTAAATAAAAATAGCCCAAGTTTTCAGTTCTAAAATAATTCTTTTGTAATAAATTCTGCTACTGATGGAATATTGTCTTGAAATATAATACTATACATATTTTTATTATGAAGTGCATGCCATCAAATTTAAGTATTTGATATTCATTTAGATATAATCTACTCGAAGATTTTTGTCCATCACAGATCATTTGAATCTATTACTAATTGGTTCCCGGGCATCAATAAACTCTATCACCTGATTTAATCAGAGAATATAAACGTTAATAATTGAGTATTGCCAACAGACATAAAATATGTTAGACATGTGCAGTAGAACAGTGTCAAGTACCCTGTTCAAGGTAGTTTGAACTATCTCTAATTAACGTGCACTTAGATTACTTAAACATTATTGTGAATAATAATAATAATATACGCTTTTGTAGATGAGTGTCAGGTTTAACAATAAAAATGATTTATGCCTGTATTAATTGTTTATATTTGCGTAATATTTTCAATTATGTGCGCAGCTCTTTCATTATAATAGTTCTTTTTCATTATAATAGTTCTTTTTCATTATAATAGTTCTTTTTCATTATAATAGTTCTTTTTTCGAATAAAACAATAGCGTCTTTGTCAGCCTCATCAATATAATTAGATCTGTGTAACTTTGTTTAGTCTAAAGCCACGATTTGAAGCTATTGTTGTGTACAGATGGAAATTGATATTTATTTTATTGATAAACGGAATTTAAGATGATAGTTAACTAGTTGTAAAATATGAAAACATTGTTTTTTATGCCAATAATAGTAAATTTCGCGAAGAGATTTTATGCTATGACTTTAGATGAAATGGATTTAAATTGTCCAGTAGAAACGTTTTAAATATCCGTAGTTACTCATTATTTCATCGGATAAGATGTTCTGAAATATTTATTTCTTGTGATTTTTCTCTATTTAATCAGAAATGAGGTACTTAATAATGAGAAAAGTACTGATCGTTCAAATTAAAGATTCTAAAATCCCCAAATATATTAGATATAGTTTGTTAAGAAGTTTGATTGAAAGAAATTGCATTAAAACTCTTAGGTGGGTTTATAAAACACAACAGGATGCCTGCTAGGACAATCTGGTGTTTTCTTTTTTTTCACTAAAGAAAGCAGGAACTCTGCAAAAGCGAAGACATTGAATTAATTCTTTATCTCCTCTAAATTAAATGTAGGGTGAGCGGAAATGAAAGAAATTTAGGAAGCTGGCAAGGACAGATCAAGTGTTTACAATAATTAAGTAAAAGTGTTGACCTTTACTTAATAAATTAAGTAAAAGTGTTGATTATAATTAAATAAAGTTAAAGGAAATGAATGAATATATAGTATCTTTGTCGCTAAAAACAAAGAATTTTATTATTTAATGTTAAACATTGACAAATTCATACAAAAATCCATCTTCATTATATATATATAAATGTAACAAATCTTGTACTTATTTATAGAGAAAAGGAAAATATTGTAAAAATTAAGTGGAATTATTTTTTATTTAAGCAGCTTTATTATAAATTTGCGTTGTTCATAGCATGTTACGCTGAAATATGTGAGTATAATTTTAAAAATATGTTTAAATTTATAGATTTCTAAATACAAATAAATGCATGGGAATAATTAAGTTATTATTTCGCTTTAGATATTATTTAATAATTACTGAATATTTTCTCGTAGATTTGAATTGATATTTCAGCATTATCATGAATTATATAAACATTAAGAAGAGTGAAGCAAATGGCTAAACTCCAGATAAAAATTGAACACTTATTGCATGTTATTGCTAATAAAAGAATCTCTGTAAATTGAAGAAAAGAACGTAGTACATATGAAATTATTATTATTATTATTACTATTATTATTATTATTATTATTATTATTATTATTATTATTCTTATTTCTGTAGTTAATTTGGAAAGTAAAAATCATCTGAGTGACTGAAGAACAGCATTTGATGTTGTGGTGGATTGAAGCGGAGTTGAATGCAATGTCGCTTTGCAATTAGTGTTGTGAAAGATTTGATTAAAATGATATAAAACAAATGCTTCCATTAGCCAAACGTCATATTAACTAAAACCATTGTTGGAAGTAAATCAAAACACAGAAGCTTTGTTAAGAAATAACATTTTAAGGGACAGTCAGCACATCTAAATACACCATGTTGTCTGTGTAAATGTTACATAAAAAGGATTAGTTTCAGTGTGAAATATTTATCTAATATATTCAAGTCGACATATTTATTTTTCTTGTTTAATGAATTCAAAAAGAATGGCGTTCTTTTCTTTCCCAAGAAGATTAAGTTGAAACGAATGATATTCAGTTCAGAGTCTAAGCTCAAAATTTCAATGCAATTTCTTTATCCGATTCACTTTTCTGAAATGAACACTTCTGTTATTAACAGTGACCGAAGAGCCTTCGTTACATTTAAAGAAAACGAAAAATCTTTTTTAATAATAGGATTTTGTCAATGTTATTCTGTTAAGATAATCTTGTAGTGTAATTAAACAATAACAGATATCTAGTTGCATGTGGAAAAAGGGACAATTTAGAGCTATATAAATAAATGTGATCTCAACTTTTTAAAACTGGCTTTATTATTAACATCGATAAAAGTATTTATTTCTTGAACTTAGTTATGCATAATAATATTGAATGAGGGAATAAGAATTAGAATTAAATGACGAATGTGATTGTTCAACTCGTAATATTGATGTTTCTAAAACATTGGTATTTCTACTACAATCACTTTTGGAGAGTTATTTGGAGAAACCAATTAAATATCTTGATAAGTATTAACTAAGCACAAAACTCATAGTGCTTATCAAAGCTCTATCTCCCCCCCCCCCGATATCGAGCACTTTAAGATAAAAGCCTGCTTGACAAAATAAATTTTATTAGTAAATTCACTGAAAAAAACAAACAAACAAAAAAAATCAAACCTTTGCGCTAAACATTTTCACAGCTCAACACTGACTATTAATATAGTTTATTTAATCTAACTTTGTCTTGACAGAAAATTGATTTCTTTGTATCGAAAAGTTCTGTATGTAGATAGGTTAAAATGAAATATTGGGAGTAATTTGTTACTATGTTTTGTTAATTGGTTAAAAAGTATGGCACGTAGATAGAAAAACACATCTAAAATTAAACAATTTCCTTTGCATTGGAAAGTTTCTTAGGAAAGGAGAATATGTCGCATAATTCTGGACACAAATTTACAGTATAGAGTCCCCAAATTAGCGCAAGTTCAGTTTGTTTAAATAAATTATTTTCGATTTTAATGAAAACTGCATCCTTTAAAGCAAATTTAGGATCAGTCCTATTATGATGAACGACTAATGTATCGTATCGAGTGTGTTGTCTTTTAAATGATCCCTTTCATGTTAAATTTATCTTCTTTTTCCAAATCTATATCTCACCTATGTATTTCACAAGACATAAGAACAAAAGAGATAAAAAGTTAAACGAGAACGGTTAAGTTAGACATAAGGTACATTAGATGCCAAAATTTGCATTTTAAGACGAGCGTTTTATATCTAGTTAACGTTTATATCTCTATTTAACGGTGTTTGTTATATTTCTCTTGAACGTTTCCTCCCGCTGTCAGATTCCATTACACCGTTTTAGTGTGAAAAACTTTCTTAGAATGGAAATAAGCTTTTTTTTTCTATTTTGTCATTCTCTTACCCACTATTAGTTGAATATATTTATTTCTGTGGTTCTATTTTGTTCAAGCTGAAAAAATCAACTGATGGAAATTATTTAGGTTTTACGCCCAATGTTGCATTGATCTCGTCACTGTAAAAATCCAGAATTAAATGTGCCTCCAAAATTGCATATTTTCCCAAATTCTTGATTAAAACCTGATCAATGCAAAGTTATAACATATTTTCAATGATAAACTATAATTTAATTCGATGAAAAGGGGAATTAAGTCGAAATGTAAAAAGTTCCTTAAGATTATCCTCGGATGAAAATACAAGTTTCATATGCATATAAAGATTATCTCAAAAAACTTTATAACTTTATTGGAAATTAAAGAAAATATGTAAAAGTAAGCATGGTTTTCATACACCAACAGCAACCGTGTAAAAAAAAAAAGATATAAAAATGATCCCTGTCTTAGTTTGCAATTTTATACATGGAACTTAAAAAAGTCAAAGCGTCTATTTAAAATGCAAAATTCAAAATCAACAAGAAGAAATCAACTGTCAATGAAAAAGGAAACGAAATTTGTTCGTATAATTTTTGTAGGCATTCGAAAAGATGTCTATTAATAAATAGAGATTATATAAATGAAATAGCGCAAGAGAAAAAGATTTGTATGATTCAATCGCTGTGTCGGTGCATAAAAAACTTCAATAATAACAAGCCGAGATTATATTAATCGCTAGATTATTACATAAACTGAAATGTTTATCAAAAATGTTATTCATGCACACATGTAATCGGAGCACAAAGCACGTGCTTCATGCATTCATGTTGATCGATCATTATTTACCCATTCTTCTAAATTTGGAGTCTATGTCGTAGAATATGTTTCTAAGTACACACTCGCTTTCCAGCATGTTAAATACGCTGATCTTGATTGTATTCGAACGTTCATTCGCCATATTCAAGAAGATTCCCACATTATTACCGATGCAGACTCACACTATGTTGATACTCATCTGATTTGACACCGTTTATTAATTTCACGGAAATTAAATCAGCATTCATTTTTCTTTTTTCTCGTATTCCGTCAGAAAATAGGTTTCTTCACTCAACGGGAAATTAAGCTGTAGACATGAAACAAAACATTGATTCCATTAGCTAAATGTAAGATGGCACCATCGATGGAATACCAATGAAGATTTGGTAAAATCTCACTCTTTAAGATTGGACCGGAATTTTTAAAAAAGATTTCGTTGTCTATGCTAACTGTGACTGTTGGCAATGTTATAGGCAATTTGCAAAATGAGCATTTGAAACTTTCTGGCAGCACAATGTCCCATTGTGCTTCAAGTAATAAAGACGAAAGTCTCATAAGATTACCATAAAATTTATAAGGCGGCTATTTTGCCCTACATTTTTATGTTTTTCTTATGAAGCTTTTTGATTTCAAACAATATTTTAGTTTCAAGGTATCAAGTGAATATTAAGAAGTGTTAGTTTTCTTTTACTGCACAGTAATTCAGTCTGTGTGTTAACCCCGACTGAATTTTTAAGATGATTATTGACACGCAATATTCAATATTAATCTCTTGATTCAGATGCTCCAAGCAAGAATTACATCAATTTTTATTTTAAATGTTCCGACCCGTATAATAATAATAATAATAATAATAATAATAATAATAAAATTAGGCTTCCAATGTCTAATGACTAAGGTCACTGAATGAATGACTCCTAATAATAAGTACTAAAATTGATGCCCGTTCTACACCTGATATGAATACACGCGCATGCAGTCGTCGTATTTTTGTCGGTCAGGCTGTCGAATTGTTTTCGACCTATCAGGCTTTATTGATATACACCAAGCGTGTGTATATACACTTCAATATATGTACACGCATACCCAAATGTAGAACTAACATGCCTGCATTATGTGATTAATAGGAAATATAGTATAAACACGTGTAATTTCATTGGATATGCAAGAATATAGTTTCTCCAAAAGAGTAGCGTAATCTAAAAAGGTATATCACATTTCTCATAATAATAATAATGATAATAATAATTATTACAATTATTATTACTTTCGGCCTTTTAATTATCTAGTTTTTGTGGTCTTATTTCTTTCGATGCTGTTTCCTTACGGACGCGCCCCGAATTGGATTAAGAGAAAAGACAGAGTAATTAGAAAATCGGAATCATTCAATCACGAATTGTTCATTATCGGCATGCATACGATAATCTGAAAATGTTTCTATAAAAAGGTGTATTCATAGCACAGCAAAAATGATTTTCTTTAATGATTTTCGTCTGTCATTTGTTGAACTGGTTTCAGCTTTGAATAAGATTCTTGTCCAAGTTCCGACTGTGTGTTATGGTTTGGCGGCGGCAGTAGCAGCAGGGCTTCTTTTTGGTGCCATACAATATTTTGGCACCAGTTCTGGACCCTCCCTCTATCTAGACGCACTCTCACGCAAAACTTCATAATGACGGAACAGAGAAATAGAAACATTAAAAAAGCGAAAATTCTCTTGAATTAAAGCAAAAAAGAAAAAAAAGTAGAATAAAAAGCCAAGCAAATAAATGCAAAGCAGGCGAAAAAGAAAGAAAACAGCTTAAATAAAATGTTGATATCATTATTGTCATTATTGCAAATTCAATAAATAAAATTTAATATCAAATTGAAATTTAGAATTATAATTCGAACTTCTCTCTCTATTCCAATTTTCCGATATCTAAACTGTAAGATATTTGATGTGTGTGTGTGTGTGTGTGTGTGTGTGTGTGTGTGTGTGTGTGTGTGTGTGTGTGTGTGTGTGCCCGTGTGTATGGATATGTATACATGCGTGAGTGTTATTATTATTATTCAATAGTTTTTGGGGAAATTTGGAACACGTATTTATTTTAATACACAGTTCATGTATAATTTTTCAAAAGTATTTTAATACTGAAACTTGTGACTGTGGAAATATATTTACGTTTGCGTATGAGTGTGTATGCAAATTAGTGCGGCTATGTGTATATGTTTTTGCAGTACACACACACACACACACACACACACACACACACACACACACACATATATATAACATATCTTTAGACAAGAGCGCGGATATTTTTTTTACTTTCCTTTATATATATATATATATATATATATATATATATATATATATAATGTATGTGTGATTATGTCTAAACAATTTTGGAAATATCAGAAGTGTAGAAATAACATGTGCACTTCCTACGAATGATGAAATAATGAAATTAAACTTGACCATTTTTCGCCTGTTAATTCCTTCCATTCTTTTGCGCATACATCCACACATGCGCGCGCTTAAACATGTTTTTGACGGATACATTGATATGCTGTTTTAGTAAACAATTCAAATCGCAATTAAAACGCCACCATTTCTTTTCATTCTATTTCTTAAAAATAAAAAAAATTCTTAAAATATAAAAGAATGAAATAAAACTAAGTCTGCCAACTGGGTCCAAACCCCATATCTGAATTTGTATTTTTGTATTTCAAGGATATTTCAAATGAGGGACGTGATTTTTGTTTCCATCAAGTGTATAAGCTAAGATGTATTTATTTTGTTACCAGATATCCTTGTATCACTTGGATCCATTTTCATAGACGTGTTCTTTTTATTTTTAAAAAATCATAATGACTAATTCTCTCAGGAGGCTGCGTCTGGATTTACATCTGGTTTTCGCAAAGGCTCAATGACCAAAATTACCAGAGATGAGAGGAAAGAACCAATAAGAAACAACCAAAATAAAAAGCGGTCCATGACGAGTGCGACTAGTCGCCATTCGAGTACGATTTCTTCATGGTCATCGGCCTCTTGTCGCGAGACGAGGATTTTCAAGTGTCTGGTGATTCGTTCTCCATTCTGCTCGCCTCCCAGACCACTGCAGCCGCCGCCTTTGTCGGACGCCATATTTAAGGCGTTAGTAGAGGCGATAGTGCCGTTGCAATTGGCTGGGTCGGTCGTGCAGGTGCTGTCCACGTATGTGGTCAGACACATGTCCTCTCGGGGAATGTTGTCTGTCATGGTGTATCTCCGCCAAGGTTCGCGCCGGCCGTGCGTGGAAACGCACACCAGACGGGCAAGAAAGTTGAAGCTCAGGATTTTTAGCCATCTTGCCACTGGCTTTTGCTGTGGTCCCACGTGGTGCAGTTGAAGAACGAACACAGTCAGGATGATGGACAACGACGTCATACCCATTGTCACCGTCAAATAGATGCCTGAAAAGAGAAGATAAATTACTTCATTATACATATAGTGACAACTAAAACATGGAGCATTTTCATTAATAATGTATATTTGATAGACATAAAACACAGTCGGAAAATAATGAGGTCTAATTTCTAGTTAAATATTCAGATACAGATTTATGATAACAAAATTGAATAGGCAACATCGAATAACAGTTTGCTTCTGACTGTTAATATCTATCAGCAATGGCACATTTCGGAAAAGGAAAAATAAAGTTTTACTTCTTTAGTCTATATATATATATATATATATATATATATATATGTGTGTGTGTGTGTGTGTGTGTGTGTGTGTGTGTGAGTGTATAGATGTCCAGTCCGTAAACGGCGAGGATAATCCAACAAGATTAACTTAATCCAAATATTAACTGTTAAATTTATATAGAGAGATCAATGGATGTCATCCAGAGCGATATAATATTTATAAAGGAAAACTCAACACGTCATTTAAATTTAATTGAAATTAAATTCATAACCAATTTAAATGACGTGTTGAGTTTCCTTTATATATATATATATATATATATATATATATATATAGTTATGAATTAATTGTACATTGCAACACGGAAATTTCTGTTTCGAGATAGATTCTCATCATCAGGAAATGTTGCTTTTGGTTATGCAGATGATTTAGATTTAAATGACAAAAACCTTTGTTTTGCTGTGTATGTATGTGGGAAGATATAAAATTTACATGTGTGTTTCTTTTGGCTAATCAGAGTGGAGATTCATTTTGGGATTTGGCCTCAAAGAATACATCCTAACCAACTTTTCTTTCTTTTTTCCTCCCTCATCTTACGCTTTTCCCCTGTTTCTTTTCCCTCCTTAACGGTCAAGATGTTAACCTGCCTTTAACCTGATCTTATCATTTTCTTTTTTTCTTCCTCTCTTCTCCCTTCAGTTTTATTACTTTTGATGTGATATTCCCATTAAGTACCAATTCTATATTTTTCACTTACTTATCATTTTTAGTCTATTTATTTATTTGTTGTAAAGTTTTTTATGATTTTTAGGATTTATTTAAAAAAATAATTTTATGTTTCAATTTATTTTTATATAGTTCGTCAGTAATTATTTTCCTTAAGCACTTGTTGGTTATATGCATGTTATTTCATTTAGATTTTATCCATTTTCTAATGTAAATAATTTACATATGACATTTATCTCATTGCGTTTATTTAGTAGAGTTTTGTTCTTAAGGGATTTAATACTAAATAGATTTTTGTATAAATATAATGAACATGGTTCATTTAAGGACTTAAATATTTTAGATTTTTTTATAATTTTCCACTTTATTGTGGGTGTTTTTTTCTTTAGGTACCAATGATATTTCGATAGCGATGTTCTATTTTTGTATTTGTTATTATTAAATGAATAGGCGTGCTGGTAAATCCACTACTTTAGTGTGTTTTTGGTATTCCTTATATAAATCTTTATATTATTTGGGTTTTCCTTTGAAGATATTTCGCATTGATAGAATATTGATTCCGTTATGCACCTGTTTTCTAACGGACAGTCTATGGGGTTTTTACAATTACATTTTTCTTGTCTAAATTGTTATTTTCTGTTATCCGGTTGTTTTTATTGATTTTGCTGAAGTTTTTTAAAATATTATTATTGTGATTTTTTATAATTTTTTCTAGATTGTTCATACAGCTGTAACTTAATTTAATAGTGTTTTTTATTAAAGATCTTACTGAGTGGATTTTTTCCAGAAAGTGTTTCCTAATTAACGCGAGTAATTTTTTCCCCAATTTACTACTAGTCATCTTGTTGAAAGTGGGTGTGTACCAGATGATATTCCTATTCCTATTTTTACTTCGGGGGTTACTTTTCTCATTTACATATTTAATATTTGGGTTTTTGTATCCACTATTTTTTAATGCAGTATTATAAAAATTGCTATGCTTATTAAATACTTCCTTATTAGCTGAATTTCTACTAATTCTGTATTCTATTGATGAGGGTATATGCTTGATGACAGATAGAGGGTGGTTAGACTTTGGGTGGATGTATAAAGGATTGGTGTTTGTTTTTTTGTATGGTTGGTGAAATTTTCTTTAAAATTATATTAAGCTCTATAATGCTTATTATATTGAGCACTGTTCATAATAAAATAAATGCCGGGGCACTTAAAATAAAAAAAAACTTGAGTCCTCTTCACCTAGAATTATATATATATATATATATATATATATATATATATATATATATATATTAAATCCGAAAAAGGATGAGTATATAGGTAAAATCTCCCAAACCTGATTTTATCAATATTAAAAATGATCCCGATATAAATAGTATTATTTACAGAGCCAAATATGTATATCATGACAGTAAATTCCGAAATTTACATTCTGTTGTAATGCAAATTTCGGAATTGATTGACATGACATATATATATATATATGTATATATATATATATATATATATATATATATATATAGTTATTATTATTATAACAGCATACACATTATATATTTCTATTATTATAATAATGGCGTATACTATAATAATAATAATAATAATAATAATAATAATAATAATAATAGTAATAATAATAATAATAGTAATAATAATAAAAATAGAAAAAGAAATCGAACAACTTAGAAGTGAACTATCAGTACTGGATGAACTGAGTAGAGGAATAAATGTAAGAACTAGGAAAAGCAGAAGAGTCGAAAGAAAATACAACATTAGAAATGAAAATGAAGTCTTATCAACTAAAGAAAAAATAAAGCAAAAAGTACAACTGAAGGCTCAAAGAATAAGACGTTATGAGAAAAGAGCAAGATTTTACAGACAAAACAAGATTTTTCAAACCGATACAAAGAGATTTTACAGGGAAATAGGTAAAAAAAGAATTGAAGTGACAGTCCCCCACCAGAATGGAAGAAGTTACACAGTTCTGGGAAAAGATATGGGCTTACCCTAAAGAACATAGCAAGGAAGTACATTGGATTGCACAAGAGATAGAACGAATGAAAAATAAACCAGAACAGACATGGGCTGGAATTACAGAAGAGGATGTTAAAAAAAAGAGCACACAATTGGAAATTCCCAGGTATAGATAAAATTCCTAACTTTTGGCTATATTATTTAAATACAGCACATAAAAAACTAGCCAAAGAACTTCAAGAAATGGTTGACGATCCCACTAAAATTCCTGCATGGATGACCAAAGGAATTACATTTCTTCTACCCAAGAATGGTGACACAAACAACCCGAAAAACTACAGACCAATTACATGTCTTCCGACAACATATAAACTATTAACATCTATTTTAACAAAACAGACATATTTATTCTTAGAAAGAAATGACATGATACCGCTTGAACAAAAAGGGTGCAAACGTGGCTGTTATGGATGTAAAGACCAATTGCTAATTAACAAAATGACACTGGAAAACTGCTACAGTACAAAGAAAAATCTTAGTACTGCCTGGATAGATTATCGAAAGGCATTCGATAGTGTGCCACATCCCTGGATTTTAAAGACTTTAAATATATACAAGATATCGCCCGTCATCATCAATTTCATCAAACAGTGCATGTTTATATGGAAAACAACCCTTTACCTCAATCATATAAATGGAATCTATAAGTCTGATGAAATAAACATCAAAAGAGGTATATTTCAAGGTGATTCTTTATCTCCTTTACTATTCTGCATATCATTAATAGCACTAACCAGTCAACTTAATAAGACAGAATGTGGTTATAAAATAGGCCAAAAGAAAATAAGCCATCTATTTTACATGGATGACTTAAAGTTATATGCTAAGAATGATAATGACCTGGAAGGTCTTCTGCAAACTGTAAAATGCTTCAGCGAAGACATTGGAATGAAATTCAATTTGAATAAATGTGCTAAAGCTACAGTTTTACGTGGATCAATACAAGAAACATCCTCAATTAGCTTAGACCCTGCAGTAACAATAAAAGAATTGAAACCAGAAGAAGCTTATAAATACCTAGGTGTAAATGAGAGTGAAAACATTCACCATAAAAAAATGAAAGAAATAGTGCGTAAAGAGTACTATAGAAGGCTACGAATGATATTAAAAACTGAATTGAATTCGCAGAACAGAGTTATGGCCATCAATAGCCTTGCCATCCCACTTGTCCAATATAGCTTCAACATCTTAAACTGGACTCTAAACGACATCAGGCGAATGGATTCTAAAACAAGAAAGCTTCTTTCTAAGCATAAGATGCATCATCCAAAGGCTGATGTAGACCGTCTATACATACCCCGTAAAGAAGGTGGAAGAGGTCTTATTCAGCTGGAATTGTCATACAAGACAACAACTATTGGCTTACTAACATACATAGAAACAACAAAGGAATGGATGATACAATTAGTAAGGCAACATGAAGAAATAAAGAAAAAATATTCAATAATAAAAGAAGGCAGTAAATACAAACAAGATTTACAGTTAGTAGATTCTGTAGAAAAGCAAAACAGAAGCGAAGAACCAATTATTGCGGCAAAAAATATGAAAATGAAAGCCAAAGATAAAGCTCTTGAACAGATGAAACAGCGCTGGCAAGACAAACCTCTGCATGACCAATATCCAGAACGTGCCAATAAATCCAATGTTGACAAAGTTAATACTCATCGATGGTTACGTGCATCTGGATTAAAGTCTGAAACTGAAGGCTTTATTCTTGCAGCACAAGGCCAAAGTCTTTTCACTAGAAACTTTCAGGCAAATATTATGTATAATAATATGGATCCAAAATGCAGGTTTTGTGATAAGCACCAAGAAACAATAGACCACCTAATCGCAGGCTGTTCTGTGCTTGCTCCAAATGAATATAAAAATCGCCATGATAGAGTTGGGCAATATTTACATTGGGCAATGTGCAAACATTATGGAAAATCTGTAAACAAACACTGGTATGAACATCACCCAGCACCGGTTACAGAAATAGAAGATGTAACCATTCTATGGGATTACACCATCTACACAGACAGAAAAACTGAAGCAAACAGGCCAGACATTATTGTTAAAAACCAGAAGGAGAAAACTTGTCTATTAATTGATATGGCTTGTCCAGCGGATTGTAACATAGCAATCAAGGAATTTGAAAAACTGTCAAAATATAAAGACCTGGAAATTGAAATAGAAAAAATGTGGAAATTGAAAACAAGAGTTGTGCCAGTGATAGTAGGTGCACTTGGAATGATAAAAAATGGAACAAAACAACATTGAAAGAATCCCTGGAAACCCAAGCTTAAGAGATATACAAAAAATTGTCTTATTAAGTACAGCCCACACACTAAGGAAAACTTTATCTATGAAATGCTAGGGATGATAGGGAAGATAGAAAAACATGAAATGGAATCATAACAACACGCCACGACCTGCCTTAGGTCTCCCCGCAGACTTGGTTGGTAGTGAGACCAAAGCAGAAATCGAAATATGATGAAAAATGACATAATAATAATAATAATTGTCTTATTAAGTACAGCCCACACACTAAGGAAAACTTTCTCTTTGTAACGCTAGGGATGATAGGGAAGATAGAAAAAACATGAAATGGAGCCATAACAACACGCCACGACCTGCCTTAGGTCTTCCCGCAGACTTGGTTGGTAGTACGACCATAGCAGAAATAAAATATGATGAAAAATGACATAATAATAATAATAGCTATATATCTACAATAGCCTCCAAAATTAGGGAAAAATATGAAAAATTCATCTCAAAAACTAAGCATCGAAATTGCGTGAAAAATTTCACTGATTTTTGCCCAAAAATCTCACTAGCAATAGAAATTAATTTATTTTATATTTAGTGTTTTTTATGTGTCCAAAATTAGGGAACAAATATTAATTTTAGCTAAATAAATCAGAACAAAACAAAAGACAAAGTTGCATTTTAATATTTCGTGCTAAGAGGTTTATTTTCGATGACTGCTGCATATCTTCTCACACAAAGTTTTACCAAATTTTGACAATCAATAACTGTAATCTTAGCCCATTCTTCATATAGTTTCAGCTACAAATCTTCAACATTCGACAGATTTCTTGCCATTACCTTCTCCCCAAAAGTTTTCCGTAAGTTTTGAATGGGGTTCATGTCAAGACTCTGAGCAGGCCAGTCAAGAATCACAATTTCTTGCTCCTCGAGATAATTCTTCACGAGCAATCTTGCATAAATAAGAGAGTGTCAATATCACAATTTTTTCAACACAGGAACAACGTGGCGTTCTAACAAATGTTTTATATTCCAGTACTTACTCTCCTATTTAAACTTACAATAGGCAAAGTTCTAAGCACAGAAATATTTTCAAAAACTATTACAATGCCTCCATCAAACTTCACTGTTTTCTTGGTACAATTCTCATTTATTGCGTCACTAATTAGTCTTCGTACATATTTGCTTGTTATATATATATATATTTATCCAAATGAATAAGATCGAAGAATATATTTACAACGTTCAAAACATTAATTTAAATCAGTGCTCAATATAAAAATAGATAAATGCAAAATGTACACTTTTGTAGTAGATTGTAGTTTGGACATGATCTAAAATATAATTTATAATAAATAATGTACATATATATATATATATATATATATATATATATATATACAAATTATTTATTATAAATTATACTTTAGAATATATATATATATATATATATATATATATATATATATATATATATACTATGAATCTTTAGAAGTAGTACAAACCGATGGGTTACGGTTTGTAGTGATTTACTCGTTTCATCCTACATACATCCTATATACGTTTACCCTAAATCTAACCACCCTCGATCAGTCATCAAACATATACCCTTCTGTATTGTAAACAAAATTGGTAACAACTTCTCTAGTGAAGATGTCTTTTATAAACACAACAAAGTTTATGACACTGATATAAAAAACAGCGGCTACAAATGCCCTGACATTAAATATACACACAATTATAATAGAAAGAGAAAAATCATTTAAATGATTAGTACTAAGTTAGGGTATAAATTCCTCAAATTTGTTTGTAAAATAAATTCCTCAAATTTATTTGTAAAATAACCCATTAGCACATTTTTTAACAGAAAAACCCTAAAATTGAGTTATAGCTGTATGGATATCATTGAGAGGATCATTAAAAACATAATAATAGAATTTACAAACAATATAGCAATCTAAGCAATCAACAACATCCTAAAAGAATTAATGATAACAATAACAATACTTGCAATTGTCATAAAACGGTTGCGTGTCCATTACAAAAGAGACGTCTAACTGACTCTTTAGTCTATGTATGCTCTATTTCTACCATAGAAAATTCTACAGAAAAAAAATTTACATCGGTTGTACCGAAAACCCATTTAAAACTAGCTATTATCAGTATATCTTACCTTTTAATGATAAGGCTTACAGCAGTAGTACATCACTTTCCACATACTATTAGCAATAAAAAGAAGCCAATAAAACTAATGGAAAATATTAAAAAGCGGAATTTGTAAATCTTTACATGAGCCATGTTTCAATGTTTACAAAAAAGATTGTAGATATTAAATTCCCAAAATGAAACCGGCTAAACAAATGTAACGAAGTAACTTCCATCTGCCATTATCATCTAATATATACCGTAAAGTATAGTTAATTTATTTTCTAATATAATATAATTAGATCCCTTAATCTATAATTTAACCCCTAGCATAAATATATTGTTTCTACCATCTTCTGATAATTAATTTATTTCGGTTAACGGATAAATCACTGCATATGTTTGACGTACTATTTTTAACACTTTCCCGTCTTTATAACTTTTTCACCGCTTTAGGTGATAACAAGAAAATTCTATAAACGTTTCACAAATACACATAACACCTTTGCATATATGCTAAGGTACATATGTATACATTCAAATGTTTCATTACTGTCACCAAAAGGGAGTGGGTTTTTATGTCATTTCAATTCTCTACCCCACTACCCTTTCATCTAAATTCTCCTAATATAATTCTCCTGGTTTTCTATTGGTTAATTGAGACAAACCCTCCAAAATCCACCCACTAAATTGTCTGGATATGGTATCAAATATGTTGTTTTTAAGTTTCTATATATAATGATTCGTAACAGAAAAAAATATTTCACTGCCTGACAGGGTGATAATAAGCAGGCACTAAAATACAACAAGTCTTGTGTTGCAGTAAACTATGTTTTACAATAAAAGTCCTGATCTTACTTGGAACGTGCTGTTTAATCCTCATACCTAGACGCAGAGTAGTTCTCCCTATGTAGTTGGCACCGCAACCACAATTATATTGATAAATCACAGAATTTACTTGATAAAGGCGGAGAACGTCCTTGCAACTAGAACAGAATGTAGGCCGGGTATGAAACACTACTCGAATCTCAGCCGAGAAATAACAAACATGAACACTAAATGAAATCTGTTTAGCTACTCTAAACGGTTAGCTCCAACTCAGGGAAGTCAGATAAACAAGGCATTCACGGTTAGCTCCAATCCAGGGAAGTCAGATAAACAAGGCATTTTTTATAAGTCTCTGTATATCTGGTCCCAAAAGAACAGCGTGAATGTTTGCTGGGACTTGCTATTATTCACCTCTTGTACTTCTTTCCTTTTCATATTATAATTTATTTTTTTTCTCTCTTCCTTTCCCTTCATTAATTCAATGATTTATGTTAATCTAAGTTAATCTACCGATGAGGCCTGAAGAGAAGGAGGAAACCGGTTGCTTCGTTTTAAAATGTCCAATAATATTTAACTTTATATATTCATATCCACAATTAGGTTCTGTACCTACAAAAATATCTTTAAATAATGTATAATGTATACATGATGTATAGAAAATATAATGCATAAAAAATTATATCGGTTGTACGAAAAACCTATTTTCAGCACATCTTAATTTTTAATAATAAGGCTTACCGCAATAGCACATCACTTGCCACATACTATTGGCAATTAAAAGAAGCTAATAAAACTCCTACCATAAAATGGAAATTAGAAAAAGCAGAACTTGTAAATTTTTACATGAGCCATGTTTTCTATGCTAACAGGAAAATATATATTCTATTTCTGGAATATATAGATTATATATATATAATGTGTAATGTATATATAATGCGTGTATATATAATGTATATATAATGTGTATATATGTGTGTGTGTATGTGTGTGTGTAAGTGTATTTCTATTGTGATAAATTCATTATTGTATTGGATTCAAAATAGAATTTAGATAAATAATTCGACGATTTTTCTTTAAGAATGATATTAAGGACATCACAGAAGATTAAATAATGTATTCAGATAAATAGTTCTTACAAATTGTATTTTAATTCAAATTGCATCAATAAACAGGATTAAAGAAAAAGATTTTGGCGCAATAATATTTTTTTATAAAATAACACACAGAAGACATTGTATTGTATAAAGAAAAATGATCTGCCAACCCGGTGTCATTATTATCTTTGTAGATATTCCTTGATTAATGAGATCGCGCACAATGTCTCTCACAAGCTAAAATTATGCCACTTTTTATTTTTATGTTTTTACTATCTCAATTTACTAAGTCAATTAAATGTTGATGGGCAAATTAACATTTGGATTATATACATCCAGAAGAAATCTAAGTTTCGAGAGATTTGTAATTACGACTGATGAGTCTTTTAGATATTTTTCCGAAGCAGTTACTTCGTTGCTCTCACCGTAAAAAAATCATACATCCTCCCCTCTCTCTCTCTCTCTCTTTCTCTCTCTCACGTAAACGCATACATACAAATACATAAAGCTACGATTATGATTTTCACAATTTCACAAAGTTCGTTTTATTACGTATAAAAATTTTAATAAGATGTAAAAATTTAAATTTTGATGCTGTCATATTTAAATTAAGAGATATTTTAAAGTGCTCATGAGTTATGACATAAACAATATCAAGGACAAAAAAGTATCCATGATTTTCAAAGAGTACCATTAACTCTATTTGTATTTTATCTTCAAAATACATTAGATATTTTTAAAACTTTTATCTTCAAAGTGTTCTTTGTGGAACTGATGGGAAGCATTAGTAAGCATTTATAATTTTTGTGGAATATTTGGGATATGTGGGTGATGTAACTCATTTGATCGCAGAAAGTAAAATCAGAGAACCGAATTCAAAATCCAATTAAATCTTTGTTCACTTTGGCAAAAATGCGCATAGGAAAGGAATGTATCCGTCTCTTCTTGAAACAAATAGAAGATTACTGAAACAGTCTGGTGCTCTAGCCTTTGAAAGCAGGAGGTCTGGCTCTCTAACCATGAATGGTAGGAGGTCCGGTTCTTTAGACTTGAATAAAAGGAAATCTGGTGCTATAGCTTTGGATAGCACATCTGGCTCTCAAGCTCTGGATGGCAGGAGGTCGGGTTCTCTAGGCCTGGGTGGCAGGAAGTCTGGCTATTTAGCCTTGGATGACAGTTCGTCTGTTTCTCTAGCTCATGGTAGCAGGTCTTGCTCTCTAGCCCTGAATGGCAGGAGGTTTGGTCCTCTAGTTCTGGATAAAGAAGAAGTCTAGTTCTCTATACTTGGATAGGTGGAGGTCTGGCCCTCTAGCCTTGGATTTCAAAAAGTTTGGCTCTTTAGCTCTGGATGGCAGGAAGTCTGGCTCTCCAGCCTTGGATGGCCGGAATTCTGCAAGTCTCTCTGTAGGAAAGGAAGTCTGGTTCTCTAGCCATGAATTCCAGGAAATCTGGCACTCTAACTCTGTAAGGCAGGAGGTATGGATCTCTAGCTTTGGATAGTAGGACGTCTAGTTATCTACACTTGGATGACAGGATGACAGGCTTCGATGGAAGGAAGTTTGGTTCTCTGGCCTTGGATGGCAAAATGACTGGCTCTCTAACCTTAGAGGAAGTCTAGTTTTTTACTCTAGGAAATCTGTTTTTTTTAAAACTTGGATGGTAGTAGTTCATGTTCTCTAGCCTTGGATAGCAGAATTCTGAATCTCTAGCCTTGGATGACAGAAAGTCTAGTTTTGTAGCCTTGAATGGGAGCAACTCTCGTTCTCTAGCCTTGGATAGCAGAAGGTCTGGCTCTATCGTTCTGGCTCTTTATGGTTCTCTGGCTTTAGATGGCAGAAATTCTGGTTAGTTAAGTCTTGATGGCAGGAAGTTTGGCACCCTGGCCTTGGATGACAGGAGGTTTTACTCTGTAGCTTTGGATGGCAGGAAGTCTGGTTCTCTATCCTTTGAAAGACGGATATCTGGCTCTCTCGCCCTAAATGGCAAGTCTAGCCGTGGATGGCAAAATGTCTCATTTTGGTTATTAGAAGGTCTGGCTCTCTAGTTTATGGATGGCAGAAAAATTGGTCCTCTAGCCTTGGATAACAGGAATTCTTGATCTATAGCTTTGGATGGCATGAAGTCTGGTTCTCTAGCCTTCGATGGTAGCAAGTATGATTTTTTTAGCTTTAGTTGGCAGGAAGTATGGCTCTCTAGCCTTGGATGGCTAGAAGTCTGGCTCTAGCCTTGGATGGCAGGAGGTCTGTCTCTCAAGCCCTTTATGGCAGGAGGTCTGGCCCTTTTAGTTCTAAATGGCAGGAAATCTGGTTTTCTATCCTTGGATGGTAGGATGCATTGCTCTCTAGCCTTGGATGCAATAAGTCTGTCTTTCTAGCCTTGGATGGCAGTGTAACACTATTTTTAGCCTGGCCGGACGGAAGTATTTATATTAGTGGTATAATATATTGTTGCAAATAAGACGGAAGAAATTGTGTTGGTCCTTATTATTATTTTTTATAAATCATAAAGAGCCAATTAAGAAAAAGTTGTTGTTCTAATATGAACGCGGGTGATAAAGTTTATTCCAGTGTGGGCAAAGGAAGGTAAGGGGTCGCAAAACCCAAAGCTGAGCGATATGAACGAAATTATATTTTGAGGGTGTGTTATTTGATAAACAGCCGAGTCAAACGAGGTTATTGTTGACAATTGGAAATAGCATGACTAAGAGAAATACAATTGATGTCCGAACAAAGACACCGCAGATAAAGGAAAAAAATTCTAAACAAAACAATTTTTACTTGTCAGAAAGGGTTGTTACCAATAAAGGAAATATTTAATAAGTGGAATCAAAATTTTCAAGCCTGAGTTACACCGCAGATAAAAGAAAACTTTTTTAAAAACAAAACATAGTTTTAAATTATCAGAAAGAATTGTCCCAAATAAAAGGAAATATTTGATGAGAGCAAAAGGCTAAATTTCATGAGAATAAAATAAAATTTAAATTTAGTTGGAAAAGAATTATACACATAAAAGCTAGATTATTTTTTTCGGCATTAAAAAGAAAAAACCGAAAGAAATGATGTCACCAACATAGAAGCTGCTTTATTGGTTGAACCGAAGAAAATGAACAGAGAGAAAGGTGACGAGATTGATTTCATCGGCCAGAGATTAGATTTGCATGTTCGTCATCTTCCCACCAGTGAATTTGGGACAAACATAAATACAGGGCCCGAGGGGGCCACGAGGGGACCACCATCAGAGACCGGCAGAGACCGTAGAAAAGAGAAAATGTCCAGCCGACTTTCGGCCCAGAGATGTAACGACGAACGTAAGGCGCCAAGACATTAGGCGCTCACCATAGGGCCGTTCGTATCCCATAGAGTTCCTGACTGAAGATGTACAGAGACCGAGATATTTGCCATGCCGTTGCGTGCCAACAGTACAGAAACCTGTCGAGATAAATGCCATGCCGTTGCGTGCCAACCGTAAAGAAACCTGTTGAGATAATTGCCACGTCGTTGGGTGCCAACCGTAGAGAAACCAGCCGCTGACCGATTGAAAAAATCAGAAAAAAGTCAGACAAGAAGCGATTTTGCAGACAAAGTTTGAAACGGCCAACTAGAATTAAAGTCAGACAAGAAACAATTTTGCAGAGAGAAAGAGTAGTTTCTCCGAGCTGAAGCAGACAAAAGAAATCACCACCACTGCCACTGCTCAACACACGCACAAAGACCAACCCTCGGCAGTTTCCGTAAAGCTTCGGTGAGAAGCGAACAAAGACATTTTTGAATCGTCACAAACTTGAAAACTCCGATTGAAGTGAACTGACATTATCAGCCAAAAACTCGAATTAATGTTAAGAAGACAAACGCTTCTCTTGGACGAAACGTCCGCTCCGTTGTCGGCTAAGTAGAGATAAGGGATTGGTCATTGCTATATTCTAATTTTTTCTCTTTTTGTTTGTATATAAAGACTTTTTTCGCAACTTATTCGGGCGTCATTCATTTTATTTTTGGTACCGTTTTCATTACCTCAAATGAGCACGCGTCCAGTCTGGTTCAAGTTGGTGATGAGTCAGCTAGCAAGATTTCAGCGTGACTTCCTTGAGATCAAAATTCCTAACGTGATCGGCGAAGAGCACCGTTGTAATAGTCGTTTTGAACACCAGCTGCCATCAACGACCAGGAGGCCGAGCGTCGGTTCACAGTAGGAAGTCTAACTTTCTCGCCTTGAATGGGAAGAAGTCTGAAACTTTGAATTCCAAGCTGTGGAGAACTCAATTGGTAAGTGTTGTGGTGGCCTTCTACGAGAAATGGACTCTTACTCTTGTTATATATACTTACCTGCTTGACTTCCGGAAGGCGGTAACAGCAGCTGAGTACGACGCAATAAGCAACGTAACTGTACTGTTCGGACTTACTTATTTCTAGTTACTTATTATTAACACTTACCTTGTACATATGTTCTGTTATACTAATATAATATCCTGTTTTGAACCTACCTTCTGTTTTCCGTGTCTTACTTCCGGCCAAAACGGTCACTACAACTTTGCAGCGAAGTTTCACCACAACTCCACATCAGTCAGCACTTCACTATCTTTCTCAAGAAAGTATGTCAAGTCATAGATAATAATGAAAAAGAAATATGTGGAGAACAATGATCATGATCCTGAAGAGATATGACATTAGAATATCATTTTATGCTACTGTTGTGAAATAACTAATAAAAGTGAGTTACATCTTCATTTTCTGCAGATAGTTTAGCCTAAAATTCCTACTACTGCCTGTAAATTATAGACATCGAAATATCGATTCAAGATAATTCAAATTTTGTTGTTTCGCTTCGAAAAGTGGCACACCCGAATTGAAAGAGGAAAATAAAATATGTTGCAGCTTAGCACACAGGTAATTTTCTAGTTTGTCATTTTAAATGGTTCTCTAAAGATAGTTACGGCCACTTGCAGGAAGATGGTTGCTTTATTTATTATCTAAAATTAGAATTACTGTTATTTTCAACATCATTTACACAAGAAATATATTTATAAGTAGACATTGAGTGACGAGAGTAAGTTATGCTTCGACGCAATCTTAAGTCCTGATGTTTTAGTTCAATTCTTACTTGTCAGATTGCCTGAAGATATGTAAAAATTATAGATAATGATAACTGTCGATAAAAGGCGTTATTTTTGTGACGTGAGCCAATAAAATGCGTTTGACTATTAATATAAAAATTCCACGATGATTTAAAATGCAACTCAAACTTGAATATGATTTTAACTTGGAACGTGTGAAATCGAAAAGTTCAAGATGTTTGTTCTTACACATTTCGCCTTATGAACAAGGCTAATCTCTTAATTGTTAACTTTGTTTGATAATGATCTATTTTTGCTTTTATCACTGTTTTTTATTTTGTTTTATTCTATTTAACTAATTTAAGCTGGAATAAATACAAAAATATTTTTTCACTATTTCATTTCCTATGCTGAAAATCTTTAGGTAAAATTAGATGATGATTTCAAAGCAACCGTAATGAACTCATCGCTGTAGATGCAACTTCGAATTCTCTGGTTAATATACAATACAATGGTATATTTATTTTGACTGATTGTTTCGTTGGTCTCTTGAAAAATATCTGTTTTTTATAGTCAGTTTTTTGCAATAAATCTAACAAGTTGAGGTCAACTGACAGATTGACTAATGACTAGGCTTCACATAATCTTGCAAAATTTGTCAGTTCATTTTTAATATTATAACAAAATAAAATGAAAATAACGATAAATATTGTAAAACAGGCGTATCTCAATGTTTCAGGAGTGATGTTACGAGGATGCATTTCTATATAAAATATTAATAAAGTCTACAAAAAGTTAAAATGTATAGTAAGGGAGTCCTACTTGTTAGTACAAAAATTTTTCATTCATGAAGTAGCTGTAAAATAGAGAAATTAGAAATAGAACGTCTGGAAAATTTTAGATCATTCCAGTATATTCGAGAAATGTGACAGAGAGAAAGAAAGAAAGAAAGAAAGAAAGAGAGAGAGAGAGAGAGAGAGAGAGAGAGAGAGAGAGAGAGTAAAAAATACACACGTTTAAAGGGTTCAAAATTCTTGACACCTGAAGAAGGCCGAAGCGACCGAAACGTCATGTCATTCGTTCTTTCTTTTTAATTTCTATTAAGAATTTTTAAAACAGAATTTCTACTTCCAGTAAACGTGGCAATATTAAATTAAATTTGGAGTAAATTAGAACGGTGAGGAAAAACCAGCGTATTTGTTTACCGGTAACGAAATCTTATCTAAACATAAGTTGTGCCATCTAATTTAGGTCATCAGAAGACAATGGCAATGAACGAAATAATATTTTGCAAGTGAAATCGAAATAGCGCTCACTAAGTCAGACACTCGTGTTAAGCGCATGGTGACCTGGTATATAACCCTCCATGTTCCCTATACAAGCAAGTAGCAATGCTGAAGAAAAGAAGAGTCGGATAACGACCGTGGACGCATACGGTTGTGTGTGAAATCGGGACCCCATCCGCTTAAGAGTGCTGACGAGTCCAAAACAAGGACTTTAAGAAATATTATCGTTGCAGTAGTCGCATTAAAAAACCGCTGAATATATGAAACTTAACGTTCGTCACTAGCACGGCAACAATCGGAATTGCATTATCCGTTCAGCACCTTTGCAAGGCACTGTGGTCCCAGCATTTTATTTGAAAAGAATTGTCTGGAGAACATTGCTGAAAAGAGTTATATATCTTCTGAGATGATTTAACAACAAGTGAACCATATACACTTTCTCCCTCAGGACTCCAGTGTGTGAGTTGTTATGCTAAAATACTTTTACTTTCTGTAACCCTTTTCTTTTATTAATTTTTTCTTATATATAAAAGACATTAACAGTAGAACCATCAAATAGTTGTCTGTTCATCTTTCTACGGATATTATTTTTTCTTTCTATTTCTGTTTATTGTATTCTAAATGTTTAACACAGGTTCCCTTCAGTCGACCTGAATGAACAACACTTCTGCTTTCTGAATCTAATAATCACAAAGTGGACAGAAAGCAGATTTAAACCAGTGGGCCGGTTGACTGACTATGGATGCCCAGGGACCTACGGCCAACCCCTTGAGTTCGGTTAAGACCGAATAGACACCTCAACCTGAAGAGGAAGACGCCAGAGTAGAAGAATTAGACCTGGTGTACGTTGACCAGAATAGAACCGTGGAGTGGACGTTTTAAATATACGGTCCCGTGACCAGAATAACTCCTGGGGACAAAGAAAGAGTGTTAAAAAATATAGATGATTCGAGAGATATGCCAATTAGGTGCTAGCCCCTATAAAATAGGTTTTTTGAAAAGAGTTGTCAGTTGTACCAAGAGAATTTCTGACATTATCAACTCCGGCTTGATTTACGGATTAGTATATCCAGCCAAAAGAATCTCTATGAAAAGTTGCCGACCAACAAAAACCCAAAAAGATAACCTCATTGAACAAATCTGGTAAATAGAAATTTTGAATAGTTTCATTGACCAAACTAAAAGTTAATCTTTATATATTTGAAGATTTCCAATATATCACTTAGACTACTTTGCTAGCCCTAAAATGTTAAAACATACTTCTCCTCGTAACACTTCACCCGTAGACCTAGAACAGCAGCAAACTCTGTTTTCTGTTTTGAATGCTAAAAACATATATTTGTATATTTTTTATTTTGCTTTTTTGTACATTAAATACTTGTTTGTGATTTAGCTCTGTGTTTTGGCAAACCATTTTCTTTCTTTTGTTACAATTTCCAATACGTAACACGTAGGAAGAGTTTAATTAAAAAGCTGCTGATTGTTAGTCTAAGTTCGTTAACACGAAGAGGCAACTTATTGAAAAGCCGCTGTTTATAAATAATTTGTTTTCATAAAGTTTACAAAATATTACAAAACGATATTACAAAAAGCTTTATTTAAGCATTTGTTTCTGTTTTCTAACATTGAAGAGTTTAATTCATTAAAAATATTACTTTGATGATAATATTATTTCAACCTAATTAGGTTGAAATAATTCTGATTGACATATATAACATTGACCGAATGAACCGAGTTTACTTTTGATTTATATTATTGGTTATATATCGAAATGAAAATTTGCAAAATTCACTATCAATAGCTAGTGAAGATTTTGTATTCATTATAAACAGTTGCCTTCTGCAAAGTATTCATTTTTCACAGGTAGTGACTGTGTAGAACAATCTCTAAAAGGTTTGCTTGCCATGAAATGTGAGAAACAATGTTTCTCACACATTTACTATTTATTATTATAAACTTATTTGATTGATCAGTCATCTTCAATGTTACATTTACATAAAATGCCAAATCTTACATCAATTTAAGTGATCGCACAATAGTCCGGTTATATAATTC
The DNA here is from genome assembly GCA_037127315.1 of Ascarosepion bandense. Taxonomy (NCBI): domain Eukaryota; kingdom Metazoa; phylum Mollusca; class Cephalopoda; order Sepiida; family Sepiidae; genus Ascarosepion; species Ascarosepion bandense. Next base: position 1,508,691 of record JBBBDQ010001625.1, on the reverse strand, counting down.
CAGAAGTGTTGTAAATTCTGGTTATAAAAATGTGTTAGATTATTTTTATTAATGGAATCACATTTCAGCTATTCCATCTCAAAATCCTCCTTAAATTAATTTTTCCTTTGAAAATCAAACCATTTTTCAGAAATAACATGATACAATATGAACTATTTCCCAATTAAAATTTTTGCTTAGTTTTGAAATAATCTTTTCCCAATCCTGTGAATTTAACAATCCTGTGAATTTAACATGAAATACTATGATGATGTAATTTACAACGAGCATGAATTTGGTCGCTCTAATATCGATGAGAGATAAATTCAAATGTCTTCACCTCAATTATGATTTTTATATTACGAAAGACGGTGTGATAATGATAATGCTGCTTATTTATTTGCACGGAAACAATGACTACAAGGAACAAAACAGTTGTGTATCGAGCAAAACATAAAACATTATCTTGTACTTTTTCACAGTAACGAAGTCGTTTTGAGCAAAATATTGTTTGTGTAGTCTATCTTTTATCGGCTTAAGTGTGACTTGTCACGGACATTGCTGTTATCTAGCCACCGCTGAAGCACACTCACTACCTCTATATTTGGTTCCTGTATGTTCACTCTGGTGCGGTGGATATCGGCTCAGAACGAGAAATCGGAGAGCCGAGTTCTAATTCCTGTTGAATACGTTGCATTCAAGTACGCGCAAATACCCTTGGGAAAGATATGAATCAGTCGCTTCTCTTTCCAGCTATGAGTTAAATAGTGAGACAGTTTGGGTTTTATTGCCTTGGTTGGCAACCAGTTTACTGCAGAAAGTAATGACAACCTACTGTGGGATAATCTTTTGCCCAATCGGTCATGTCTCTTTCGGTACATGATCGCCCAAGCGTGTATTACGTATGGCACTGGCTGACTATTTTATAAGAACGTCTGTGGGCTTTTATCTGTAACAAGGCGAAACACGCTATTGACGGGAAAGCTAACATCTATTAGAATTCTACCAACAACCATCTCTGACATGATCGAATAGGAAAATTTTTTTTAGATCGACCCAATTTCATACTCGTTGTGAATCACATCATCATTGACTTTGGTGTTAAACTGCACAGGATTGTCAACGATGCATCAGTAATTACAGGGTCAGCATGAATAATGTAAACAATCAAAATTTAATTGCCGCTTTGTGATCGATTGTATAAGTGAAATAAAATCACTTTGTTTAAATAAAAAGTCCTTATTTAGTCGAAGATTTAAATTTCAATCTCTTGATATGTATAAAATATGTTAATTGTTTAGTTTTTATATCTGCGAAAAGTTATATTAGACCTAAAAATCAGCAAGATATCACTACAATTATAAATTGTTGTGAAGTATGCAACTTTGCTTTGTGAATTCCATTCACAATTTCTTTGCATTTACATTTCAATAGTTAAAAAATATCAACATTATGAATTTGAAGGATAGTTCGCGGTCCTCTGATATCATCATTTTATATTGATGATGGGCTTTTTTGGTAAGAAAAGCTATTCAACTACGCTGTTCACTCCTTATGGTAGATGTCCTTAGTCTGGAATGAGATAAACGAATGTGCAAGAAAAAGAAGCTGGAATATTGGAAAGAGGTTATATAAATTATTATCAGCTACTGTGTCAGATATATTTTTCTCATACTGATGTTGTACATAAACTCAATATGAGGCAGAACGCAGCGAATTTGACATCAGCTGCAATACATCAATCATCGCACATATATAAGTAACACTAAACGACATATAAACTAAAAAGGAAAAATACTTAACCTTAGCAGGCGTAAACCTTGCAGACTTGTTTCAGGATATATAATATCAACACTAACTGCAGTCAATCGTTATAACCTCTTCTCCATATTTCAACACCCTTTTCTCACACAGAGGCTTGTCTCTCATTTCTGCCAGAGGACGCCTACTGTAAGGGGCAAATCGCGTTGTTGAAAGCATTTCTTTATGTTATCTCCATCTGTTCATATATTATTCTATTTGATTAACCATATAGCTGAACAATTATTTTTTATTTTACATATAAATATGAGCTTTCGTCTATTTATTAACTTCTCTACTTTTTAACTTTAAGATTACATGCAGTGGTTTTATTGCTGGAATATTGGTTTCTATAACTAAACACTTGTTTAACATCAAGACATATTAATTTTATGTCTTTGAAGGATTTTTTTGAACAAAGTGAGCAATAATCAGCTTTACACAAAGTAAAGGAGCATTTTGCTACACAAAAATTTATTGTTCAAGAACGTACCATATTTATCTGTATTTATCTTGACACCATCATTAACTTTGAAGGAACCGAGAATTTTATTGTCTCATCACAAATATTACTATCTCCTCTTCGTTTTTTTTAAAAATCTAAAGTGATTATTTCTATTAAGGGCATAACCTTTATCCCAGCCATCAGGTTCATCCAAAGTAGCTCTACATCAGTCAGTCAGTTAAGTGTCATACGTGATACACGGTTGGGCGATCATAGAAAGAAACAATTATTGGGCAGAAGATTATCCCGCAGTAGGTTGCCATTACTTAGACTGGTTGCCAGCCAAGGCTATAGAACCCAATATGTTGTGTTATTTAACCTATAACTTGAGAGAAGAGACGTATTAATATATTTCCCAAAGATATTTGCGCGTAAGTGAATGCAAGGAATTCAATCGGAATACACAATTTCTCGATCCGAGCCGATATCTACAGCACCACAACGCACATCCTCTATGTGCTTCCGTAAAAACTACTACTGATAAATAAATTGTAATGTCATTTGTGCAGCTTACATATTTAGCATATTTCTATTATGCTTACATAAACTTGGTAGTTTGTTGCTTTCATAACCTAATATTCTTAAACGTTTTATTTCTGTTTACATTCGCAACACCAGCGACAATTTCGTTGATAGTCAGTTCACATTTTGGCTTAATCTTCTTAAAATCACTTTTTGTGATTATCGAAAAGACACATTTATCTTGTTCTTGTCTTACCAATCTTTTCGATTTCTCTTTTTTCTGTAATCTCTGTTAAACTTTTTCGAAATCGCCAATGTTGTGTTCCAATCACTCAACTTACTGATGTCATTTTTCTCTCTTAAGATTATATCTTTCTTATGATCCATGTCAATCGTTATATATATCTGAAGTTTTAGAATAAATTTTCAATGACTGTACAATTATATATTTTACTGATGAATAACTGACGAGTTGCACAAGAGCACCAATTGAATTACCATGAATATATCTCTGATAGGAAAAAATGCAACGATCTTAAATTTACATGCTATATTAAACGTATAAATATAAATATATCCTGAAAATGTGTTGGTTCATTCCAATTTTATTACGAAAATTTGACTTGCGGAGTAAATTCTAACAGCATAATATCTAAAGAATTAATGGTTTTTTATTTTTTAATCTGACAGTTTTTTTTACTTTAAACGTTATTTTTAGTGGATACCCATATTTGAGTAGACGCCCTGTTTATTTTAAACAGTATTCTATTTTGTCTGCTGGCCTGCACTCGAAAAGACTTATTAAAGTCTTCTAAAATATGTTGGAAGGAACAAATAAAATGTATTAATTCTTAAGATATTACTTCTTTTTTCGTGTCGGATCCAAAATTTGATTGATTTACAAGATCTTCGTAGCTGAGCAGTCAAGGCCTATCGAAATAAACGGCGGGTTCTCATGTAAAAGGGATGCATGTTCGAATCCTATAAGAGGATGCGTTTTTATTATAATTTTTTTCTAGTGTACCGGCCAGTAGATGAAATAAACTGTTATTTAAAATAAGCAGAATGTCTACTCAAGTCCGGGTAGTCACTGAGAATAACGCTTAAAGTAGTAAAAAAAAAAAAAAAAAAACAACAAACAAAAAAAAGTGTAATATAAAAATATGTTCATTGGAAAAGGATTTTTAGATTTCTGGAAAAAGATGCAACAAATTCGATCTCTCCGATTTCTCATTCTGAGCCGATACCACACGACCTGCATATTCGTCTCTGTGAGAGAGATAAACGGATATTATCAACTATTTTACTGCTTTTACTTTCTTACTGGATTTATATCATCCATCAAAATAATTTTGATTGGACAAAGTTTCATTTTACAATTATAATATCTAAAAACATTGACATTTTGCTGTATTAGGAAAAGTCAAAATATTTCATGACAAACGATTTCATCATTTTTTATCTGATTCAGGCAAACAACGAAAATTACCAGTTGACATTTAAAAGGTCATATACATTTTTTTTATGAAATCGATCTGTAAACTATAAATTAGAACAATACTCAAATAAGGTTATTTGCTCAAAGAGATCTCAGTAATATTGTAAAAATTATCACTTACCAATAGTCCAGCATCAGGAAAATAGATACTAAATTGATTAATTAACATTTAGGGCAATTTAAACACAATATTTAGGCTTACCTATGAGTGGCACGAACTCTGACGTGGCTGGCATATTTTCTGCGATGAGTAGCATAAAAACGGAGAATGCCAATAATACTGTAATACCAAGAGTTATCTTTTCGCCCGAATCCGGGGGTAACCAAAATCCCAACAAACTGAGTATAGTAAGCCAAAGGCACGGGAAGATGATGTTAAAAAGGTAATAGAGCGTTCGGCGCCGGATGACGATAGTGAAAGTCACATCTGGATAAGGCTCCTTGCAACATGCATAACGCACTTCGTTCCGAACAACCCGAATATGAAGGAGTTCCCATTCTCCACTGTAAACGTAGTTGGCTAGATCAACGTCGGCCGACCGATTAGTAACGTCAACCTGAAAACCGTCGTAGATCCACGAGCCAAATTTCATCTTGCACATTTGATCATCGAATGGAAAATAAGTAATGTCGATTTTACAGGAACTTCGCAGTTTGGCTGGCGGTGGCCAAAATACGATGCCTGTATTGGAGACCATGGCTTTGCTCTGCATATAACCGGTGGTGAAGTCATCAGCGCTAGTGTAAAAAAAAAAAAAAAAAAAAAGAAAAAGAGAGAGAGAGAGAGAGAAAGAGAAGGGAACAGTAAGTATATGAAACAGAGACAATTACGAAAGTAAAATAATTGAGAGAAAATGCGCTACTTACATAGATACACGCAAACATATTAATATTCGACTGATCTGTATCTCTTTATTCATGCAGTTCATATCTATCTATCTATCTATCTATCTATCTATCTATCTATCTATCTATCTATCTATCTATCTATCTATCTATCTTAATTCAAATCTAAAGTCAGTTTGTAATGTGTATCTGATGATTGTATAACACACGAAATTCCGAATCGTTCCATCGACATTGGACAATATGTATATTTATTAATATATATAATAGCTCTTTTTATACTACATTGACCACTGTTTCATTAACATCTGAATAGTATGTGTACCCCCCCCATATATATATATATATATATATATATATATATATGGCGTGTGTATACACCGAGTATATATAAAACGTTCAAATCTCCTCCTCTATTAGCCGTGCGCCGATAGCTTAGGGGTAGGCTCTGTGACTAAAGGCATATCGGCCAAGTGTCGATCCCGGCTGGAAGCAATTGCATATCTAGCCACACTGATGAAACAGGCTTGTATGTGGATTATCTATCTATCTATCTATCTATCTATCTATCTATCTATCTATCTATCTATCTATCTATCTATCTATCTGTGTACGTAATTCAATGCAAAAATACTTCATGCTACGTGTTTCTTCGATCAAAAGATCTTCTTTAGACTAAATGTCTAATGAAGGACGAGGAAAACAAATTACAACAAACGTCGTTATAATTATAAGCTGACAGAACATTAAAGATACATCTGAAATTAACCAGTCAACATAATTTGCCTTTATACCGTTTTTGTTTTTACTTTTATAGCCATTGATTTTAAATATCCCACGTTGTAATAGCAGTAGCTTTTTTATGAAAGAGGACATACTGTGTCATACTAGTTGTAGATTTACCATGAAAGACCCAGAAATTAGTACACTTTCTAAGTATTTTTGTTTTAATAAATTACTTTCTCTTAACTAGAACTACACTCGTTAAGTCGAAATATTAATCATATGTATATTTTATCATGTTTTCATAGTTTCTTAGAATTGACATAAAAATGATCGTATTAAATTTCTGATCTAATAAAACAGTTTATCATTTTTGGCTTTGATTGCCATTGCAATATTATATCTGGGCACTCATATTTTACGAGAGTATGTTGTAAAGATTTCTCCAAATTATTATTTTGAGGTTAGTCATTGAAATACTGTTTGAGAGTACCGGGCCAATAATTTTTCAGTACTGCCTTACAGAACCTATGACTGAACTGATGTTGCCGTTAGTCATGCAAAGCTGTTGATCTCAAGTAACGATAAAAGTAAACGAATAACAGGCATGAATATTAAAGTGAACTCTTACCAACAGGTATGATTGCAGAATCAATGATACTATTTGAATATCAAGCTTCAAATTTGATAAATTCTAAGCTTCATTATTATGGCACAAAGAAATTCATACTAGAAAAATTATGAGAAATAATCATCCAGTCACTGCTATTACTTAAGTGTGAAAAAAATTTAAAAAATCAAATTGTTTTCTCTTCTTGTAATAGAGAGAAAACAGCGTCACTTTTATTCGTTCAAGTGTGAATAACTTGTCAGTGTTGATATAAACACAGATTAAGTGTTGTTAATGTTACAAGTTTGAAATGGTAGTTGACTGTTCGTTGAATTAAAGAAAATATTTCTTTATGAAATATTCGAATCAAATACTGAAACAACGTTAGAGTGAACAATTTGAAAACAATGTTTGCAAATGAAATAAATTCAACCAAAACTAAAAGATTATTGTGATTGTTTTCAATAAAAGTGAATAGGGTTATAATAGCGGTAAGAAACAATTCCGATGAGAAACTTCTTATTTCAAGAGAATATGTGCATACCACCAATTTGCTTAAACATTTTATTAATCACGTTTTAAATCAGAAAATATTTGTTCTGTTGAATAGCACACACGTTTTACATTAAGTAATATTTTACATAATTTCAAACATGACTTTTGTTTAATCTACTGCATAATTTATGTCTTGTATGAGAAACGCTGCCATCACAGAGTAATTAATTTAAATAAATAATATCTTTTAATTAACTACTTAATAATACAAAACTATGGAAGTAAATTTTAGTAGATTTGCTACTACTATTTTGCCCAAATTTTGTATGAGTAATTATCAGCTAATAGAAAATTTATATAATTGCAGAAATGCACAAATTTGTTTTGTTTTTGTCTCAGGATTCACTTTTAAGTAGCAGAGTGGGCAGTAATGTATGTTTGGGAAAAAAACAAGTTAGTACTAATCAGGTGACCACATTTGAATTCATCAATCATTAATCTCATTTTTTACACCTGTTTCTCTTTTAAATGAGAAAATAATAAAATGTTCTACTATTGCATTCCAGTAGCACCTCACTAATGACCATTTTATAAAATTTACTTGCATGTCAACATCAAGTTGAGATGTTTGATAAAATTTCCTGATATTAAATACATTAAGAGCGAAAAAAGATATAAAAAAAAACTAATCGCCAATATTGACATTTTACAGTTTCCTTTAGTAAAAGAAATTATATTAAAAAGATTTTTTTTTCTACATTAAATCTTATTCGGCTGCAGTAACATATGAATATAGAAAATAAAAGAATTTACATTTAAATGAATAAAGCTTAAACCCTTGGACAATAAAATAGTGTAGAATAGTAGTTTTCCGCTTTTCTGTGACCTCATCACTACTCCTCTCCATGCTGAAAGTATGCAGCGTTCTAATCAAAAGCTAATGACACGTTACATTAAAAACAACGACTTTAATATAATGCGGCGAATAGGAAACAGATTGAGCTTTCAAGGTTAAACATCTTTTTATTTCACTACAATTTACATTTTAATTTATATAAATGAGAAATTTGAGCTTAGTGGCGAGTATAGATTGTTGAATTTTATGTTGGTTTTATGGCTGATAAGGTAGTGTATTGAAATTTATATCCCAAAACAATCTAATTTCTTTTCAAAATATTCGAATTTTAAGTATCAATCAATAAAGTTTTTTTTATCTTTCTGGTATCTTTCATTTATAAATCAGATCTTATGAAGAGATCAATAATCCCTTCGCATCATTAAATACGAGAATCTGCAAAGAGGTCTTTATAAATTCCAAATGATCAGAAATTAATATTTTTAATATCAGAACATTTACTGGAAGCATCTTTTGAGGAAACGTTTTTGAAATCTCATTTTCTCACATCATTCAATCAAAACTGTAGTATAACTGTATGTATTAAGTATAAACATTTGAGCATAAACATTTAAATATAATCATTATCAGTGGATAGCAAGTGCTTGTTTTTCTTCGCGACACGCTAGAATTTAACTTATTTATAATTTAAATAAAAGATAAGCTAATTTGAACATGTAACAGCATTTGATAAAATTATGTTACTGTTACCAGCAGGTATTTCGTACATTGTCTTTCAGTTTATAGATACGACAACAGTATTCAGTGTAGAAAAGGAACCTTTTATTTAGAATCCAGTGTATCACATATTTTCAAAATCGTGCGCGATTTAATTGGTATACCTTTGATAAAATTCATCGTCTTTATGTCATTTGAATTTTCAGTTTGCAACTATTGGCTTTTAAACTGAAGCCTCACGCTATCAAAAAAACAAACAGATATTTCACTATTTTGTTGCTTTGTATGCGCGACAGAATTACTTTGCCAGCCACAAGTGATATTCCATTTGTAAAGATACCAAGAAAATTTTACGGACATCATTTATTCGTTCAGTACATTAAAATAGTTCCTGAAATTTCTTTGCAGTATAAATACTGTTCGATAATCTTTCGTGAATAAAGTGAACAAAATGGTAGCAAGTTTGCTGTGTCACAATTATCAAGCAATCCATCAATCTGTACAATGCGTTATTCATGAAATTTTTACATGATTCTCCCTATCTTTAAATAAATCTATAATACGTCTGGCTATAGTATTATCAGATAAGGGAATTTTATTAATTTCATTTTCATATTCTGGGTCAAACATTGTTAGAACGATGCTGACTATTGGAATCTACTTTCATATATTCTACTATTGTGTGTGGTTTTATTTCTTTTTAAATAAATTCAACAATTGCATAATTACTTTCATGTAATTTATCTGAAATATTCAACATTTAAAAAATTAATTCTTACATAATGGTTTTAAAATTCCTCTAAAATCATCAGTAGATTTATCATTAAAATTATTGTGACATGAAGAAAAGTGTAATTGAGGCCTAAAAGGAAACATGTTTTCATTTAGCAACTTCTCATCACATATAATGCACTTTGAATTCGATTCATTTTTTTCTTCACACTATTGCTAAATAAGTGTTTTATATAATTGGTTCTTATTTTTTAAAGTCTAGCCCAGATATTCTTACACTTGATGCTCTCCATTGGACGGACGTAGAATTTGAATTTTCTCCCTTTTTGTTGCATTGAATTTTCTAATTTTGTGCATCTTTACTCTTCATAACATACTTATCGATTTGAAGGTGTTAAGAAAAATTTTCTGCTTAAAGGCGTATTTTCTTGTGAATGAATGAGCCAAAACAAGCAGGTTGTATCTGCATTACTCTCATATAAGGCACATTGCAAGGGATGCAAATTCAATCAATATTAAGAAAAAATCCGATTCAAAGAAGTCATTTCATTTATGAATGTTGTAAGAACTCATAGTAGAAAGGCAAATATCAAACAAATAATGCATCAGATGAAAACAAAAATGAAATATATTTTGGGCAGCAATCAAGTATGGATTTCTTTAAGTAACGTTGATGTCTTTGTGAACGGATGTGTTTTTCATTACTCAAAGAAAGCGATGTCGTATTTTGAAAGGAAGTTTTTATTTTTTCAAATATCCATTTATTTTTACATTTTTCGCTGTTTATTATATTATATTTTTGCTATATCGTTATGCATTTATAATCTTTGATTATTAATATACATATTTGTTTATTTTTTAAGATAAGTCTTGGTATCTATTGTTTTACTTTCATTTTTGAAATAAGTGTTATGTATCAAATTTAATTATTAAGCGTTTCTCACTAAGAATTAAGAACATTCAATACTCTGTATTTGTTAAGTTACTTATTCATTGGCATGAATAATTTTAACATATTTTATATTTAAGCGTAACGTATATTTTTAATGAACAAGCATACAACGTTTGAAATTGTAGGCAAGTTGTAATGTTCGTTTTATTTTTCTCTAACTAGTGTTGTTGATTTCCTTCCCTAATATATTTTATTCAAACGTATATTTTGACAACATTTCCCAATAGCTTTATTCTTTTATATTTTTCTTATTTATTTTCAGAAAGTAATATTTTTATTTTGACGAGGACATTTTTCAAATGAAGCCAGTTTCAAGTCAACGTCTATTTTATTGAATGTTAAATTTCATGTCATACAGCTCATTTGTTCTTTGATTCAACTGACGACGGATTTGAAGTAATTTACTTTACTCTTTATATGCTTATATATTATTTTATTTTTTATCCTTTATTGAATCAGTAATACTAATTTATACTGACTTATACTAAGTTAAAACTTAGTATTTTTAGTTTTTTTTGTAGGTGTAGGTAGTCTCTCCTATCACCCAGTCCGTATTCTTCCCCCTTCTCTTGAATAGGAGTAGAAGCTCATCCCTTGATTTCTGTTTAGGAAGGGGTTTCCTGTTTCTTTCCTCTCCTCAGGCTTGAATAATGATTCTATCACGAGTTTCTGTGATATGTGAACGGTGGCAACGTTTCTTCATACTGAGTGTATCGGGTTGGCAGTTTTCTGGTTGCTGCTTCTCACCCGTAGATAAAAGCTTGAACTCTGCTATTACTGCTCTCTTTGTAAAAAAAAACATGACCATAAACAATCAAATATATAAAAATAACAAAAAACAGCCAAACAAAAACATCTAAATATTTCTTTCTCTAACATGATATTCCTACCAACTTTTTCCGTGTGGTATCCTATCTCATCGAAAAGTCCCTAGGTACCCTATTTCTCTGTGAAACTAATCTTAATTCTGTAATCCCTTAGGATTTCTCGATTACTGGTTACCTTCCTCTCTTTAGGAAGGACGCTAATGTCTATATACGTTACCTGGGAATTTATGCCCACGAACATCTTCTAGCTCAAGTGCTTTCTCTTGAATCTCCAAACCATTCTTACATGCATCTTCGTCTCTCTGTTAAACTCAGTTGTCTCTTCTTTCTCTACGGCTCCCTTCCTCTCATGACTGTTGCGCACTCGATAGTATTTCCGACAATATAGATAAAGCCATTTCACTACATACGCTTACAAATGTATTTGTGTTCGGTGACTTTAATATCCATCATGCCTTAAACACTGTCACCGGTCTTGCTAGCATCCATACTTTGTACTTCTCAATCACTCAATCTTGAAGATACATGTTTATCTTCTAGATCTCTTCTTTACTTCAATCCCTGACTCATGTCATGCTATGCAGCTTTGTCCTTTTGGAAAATGTGATCATGTGGTGATGTCTGTAAACATCTCTTTCTGCTCCCCCACCAGCCAGGAACCTCCTACCAACAGAATATATTTCTGTCATCAACGTGTGGATTGGCACTCGTTGGGTGATTTCCTTTGTGACGTCACTTGAAACATATTTTTTTAGTTTCCCTGTTCAAGACTGCGTTTCTTAGCTCTCCCCCTGAGTGAAAGCTGGTATCGATGCTTTCATTCTAGCAAGGAAATTCCAAGTTAGATCTCGTTCATCTCTTTTGTTTTTATCTGCATGCTCGGCTTCTATTTCCCATATGAATCTCTTCTTCGGGTATGACTTCCAATAAGCAAGAAAGCAAGAAAGCAGGAAGCAGAAAGCAGAAAAGAAGCTGAAGCCAGTACAGGGGTACATTTCTTTAGGACGATGCTTGAGATTCCATCACCACCGCTTTCCTTATGAGAGTCTAATTTAGAAATGATGTCTGAAACCAGAGAGGTTTTATGCATATATCACTCAGTTGAGCTTCTGTTTTATGTGGGAAAACGGGTGTGGGTACTTCAGACAAGTCAACTGTGAAGTCGGAAGAGAATTTTCCAGCAAAGCATGCAATCTTGTCTGCTGTAGATGTGAGGGCTCCGAATTGATTGAATAGAGGAGGGTTTTCTGTTGTTCAACACACTCTTTCAAAACGCCAGTAATCGCTAGAATTGAACTTGCGAGATACGATACGTTGTTTTAAACTATAAGCTAAGAATAATTTTGTATTATTTAGGACACGCTTGCATTCATTAGGAGCAGAGAAAGAGACGTCTATTGTAATGAGACGGAAGTCATAATCTCTAGTTCCTGTTTGTAAGAATTCTGATTAGCCCTCTGACACCGCTAAGTTTCACTCTATTAGCCTCTTACCGCTTTTCGGTAAAGTATTCGAGGCTCTAATCAATGCTGAAGTAGTTAAGCATCTCACCTACTCTCTGAAAAAACAACATGGCTACCGCTTTGCCAGGTCTAACGCTGATGTGCTCCCAGTCACACTGAATATGTATACCAGGCTCTTGATAATGGCGAAGCTCGGGCTGTAGCTCTAGACATCTCGAATGTGTTTCACAGGGTTTGGCATGCTGGTCTTCTGTGCAATCTCCAAGACTACGGCATTCGGGACGATTGTTAGATTTAATCCAGTCGTTCCTGTCAAATTGTGAAATTAAGGTTGTTTTGCACGGGTAAGCTTCAAGATTCTTTCCCACGAATGCAGGTATCCCTCAAAGCTCTGTCCTAGATTCTATGCAGTTTCTGATTTTCATCAGTCATATTATCAGTTCGCAAGATGACACTACAATTTACTCCCGTCTCAATAGGAAATCCGTCAAGCCTGAAAAAGTAAACGTGGCTGTTGCTCTTGAAACGGACCTTGAATCAATGGTTAACTGAGACAGAAAAAGGCTTCTAAATTTGAATGTGTCCAAAATAAAAAATTACTCTCCTATAATCACCATAGAGATATTCTCTGCCAACCATCAGCATCAGTGATGCAAGTCTCCTTGAGACACTGTGCCACCTTGGCCTTACTTTTTCAACTGACTTGAAGTAGAACGAATATATCGGATCTATAGCTGCATCTATAGCTAGGAATTTCGGGTTTCTGTGTCGGACCAGAATGTTTTTCTTGTCAAAATTAATCTTGAACATTAAAATCTAATATCTGTCTGTGCGTTGGATACTGTTGCCATATCTGGTCGGGTACTTCTGCTATTCATCTCTAGGTTTTCGACAAAATCCAAAGAAGGATGCAATTGGTCCTGACTTGTCATCTGGACTTTAGTCACTTTTTCACAGGCGTGACGTGGCTTCCTACTGTCTTTTCTATAAATATTTTTATGGAAACTACTCTGACGAGATTTCTTCCTTGGTGCCTCGTCCAGTTGAGTGTTCTAATAGATTGGCATCTAGGTCTCACCCTTATACAGTCGAAGTAGTTAAATATAACTACAACTTCTACTCTAACAGTTTTATTTCTCGCACTTCCGGTCGGTCGAACTTCTTTCCGTTTACTTGTTTCTCTGACAGCTATAATTTCCAAAAATTTGAATGAAACGTCAATGGCCATTTTCTATCTTTTTGAATGCAATTCATCTATTATTCTTTCTTCAATACACCCTGTACCCAGAACTTTCTCTCTTTGCAACCCACTGCACGTCCCGCCTTGACTGGAGTGAAATGATTTAAGAAAAGTAACTTACAGTTGATTTTCAGTTCATATAATTTGTCTGATAAATGCATAGAAAAATACCGCATTTTATGCGTCTTGATGATTGAAAATTTGTAGAACAAATTAACATATAACATATAAGTATTAGTAGTAATATTTTTGTCGTTACTAATCAACGAAATTGGTAAGGTTCTTAAGAAAGTGGGAAGGGAAAAATTAAAAGAAAGAAGATTAACTTGATTAACATGTCTTTCCACTTGCATATCTTGATAGCCATCACTGAAGTATCATCTGTGTCAGAGCATTTGTTTGTTGAAAACAATTAATATTAATATTAAAGCCGTACAAAATGTTTTTTGGCCTTTCTTTTTCAAACATTAATTTTTAGGTAACATAATCGTTTCGAAGTTTTCATTGTTTCTCACAAAAAAGGAACTGTGGTTTATTGTATTTTTGCACACACGATGATCTATTCGTTGTTTAAAATACGCGTTTTGTATTTCTCCTCAATTTTGTTATTTTAATTTAAAATTTCAGGACATCTTCAACTGCGCTCTACGACACATCAGGATATCGTGATTGTCCTGTCGGCAACCAATGGTTTTGCGCATTTTCAAATTTTTTTATTTAGCAAGCACAGAAGAGATAACACTTAAACGTCAAAAAATTTTAAAATGTACATTTTCTTAATATTCCCTATTTCTATCTATATTTTAATAGGTTCGCAAGAAAGCACTGTTCTGTTTTATGGTAACATTTCAGTCTATATTTCTTTATTCATTTTATGAAAAAGTGTCTAAATACCATCGTTATTACAATTAATATTAGAGAACATAGGGACAATAATATATTGCTCGTCATGATAATTTTTGTTTCTCCTTAAATTGATCATCTTATTCCTTCTTTTTCTTGTTTGACAGTCATCATCTTTTTTTTTGTTAATCATTAACTTTCTTTTTATTTAATGTTTCTTAATGATGAACAGAATGCTGCTGCTTTTCAATTTTTTTGAGCTTTTATTTTATACATAAAATCTATTTTGTTTTCTTTATCTTTTTTTTCTTAAATTAGTTTCTCCTTCCTGCAGTTAATATACGCTTTCTATATCTCTCTGTTTTTCTTACACTATCGTTTCCATGTTGTTCTTTTTACTTGTTGCTTTCACTTCATGAAACATTTTATGCTTTTTCCACTTTCAAATTTTAAGTTCAATTTTATCTTTCAACTTCATCATCCCTTTATCTTTATCTTTTATTTGTCCCCCTTTTATTTTAAGTTTGATCCTGTAAATCAGATGAGACACGCGGTGAGCAAATATCAAAACAAATTATGCGCTTTTTGAAAAAGGGCATCGGGCCTAAAGCGCTTTTACATGTTGCAGATTCGTCGAGGCAGAACGTTTTATTGCAACTCATTTCCCTCAAGCGGAAATACGGAAGCAGATTTTGTAGTCAACAAGATCGATAATTAAAATTATATTTTAAAATTAAAGAAAAGGTTAGATTTTGAAAGAGACTTTTGAAGCGATGTATATTTTAAATTCAATCAGAAATTGTGTAACTAATGAAAATATTCCATTGAAGCAAAAGTTTGTGTTTACTGGTCCGTTTCATATTTATGAAAATAATTATTAATATTGACCTTTATGAATGCATATTGTTATCATTAATGGATATCTATCGATTTAAGACAAGTCTTTCTAACACAAAAGTAAATGTCTTTATATTTCCGAATTAAAAATACATTGTTTCGTAGGATAAATAAATACATAATTTGTATGAGAGTTATGTCACACATTCAGTAAAAATTCCGAAACAATGAGTTAATATATATAGAAATTATGAGAGAACGCTAGTATAGTTCACATGCCTATCGAAAAACAAAAAAACAAAAAACAAAACAAAAAAACAAACAAACAAAACAAAACAAAACAAAAAACAAACAAAAAACGATTATTGCTAATTTATTCCACAGTGAATAAAACAAAGTGACAATTTCATATAGACTAATTAAAAACATTGATTGATGATAGCATAAGAAAAAAATTGTAAAAAGTGAAAATTGTAACATTTCGATTTTTAACAAAATGTATTAGAGTTAATATTTATCACGTTCTTTATTATAAAGTTGAACAGATTTTACAATCAACATCTTGTAATTATATCTTTTTATGCTTGGCTTTAGCTGTCCTAAATTGTAAAGTTGATAAGAATTATTTGTAGGATATTTTTAAAATTTTTAATGTGGTTGATAGCAAACTGAACATACTTCATAGGCCCGTGTAGACATACATAAAAAGAACTTATTATATGGTCTCATGGAAGCAAATAGTAAATGAATATTCAACTTGTTGCCTCAAGAATTGCCAAGAATATTATCTGTGAACTGCATTTCGTTAACATGACAAAACTTTAGTCATTTTACTAAAAACACGTCAGGAACAGTAACTTTATATGGGAATTTGTTTATCCTGCAATTATGATTGTAATAAGACGGAATATGTTTTATTTTTTGTCTGTCGGTAGTGTGAGGTTGGATTTGATTAAAATGTTTTTCTAAAGGTTTTAGGCATTTGGTGACCGGCGGATATAGAAATTTGATATTGATCCCTAGATGAAGTCTCTACATAAAGATATATCAGTCATCAAATGTCCGAGGCTTTTAGAAAAACATTTTATAGATCGAACAACATACTGAATGGTGTATTTCATAAATGAGTTATTGCTGTTTCTTTTTAAAATCAGTTATATTTAATAACAATTAATATATATTTATATATATACAAAAATCTATTGTGAGCCAAAACCTACCGCGGTTTCACACTACGGATCATCAGGGCAAATATATACATATTTGTATTTGAAAGCAGATAATTATTGCGTCAAACATAACATTAACAGATATAAAAAGCATCATATAAAAAAGGTCACTAATTAATACAACAAATATTAATCGATTTCAGAATAATCCTGTATCAATAACAATGATTTTTCATTATAAAAGTCTGTACGTAAATATAAAAGTCTATATGTAAATATAAAATTCTATGCGTAAATGTATATATATATATATATATATATATATATATATATATATATATATATATATATATGTACACACACACACACATACTAAAATTGCATAGACGCTCGAAGCAGAATTAATATAGTAAATGAATCTAGTTAAATACAAAGGAATTAAAAATTTGTTTAAAATTACTTTTGTCTTTTTATATAGTTGTTATTTTCTTAAAAGAATGCTTCCCCCCAGTAACTGATAAATCGATGCTGCCAATACAGAACAAATTGCATACAATTTCAAAAACGGTACATTGTTCTTTCTTTCAAGACGAGCCTTTCAATAAGCGAAAAAATAAAGGCAATGTATTTGGACGGAATAATAATAATAATACACAATAGCCAAAAATCAACAACACGACGACGAAGCTATTATTAGCATATTTATCGATTATGTTGGCTTTGAAACCAAACATGGAACTATTCCATCATCTTTTGCTTCGTGTGGCTTGGCAAGTGTAAACCAGATTCAATTCATTGTTATTCCGCGCTTAAACATTCAATATTTGTGCAATGTCAAATCGAATTCTTTCATACATTACGTGTTTTTAGGCAAACGTAAATTCTTAGATTTTGTGGTTATTGTATCTCATGAGTTCGACTGATTATGTTATGATTTTTCAAAAGAATGATTTTAGATTAATCATGTTTTTCATATTATTAACAAATTAAACTTTAGCCTGAAAAAGTAAACAAAAAAAAAAAAAAAGAAAAGAAATAAGGGCCAAACATCTGAAAATTTGGCATAGCAATTAATGGGAAGTCCGATATTACTGTCCATATAGCACATAACAATAATTTGTTCTATTATAGGCAAACATAGCGTTAAAAATGTAATTGAAAACTGATATAATTATATGAATGTCTGATAAGTTTAACTGGTGTAGCGTTTCCATAATTGTCGGATATCGTGAAAGACAAAGAATTACAGTTAAAACTTGTAACTACAATAACGGCTTGCTTAAAAAGACGAGTATTTCATCCAGTTTATTGCAGACTATGAAAGAATTCAATAGAGAAGAAAAATTTGAAAATTCTAAATGTTTATATTAAATAACATAAAAATACTGATTTAATTGTAATACAAGATTTTTAGATGTCTTAATCTGAATTGCAAAATTAATTTGGATAATATCAATTACCAGTGCGTGTTATAATTAAACTAATTTTATATTTTAAAATCTGTTCCGTTCCGCAAATACAGCGTTACTTATATTAAGAGACTAGATGCTTTCTTTTATTTTAAGCTAATAAGGAACGCCAGATTCTGCGTAACATTGTTTCCAAGAAAATCAGAAATAAAATTTAAAAAATCTAAAAAAATTAAGTTACATCAACAGAAGTATATCGGTCAATTTTCGATCCTGGACAGAAGCAAGTACATGTCTAGCCACACTGATGAGCTGCAACACAGCCAAACAGGCTTGTACGTGGATGACAAATATATTATGCTCTTGTTACGTTTTGAGCTCTGTGGAGAGAAAAATTTTAAAAACAGTACCACTTCTCCGATTTACGCGTTACTCTCTAGAAATGAATTGAGTTCTTCCGGTGTACACACCGCTTACATATAACACGCTAAAATTTTCCCTCTCTCATTCTATGGCTTAGGGAGTAGAGACTCCAACTGACACCAAATCGGTCGAGTTTCGATTCCGGCCAGAAGTAAGTAGATGTCTAGCCACACTGATGAGCGAAAAAGGCTTGTATGTGGATGATATATATATATATATATATATATATATATATATATATATATATCATCAATATTTACAATAAATTTTGTTACGAAAATATGTGTCATTAGGCAAGATTCGAACCTGCGACCCCTATCAACATATGGGAGGCCATTAATTGATCTGGTGCATCTTAGACCACTCGACCGTGAATTATTTCACAGTCTAATCAAAATCAAATCAAGCCGATATAATACAATTTTCGATTTTACACAAACAACCATCTCTGCTCTGAAATGTATCGTAATGTTACAGAATATATATATATATATATATATATATATATATATATATATATATATATATATATGACGTCGCTCGTTGTGTTGGCTTCGACACAGTAGCTGGTATTCAAGTCGTCTATTACAACAGTATTCCTTCTTGCCCACGCTGTGAATGTTGATCCCAAGGAAGGCACGTTAAAATCTTGATAGCTCTATCTTTACCACGTCGAACCAGGCCGGACGCGTGTACACATTTGGGCAGAAAAAAACGGCACCAAAAAAAAAAAAAAAAGAAAAAAAAGTAAATTCGATGACGCCTGGGTAAGTTGCGGAAAAGTCTTTATATATATATAAAAAAACAGCGAGAGAAATAAAATATAACAGTCGTAGAATTCCTATTCTTGCAACAAAGCGAAATTTTTAGTTTGAGATAAATGTTCCAATCGGAAATTTCAAGTTTTCTTTTTTTGTTTTTTTCAAGTTTTGACGGTTCAAAAAGTCTTATCAGGGCTTTTCACCAAAGCCTTACTTCAACAGCCAAAGATGGGTCTTTGTGACGACGGCGGTAAATTCGTCTTATCTGCCTTAGCCTGGCGCGGCAGCTACAACTGAACTTGTCTCTTTGGGCTCTCGTTTTTTATGCCTGTCACAAATTCTCTTGGGGGTGCATAACGAACACGAGGTGTCCATGCAAATCAAATCTTTAACCAATGAAATTACTCCCAGCTCGCATCATGAAGTGGAGTGATTTTCTCTCCTTGTTTTAACCAATGAAAGAGCAATATTTCTGTTGACGTCATTTCTTTTCATCTTCTTCTTCTGATTCAACTGATTATATCAACAATCCAACTTTTATGTTAGAAATTTTAATTCAACTTATCTGCCACAGTCAGAATTTAACCATTTTGCACTTATCAAAAGATTTATGACAATTTCTTTTCAATAATCCAAAAAACAACCAGGGTTAATAAAATTCTCAGTATGCTGAAAAGATAAGTTGAACCTTTTTCGCCATGTTATTTCCGCTTGTCAATTAATGGCTGCTAATGATGACCTCGTCTGACCCCGGCTGATCAACTCCTGTATAAACAATGCATCTGCACATACGGAAATGTTTTAATTCATATTCATTCTCGGTTTTGTCGGAAAATAATCTGCACAATTAATAATGCAACTAATAATAATTTATTTCGCTCCGTCGTACTAACAAAGTATCATGCTTTTCCACATGGAATATTATAGTATTATATGCCAAAAATAGTGTTATATATATATATATATATATATATATATATATATATACGAAAAAAATCGCAAGATCGCCAAGACCTACCGCGGTTTCGCACAACGGCTCGTCAGGGCAAAGGTAGACCAAGGACTAATCAAATAAATAGACACCTATTAAGACTAACCCATTTGGGGGAAGGGGTTGAAAGGAAAAAAAAAAAATTTGGGGGGGGTTTACAGTAACACCGATAGTCTAAGCAAGAAACTTCATTTTGTGCATTCTACACTTATTTAGTATTTCTGTTCCAGCGTTAATGAGTTTGTTGGTAGGTTCAAATTTAGCTATTGCTAGCTTCTCCTCGTCACATACCCTACAAAATTTATTGTTTTTATTATCGCTAGGGCACTTTTTTATTATTTCCCATTTCAGAATGGGATCCTTTTTAATTTTGGCTTTTATTTCCCATACATAGGTAGATAATGCAGTGCTATGCTTATATTTCTCGTTTTTGAAAGAAGTTTTATGGTTATAAAACCTACTTTTAAAATTATCATGTGTGGATCCTATGTATGTCTTGGGGCTTTTGTCATTTTCGTTAACATAAACTTTAACCTTATAAACTACGCTTGTCTGATTGCAATTACCTCTAATCGGGCAGTCCTTTTTAGTTCTACAATTACACTTATGTTTATTAACGTTATTATTACTAGGGGTCGCAGTCTTATCTTTTAATTTACTTTTGTTGGTATTGTTAATGATTTTACCGACATTGGGTAAACAGGAATAGCTCAATTTAATAGTATTCTTGTTAAATATTTGTTTAAGTCTATTATTTGAATTGAAATGTTTATCTATTAACCTAAAAAACATTTTTCCTATTTTGGATTTAACTTCATTATTGTAGGGTGGGGGGTTGAACCATATAATTTTTCTTGATCTATTCTTACGGGCTTTTTTGCTTGTGCTTTGGTCCGAAAATTCTAGCATTTCTTGGTGTCCACTTTTTTTTAATGCAATTTGATAAATTTTTTTGTGTTTTTCGAAAACTTCCCTATTAGACGAATTTGTGGACAATCTAACCTCTATACCTCTAGGAATACATTTAAGGATGTGTCTAGGGTGGTTGGACTTTTTATTAACATAATTTGGAGCGTAATTCCTTTTAATGTATGGTGTTATTATTCCGTTATTAATGTTTAACGTTATGTCTAAGTAATCGACAATTTTAACGTTATGCTCTATTTCTATTTCTAGTTTATGAGATTTAAAAAACTTTTGTATTTCTTTTCTCATTTTGTCTCCTAATCTAGGTGTGCAATTTTCTATAACTATCAATCCATCGTCTCGGTATAGGCCGTGGTTATGAAAGTCTATGATTTCGTTTAGTCTATGAAGTAATAGGCACCCTATCAGTTCCGCCACTTCCGCACCATCATACGCCCCTATTGGGTTATCAAACCCTTGGGCATCAATCTTTTTTATCCAAATTTCATCATTAAACCATAATAACGTTTTGCGGCAGTGCCAGATTATTTCTAGCTCCTCCTCTTTTATTTCGTTATATTCCTTCGCTAATTCTAATGCTTCTGAAAGTAAATTAGCTGTTATCGATGGATAGAACTCCTTAATGTCGTATTTTATGAATGCAGATCTTTTATCGGGATTTATAGCATTAAACCATTTTATACAGTCACCAGTGGATTTCCACTGGTTAATGTTAAGATACATGCGCAGGTTGTTACAAATATTTTGAATGATAATTTTACTTATCCTACCAAGTTCTGTTTTAGTAGGATTTATGAGCCTAAATTCGGGGTTGTTTGGAAATGAATTTTTGTGATCCTTAACCGTGAGGAAGCAATTCTTTAATTCTATCTTTTCCACTCTGTTATGCAAGTTAAATTTGCCTACTAATGATGTAGCTTCACTATTTATGCTAGCCATAACATTTGGTGCTATTTTTCTATAGTGCCTAATTACCGAATTCTTAACTTCTTTGTTGAATTGTTCCTTAGGTATAGCGTATATATTTGTATTTTTATCGCCTTTAACGTAAATTTTAGTGGTATTTTTACATGCTTTTAACGTATCCTTTAATTGCTTTTGAAAAGGGTTTTGTCCTAACTTTCTATACTTAATTTTTCTAATAATGCTAATTAAATCTTTCTCAAAAGCCTCCAACTCTTTAGAGTATGGTGGGTGCCTATATGTTTTAAATCCGTACGTTTTGTCGTCTTTATCGTTTAAGTTATTTAGAAAGAAGAATGCCCTCCATCTTAACCTGCTAATAAAATGCTCGATCTTATGGAGTAGTTGTTTTTCGTAAAATTCTTTAGAAGGGATCGGGATGTCTTTAAGGGAACAGTCTATATCTATTTGTTCCATCACTAGTTGGTAAAAAGTGCTCGATGGATAAATCCAGAGCCTATAATATATATATATATATATAGAGAGAGAGAGAGAGAGAGAGCGAATGATGATCATCATTGTCGAAAAGAAACGCAACAATGTATCAGAATGGTTAATAGAAAAAAAACAAAAACCAAATAAGCCAAGGGAAGAGACACACACCTATTACAAGTCTACTATTGGCGTAGAAAATCTTGATTGAGAAAATAGCAAAGAAAATAAATGGAAGGCAGAGGATTTTTACCAGAAGAATAGAAAAGGAACCAGAAGAGGAATCAAAGAAAATGAACGAAATACATGATCTGCATTTAACGTAATACAATGAAAATCAAGAATAATAAAAACAGACCTATACAAAGGGATGACTAAAAATAGAAAAATACATATGACATAACTCTTCATAGCTGCATAATAAAACGGCTGAGGACATTCATGATTCACAATGTAATAATGATGTTCTTAGCTTACTCCATGAATAACTGAAATGTGGGATTGATTGCAGAAAGAGAATCCTTATCAGTGCTAAGTATCAAAAGAGGGACTTTTCAGAGGGATTCTGTCTCCGCTATTTTTCATAGCTATTAGATAGCACTGAACCTAATCTTGTTAATTTATAAATAATACCCATTCTTCAAGGGAAAAGATCCAACCAGCTTATGTAGATGAATAATATCAAATTATTTCCAAACGAAAAATAGAACCGTTTTTATTCCTCATTTTGGCTAGATGCTATTAAAAGCAACAAAAAATTAAGATGGAAGTAAATACTAGTTCAAATTAATAATGAACAATATTGATAATGCTTCATTTAATAAAAAAATGTTGATCAACAAAGTTAAAAACCGAAGACTGCAAAATGAAGTTGTTTTTTTTCTAGAGAATAGCGCAGTATTAGTAATGGCGAAAGGAAGACATGCAACAACAGAGGATATCGACATACCAGGTAACAAGAATATCATGGTAATATTCTTAGGGGACCATTTTATAAATCCCAAAAAAAAACTCGAGAATGATCCAATGAAACAAGAGAAAACAAAATAGAAAAATCTCTTAAGAGGACAAGAAAAATCCTTGATATCAAAATTGAGAAGAAGGGATAAAATTCTGTGCATAATTATAGTTATCAGAAACACTGGGTCATTATTCAGCGAGACGAAATACGAACACAAATCAGTAAATTGACACAAAGAAACTCTCGATCAGAACGATAAGCACATATATTGGAATAGAAAAAAAAGAGGACAAAATAGGAGCGAGTCCTATTCTGTCTTTTTCTAACATAAAATACAATTTAAACTGATAAAATAGGTTAACAAAAATGTGTACAATACAGCGGTGTAAATATTATGAAACGAAGAAATTTTGGAAAACGTAATAAGGAACGGAAAGAAAATATAAAAGTACTCTGAGGGAAAAAACAAATAGAAAATATCGCGGACTAACTATAACGACTATGATTACACAGGGTCTACTTAACGAAAGAAACGGATGCCAGGTCATTGCAACACAGGAGAAAGACATCAGAAAAAAGTGCATCAAGGTGAAGGTTTATAAAAACAGTAAACAGTCGATGTTGTCTCTGTGAAGAAAGAGGATAAAATACATAATCAATACAAAAATAGGCACGACAGGTTTGTCACAAAAAAAAAAAAAAAAAGAAAAGAAAAGAAAAGAAAAGAAAAGAACCAGATAGATTGAGAATATGGATATACAAAGGAGACTGGGAAATTCCAAATCACCAGGCCGTTGCTCTGGATCTGAAAAAGGTGTAGAATAAGGTGTAGAAAAAGGTGTTTAGAATAATAGTAGGCGTATTTGAATTCGTATTAGTAGTCGAACCATATAAAAAAGAATAGAATCGAAGTAAGATGAGTTAAAATTTCAAGGAAGAATTGAGACTAGATATCACGAAGTTTTGCAGATCAGCTACTTTATTAAAAAGAATATTTATGACATGAAAAAGGAACGTTGTCATTCGCTTTTCAACTTGGTTTAAAGATGAACACGAATAATAACTACAACAACAATAAGAAGAATAATACAGTGTGTTGTGAGCAGTATGTTAATCTATTAGTAACCCACACTGTCTCGGTATCAGAAGCAGAGATAATAAACTTTTGAGACCAGTGTATTCCCAATACTGTTACTGATAATGAAAAATGAAATTACCCACCCCTCCGCACACGAAAAAAAAAAAAAGAAAACGTGGGATTCAAATGAGAGATTTGAATGTCATGATAGTATTCGTTTGACTATCAAAAAGAGGGGTGCAGTTGTCAGTCTGTGATTGTAACCTACTCTAACGACAATTATTTTTTTCAGAATTTCCGGGAAGATTACTAGTTTAATGCCACTGATGGCTAGGAAATGAAACGCAGCAGAGAGAACAGTAAATTTATTTGATTTTAAGTATAAACCTACACAAATATGGAAAAATGAAATGGAAAAATGGAACGGAACTGCTAAACTCTGTCCATCAAACCAAGTATTCAATGATAAAGCGTAAAAAATAGTTAAGACAGTGTGGTTCTTTGATCTTGCATTCATGGAAATATGAAGAAAGTTAGAGAAGAAAGGCTTTAAAAAATATCAACTGAAAAGAAGGAAAATAACCCACTGAAAACTGAAAAAGCAAGAATGATGACCGAGCCCAGGAAAGGAAAGAACATATGAGACATGTTTAGTTGTTGGTTTTCTTGACAAATTGATTAGAATAATCAAAAGACTGGGAAGCTGAAATAATCTTAGAAAATCTGAAAAGCATCTAAAAATATTACTACTTGAAACTCACGATGGAATCCATGGCTTTTGGCTCGAGTGATTCACGGTCATTTATGAAGAGACAAGCGTAGTAGTTATGTAAATGTCTGAACAAAATTATCACACATCGAAGCGATAAAAAAGTACCTGGATTCAGAAAGATACCAATAAAGACATTCTCTTTATTATGAAATTCTTAGCATTTTAAAATAAAGAGAATGGAAATTCTGGAAGTAGACCTCATCAAAATAAAACAGTATAAAAGGAAGAAAAATTTAATAAAAAGGGGACTCACAATTCCCACTACTATTTGTCATATGGGTCAGCATAAATTAAAGAAATGCAACCAAGCTTACAAAGTCAATGAGAAAAAGCGAACCATCTCATGTTTATTTATATATTCATAATTTATAACGTATCTTACCTCGATTCTAGTCTTAACATTTTTTGTAAGAACAAAGAAGAGAAAAAAAGAAAGGACTGAAACTCAGACAGCCATAATTTTCAACCAGAATATTGGAATGGAATTTGGTATTGAGAATATGCAATGCTGTTGACAGCAGGACGATAGTAACAATAAAAGAGATTTGACAACCCGATAAGGAAATCATAAGAACGCTTAAAAATGATGGCTAAATATACGAAGGCATTTCGAAAAGATATACCATCAAACATAATTATATGAAAGAAAAAGTCGGCAAAGAATATTCCACAAGAACAATATTAGAAATCGAATCTAAGACAGAAAATGAAATGAATAAATTCCTGGTTATATTACATTGTGAAGCAATTCCATTCATGAACTGGTCAAAATATTAACCAAAAACATGGATGATAAAAAAAATGAACTGATGAGAAGGCATTAGAAAATAAACCATTGTGGCGATGTCAATATAAAAGGCTGTACATTAAAAGAAAAGAAGGTAGAAAACTTGTGAGCATTGAGGATGGTGTCGACTCAAGAATAAATAGAACTGAAGAGTACACAGGAAAAGTAGAAAAATAACCAAAAATTCTAAAACAAATAAGAATACAAAGTAAACCCAAATATAAGAACTCCAGAAGCCATGGTATGAACGATTATAATTCGAACAAAGATTAAATAAATCGTCATGGACACGATTACGTACGAAAAAACCATAAAAGGGGCATAGAACCACTCTTAAGTCTCAAATAACAGCCAACTAGGGTGGAAATTGGAAAATATAAACTGTGGCTTGTATCAAAATGAAGAACTAGTGGGAGTTGGCAAAGAAAGAATATACATGATTAAGTTGGAAAGACAACCAACTGGAAACGGTGCAAGTGATTAAATTTTGACCGTAGAGGTCAGAATCTGTCCTGATGATTAAAATACTTTGTGACTCTTAGATTCAAACGCCAGGATACCAGATTTGTTTAAAGTAAACAAAAGAAAAACGTGCCAGAAAGTCTATATTTCTATTCTAGAAGACCCGAGTAAATCTGAAAGAGATGTAGTACCTCGACTTTGCCCTAGTGATGAGAAGTTGTGGAAAATGAAGGTGACAGCTGTGTCATTCATTAACAGACTGCCTCAGAAAAAGGCTGGCAGAATTAGAGCTTAGGAGAATTCTTGGAATCATCCAAAATGATAACGCTACTGACAATAGCTGGATACTAAGAAGAGTGTTGGCGCATGTGTTGCCGTCCCTTACGTTCCAATATAAACGATCAGTGGTTAATGAAGTGAATAAATAATAATGAGATATAAAAATGAACGAAAATAAAATTTATAATTTACGTACTTTTAGATGAAACTGAATGACTACAAGGGTGGACTGAAAAATTCACAGCCCGATCTCCATCCCAAAATCTAACAATGACCAAACATAAAAATTTTCTGCAGTATAGCTTCTTATTCCGACCGAGAACTTTTTCAGCAACCCACGTATTTTTTTTTTATCTCTGCGCTAATAAAATAAAACTTTTTTCAGGGAACTTTCTAAATTCTTTTAGAAAGCAGGCATTATTTGTTTGAAATCGAAGTTGGCGTTTCCTAATTATTGATGATCCTAGAGACACACGCGTATTGATTACCGAATGTATTGATTCCTATTTAAGAGAATGTTGATTTGAAATTCACATAATGAAAACTGCATGTCAATATCCTCTTGAGAGTATCATATTCTATTGTTAAAATCACAAAACCTGTTTAAGTTCGACAGTAACTATTTAAGCATGGAGCCCCAAGGCATCACGTACTAATGATTGATATTTAAATTTAAAATACAGAAATGCGGTGGCAAAAATGCAAAAAAATTGCAATGTTGACTATTTCACTATGAAATTGCTGTCAAATGATAGGATTGTATTTGACAGTAGTGCGAATCTAAAAATCAATTTTTCTCGACAATCCGCGCAGCCTTCATTGTGTTCAATCACTCACCTGTTATAAAGAACGATGTCTGGCAACCAAATTTTATCACAAGGGATGCGAACTTTCTCCAGGCCATTATAATCACGTGGGTTCCACTTGAGGCGTTCGTCTTCCCATTCCTGAAAAAAAAAAAAGAAAAAAAAATCTATGAAAATATTAGAATCGCAGAATTGCCCTTTTTATTTGGTAACTATCATTACATTCATTTCAATTGCTAATTCTTTTTTCTCCAGCAACAGAAAAATATTATTATGCAAAGAATATGATAACGTGTGTCGTCATGTTGGAAACAAACAGAAACAATAACTTTGCTAAATTTCAGCGTGGTTTCATTTGAAACGTGGCACTTGTTTAAACCTGTCAATGCTTTTGACATCTTAAATGCTGATTATTACAATTCATTTAATGAATGGTTTTCTATGCACATTATGGCATTTATGCATTTTTCAAACATATTTTTTTATACAGGAAAATAGAAAATTGTGTTGAGATACATGAAGTATTTAATTCGAGTATTTAAGATTTACAAATAGAATTGATTTTATTTCAGCAAAACGCATTTTTAAAATAATCTTGCTCCGACTATTTCTTCGCACCATTCTTTGGCTACGACATAAAATGCTTTTAAGAATTGTATAAAAATTATGTGTAAGCAGATATTTTTATGAACAAAAGTTAACTTCTGATTATTTTACAAGTGGTTGTTATAAAACAAAATTACATATAGATTAAAAAGTTATTGTTAATTTAATATTTTTCCTGAAGAGACAAACTAGACTTTACAGATGATACCGAAATATTTTTGGCTTTAGTTATGGATATTCTTGGATACTTAAGGATTAAATATCATAAAGCAGTAAGTAGTGGTAAAATAGTGAGAAAATTGACATCTTTTCGTTCTGAAGAGATGTTAATCTCACTTCAGAGCGAAAAGATGACAAAGATGGCATAAGATATCTAATACATGATAAAGGTAATGCTTTTGTCGCTTCTAAATGTGTAAATGCAATATATTTTTTCTAATCTCCAGGTTAAAAAAAAAGTGACCAGTTTGATGTGGAATATTCATCAATCAATATACATTTCAGCCTGCTGCGCTTTATAGGATAAGTTATGAGGAAGTTTTTCTAGTTGTTTTCTACAATTTTGTAATTACTTCTACTTCATGTTTTTAATGATCGTAACAATCTCACTTAGTGAATTATGATTAAAACAATATCTCAAACCTACCTTATATGTAAAAATGTCGAAGATTCGTAAAATAAAAACGGCAATAAAACAAAAATATAATTTCAATTGGAATATTTATAGTGTTTTTTTAAATAGAATATAATGTAAACATTTGAAGAAGATCCGCCGGAGATGACTTTTCATAGATTTTTCATATATTTAAATTGATGATACAAAAAGGTTTTAAAATTAATTAAACTTCTAACATATCTGATAACTGTTTTATATAATCGAAAAAGGTAAATTTTAACAAAATTAAAAATATGTTTAAAGAAAATACGTATTTTACTTAAAACCTGCAATTAGTATGTATAGAAAGAACGCTTAAATAAACTGAATGTCTTTTGGATGACCTTCCACTTAACCTATGCACATATTTACAGCTTCTCACTAATTGAAGACAAATTCCTAACTATATTATGCATAATATTCATAGAAGCTGAAATAAAATAATATTTACTTACTAGTGTAGTATAGTAGTATTACTAAACAACATAAAGATGTAATGCTTTAATAAATGGGACAGAACTTTTGTTCCAATCTGATATTTTTATGAATAATTGCAAATAAATTAAAAAATTGAAAAGTCTTGGAACTTTTCAATTCAGTCTTGGAACACTGAATCAGGAAAGTCACACAAAATCGTGTGCAAATTAATCACAAGTATCTAAAATATACATTACGAAAATTTCAGAGATATACACCACCTTTTTCATTTTCATCCCATAAAAGAATCTCAGAATTCTCAGTTACTGTTTTGAGAATCTTAAGAATCTCAAAACAGTAACTGTATTTTTTTTATTTCAACTACTTTATTCGAGGATATGCATTGTAGTGTAATGGATATCGATTCGGAATGAGCCGAGTTCGAATTCCCATAGAAGTTCCGTTGAATTCGTTTCATTCACTTACGCGAAACTACCTTTGGGAAAGGTATGAATCCATCTCTTCTCCCTTCAGCTATGGGCTGAATAGCAGGACGGATATTGGGTTCTATAGATGGCAATCAGTCTACCACAGAAAAAAATGGCAACCTACCGCGGGAAAATCTTCTGCCTAGTCAGTCATATCTTAAAAGAGATATGATCGTGCAACGTGTAGCATGCACAGCAATTAATTGGCTGACTTTCTTATGAAAAATCATTTTTTTCTCATCTGTCAAATAAATTTCGACTTCATCAAAATTATCTCTGATCAAATTCTACGTTTAGTATCTCAATAAAATTTTTTATATTTTTAAAATTGATTTTGCAATTGTCTTTTGATCAAAGAGAACTATCCTTGTGAAAGGAAGAGCGTAAATGTGTTTTGCAAAATATTAAACAAATTATGTTAGAATTTTCAAAAAATAGTCTGCCTTTTAAGTACTATTTTCACTTGTATCATTTATAAAGTAAAACTTTATTATTTATAAAGTAAAACGTTTCATTCAAAGAAGAGATTAGACTTTCGAAGTTCTAAATTGCGAAAAGAATTAATTCAAACCAGTCACAAGTTTGTAAACTCAAACTATTTAACCATTTGTTCGTTATTTTAATCGGTCTGGATAATAAAGATATTCCACAAAACCTTTTGCAGAATAGCATGTGCTACAAATGGTTTTAAATTCAGAGTTATTCTTCTCTTAGACTGGTTGCAAACTCGACTAGAATTTGAACCCGGTTCTTTAATTTCTCGCTCAGATTGTTTATTATTTACATTACCCATCTAAGTACCGGTTTTATTGACCCTACTCTTATTAACCCACCAGAAACGTTTTAGTTTTTGACCTACTCCTTGTCAATCTGATAAAGGTTATTATACGTAATAAAGAAACGCTAAGAAGATGTAACCTCATCGTATCGATCCTAGTCAATGATAACCAATAATGTAGATGTATGTTACGCATTGGTCATCAAGTTGCTTCAGACAATCGTGATTATCATCCAGCTGACTCTCGCTCATTAACGAGTGGTTTATCGCTGGTATCATGATGGTGGGAAGATTGCTGATGAAGCAAACATGAGTGAAAACTGTTCGAGAGCTGGGAGTTACACAAAAATAATCTTTTGCCACAAATAATGAACTCGGGTTAAAAATGTAACAACGATTTGGTTTATATATGATTTGTTGAATACAGCGTTTTTAACTCTTACTACTTACTGTTATAATCTAATGACACTGGGGTTCCCTTTGAAGCTTGCAGCTTGTGTTAATAAGTACTTAAATGTCTAAGTTCTGGTTTTCAGGTCTAGCATAAGGTCTTGGTCAGAAGGTCTCTGCGAACGATCTGAAATTTAGTAGCAGTAATGTGGGGACTCTGTGTGTATTTGTCTCCTATCTTTTGTCTATATCCCCAGCTTATATGAAGTCCTGCGTTCGGTAGGGGTGGGGGTTGACCAGGGTTTGAGTTTTGTTAGTTTTCTACCTCTAGTATTAAATTTTTCTAAAATTCCCTATTTTCCAAATATATTTACTCAAGTTTTTTTCTCAAATTTGGGATTGTCAGCCTCTTTTTAAAGTGGTCAGAGGAATCAAGCTGCCCCTTAACTTCAGCTTCCTTCACGTCTCACCTCGCACCATCACTCCATATAGACGGCGCTAATCTTTTAATTCTTTCACTTCTTCAGCATCTAAGTCTTTGTGACAAATCCAATCTTCAAATAGCATAGGTAAAACAGCATCGAGATTTTCAACCATTAATTTTCTTTATCAGCTTGTCCTATGCTGGTTGTTTCTAGACCACTCAAAAATTATCATTGGTAGAAAAGAAAATTATTCTCAATCTCAAAAGTTAATCTTTTCTCTGTTTTTGCAATCAACAAAGATTACACAGTTTTTTTATCCATAGTCTCTTCAAAATTGAAATTAATTTTTCTTTATCACTTGTATCCAAAAGAATCCGAATTAATGTTGTATATAAAACTATTCTAGACGAATATCACATAAATTATATTGAACTAATACGTCAGGCTGGTCTCTGTGGAGAAACTTCTATCTTGGATGGCTGATTTAAATCAGGTGTTTTTTCTTGGCCTTTTGCCCATAGGAAACGTAAATGTTATTTTGGGTACCACCCGGCTTTCTTTATCGATAACATATACTTTTATTCTTTTTTCTATTTGACATCTTAGAAGATGTACATTAATGGTCTCTTTCTAGTCGGCGGAATTTGGGTAAAAACGGATTTGTTTTGGTTTTGTTCTGGTTTTGTTCAATCTTACTAAGTTCCGATTAGTTAATTTTTGGTTTGATTCTCCTTGGAATTATTTCAAAACATTATCTGTTTCAACGCATTTTGTTTTCAATTTTCCTCTCAACTTTCAATGCTTCTTCCTGCGAATGTCAACAATTATCATCTAGTTAGCAGAGTCCTTAATCTTTCTCTTTTTGTTTTATCAATTTCCGGAAATACCAGTGTCACATCACTCCCTTAGCTCTTTGTCATTTACTTGTAATTGGCACCCGAGTTTGGATGTTACTTTCACCTATTTTGTGAAGTTAAACGTTTTTATGAAAAAAAAACAACAAAAAAACAAAAAACAAAAAACAAAAACAAAACAAAAACAACAATAAAAAACAAACAAAAAGTAAAAAATAAAAACAAAAATAAACATGCGGTAGGAATGAAAAAAGTATTTCTTTTTCTATTATCATTGACCTGAATATCTCTACCTATTTTGTTGTATGTATATATTTCTTTAGTCTTTAATTCGGACTCGCATCACCCCTTACAACTTACAACTTACAAGTTTCTATTACTCACGCAGTAGAAATTAAAAAAACATCTTTCTTACTTCTGTTATCATCCACCTGGATATTTTTGTTTATTATATATATATATATATATATATATATATATATATATATATATATTATAAATTAATATTGTAGAGAAGAGGACATATTTAGAAGAAATTATGTACATGTTCTAAAACATAATTTATAATAAATATTCACAGCTCTATACATCATATATCCAGCACTGTTTTAAATTAATGTTTTGGACGGAAAAAAAAATTTTCTTTTTTTTCTCCTCATTCTATACTCACTCGGATATATATATATATATATATATATATATATATATATATATATATATATATATATATATATAACTTGCTAATTAGTGTTCACATCATCTTTTACAACATATTCCATGAGTTTCCACTTTTTTTTATTGTCATAGTTTATCTTTCGGAACGAGTTTTAATTTTCCTCCTGCGAGGGTAAGTGTCGATTTAATTTTCAATTTGTTTATTGAATCTCTCAGCCGAATTTGACCTGTTTTGGTAAAGAACGCTGAATGATGTTCCTCTCTCGCCTTCATGCACACCTCCTGCCGGTATTTTACTTTGTTTAATTACAAATATCCTAATGTTCCCAGCGTAGCTGATCAGTTTATTATGGTCTTGGAATTATCAGAGTTGATCTATCCTATTGACCTTTGACTGCTTAAAATTAATTGTCTCTATATCTCTGGCATTTTCTTGAATGCTACCTCAGGGAATGCTACTTTGTCATAGTCTCTGATACATTGACTACATCTACTCTCAATAACGAATCTTATAATTTAAAGTAAACTACAGTTGTGACCACACCTGTGTATTTAGTATCCACAATACCCGCCAGAATGAGGCCATTATATAAATATAGCAGCGCTCACGACCGCATCAAAATCTCATCCCCTCTGTGTATCACCTGCCTATTTGTCGTCTTCTGGATCTACAAAAGTTACTTTTCTCATCTTTATTTTAGTCTTTTGGTCGGAAATTTCCCAACCATCTACTTCAGCTTGTTTAAAACTATTAGCACGAGCTCTTTTTATTAAAATGTGTCTGTTACTATAACTTCTATTTATCTCTTACTAGAATCTTTGCACACCAACATTCCCTCTCAGTTACATTTTTGGCATTACTGTCTTAGTCCTAAGTGTTCTCTCTTATTTTTCCACGTGAACACAATAAAACTAATTCTTTATCACCACCTCTCTATATATTTCCATTGGCATATTTAACTGTCAATATAATTTCAGACAGATTTCTTTCTTTCTATATGCACTTTAAATCATTTTAATAACTCTTTGTTACTTTAATTCATGACTGATTCATTACAGCCAGACAATCCACTTCACTAGTAATAACCTACTATTACCAAGCTATGTTCCTGTAATTTATACCAATTCTTCAAAATGAATATTTCTACATATCACTGGGCGGGTCACCTGGTAATCATTTCCTTTCTTGTGTCTCAAAAACACCCCACATCGTGGGTAACTTTACACCATTTCGATACACTATGAGCACTCACCAAATTGGCGGCTCAGAGTTCCTTGTCGAAGTTCAGCCTTCACTCAGCAGCGAGTGATTCACAACTATTATAAATCTAGTTACTAAACCAAATTCGATTTTACCACAATGACATGAAATATCAGATTTATCCAACAATTAATCGATAGAAAAGACATGTTCTAACTCCTCATGAATTTCGACAAAATCCTTAATGACTAAGTATTAAAATTTTTGATATGATTATGTTTTCTGCTTTAACTATGAATAAGCTTTAAAATGATTCCTTTATTGCAGTTATTTATTTAACTTTTCAGCACTCTAGACTTAAATTTGCTATTGTTACTACTCCTTTTATAAGTGAAAAAAATGTCAAAATTTACTCTAAATACCGGTGCATGGTGAATTGTATTAAACCTTTCCATTTTTGATTAGCAAGTATAGTTTTCAATTGATTACACCACCCATGCCATTTGGGTGATGGGTGATGTAATTAAATCAACACAAAATTTTAAGAGATTTAAAACCCTATAATTACCCCAATTAAATTTCAAAATATTAAAACAATTTCGGTAAAAATTTTGTATTCATCGAAAAAGTTCATATTCCCAAAACAATAGCATCCATAATCTTTTTCATAATTTCTTTTCATAAAACAATCAAAAGCTTTACTAATTAAATACCGTCTTAACTTTATTCCATTTGTTTTTCATTTATTCATTTTTCCCGTATACACTTCGATGAGTGATGAAAGAAAAAATTACTAATGCTTTAAAAATGCCAAAAAAGTTTATTTATATACGGAAATTAATCTTCCTTTTAATTCGGATTAACTCTAGCTAGACAAGCATCTTTCAAATAAAACCGAATTATAAGTTCAAAGAAGGCATCTATGATTAAAAACATTTAATGTATGTTTTTTGTTATTTTAGATTTTCCTAGAATTGAATTCGCTATCTCACTTCTCTACTTACCACCAGGCGAAATGCGCCATTCATAATTCCCTCTCTATTAATGCTGCTCTTACTTCTTTCAGAATGTTTTATCTCTATATGCTTGTCTCTACCCTCTCTTTTTCACTGCTTTTAACAGTTACTACGGGGATCACTGTTTCCATCGCCTGGGCCGAATTATGGTCAGTCTCCTGTGGTTTATTTTTATTATAACAACCAAGCCCGTATCTGCCGGTTGTCGGTGTGAAGAACCCATGTCGCAGAGACCACTTGTTTCTCTGTAGATCAGCTTCATTCTGCCAATTCTTGGGTTGCCCCTAAACTTTTCTTGTCCTTCCGTTTTACCCGAGGGTCCTTTTACTTGCATTGATCCCGCTACCCTCCTGGCGCCACTCTTCCGTCTAATTATATATAGTTTTAAAGTCATTAAGCTTTTCCTTACTTCTATTGAAGTTCTCAGTATTTTTATGCGGTTCATCATATTTTTAAATTCCTAAGTGGCTCGAGCAATCTCCGGCCCCTGTTCTATTCTCACATGCTCCGATTCATATGCTCCGGGGCTGAGCTCAGATTCACAGTTACCCACCATTATTGTAAGTACTACTTCAAACTTATCCCGCTACCCTCCTGGCGCCACTCTTCCGTCTAATTATATATAGTTTTAAAGTCATTAAGCTTTTCCTTACTTCTATTGAAGTTCTCAGTATTTTTATGCGGTTCATCATATTTTTAAATTCCTAAGTGGATCGAGCAATCTCCGGCCCCTGTTCTATTCTCACATGCTCCGATTCATATGCTCCGGGGCTGAGCTCAGATTCACAGTTACCCACCATTATTGTAAGTACTACTTCAAACTTATCGACCGAAAAGGTGCAATAATCAGCACGAGAGCAAAAAAACAAAAAACAAAAAAACACACACAGGGAAACCAAAAATGTCTTATGTGTACTTGATTCGATTGCCTTTGTCTACCTGGTTGGTTGATATGTTAGTACTTTCAGAACAGAAAAGCCAAATGATTAAAGTCCCTTGGTTCTTACTAATTCATATATTTTCACAATTTGGTCGAGTTGGGTTCTGACTTCCTGGGGCAGCTATCCTTTAAGTTACTGCCGCTTTCCTGGATCAATTCTGGTCCACGGCTACTAATAATGTATCCTTAACGTGTCCATTCTAGTCACGGCAACTAATAATATACTCGTGTTTGTCTTCAAGTTTTTTCAGGCTACCGTGATTACTATTTAGCCGACTCGACACTCATTAGCGCATGGTTCGTGTGTCGTGATTCCACTCGACTTAGCTGGTGTTTTCTGTTTACGACTATTCACTCCTCCACCAACAATTTTATAATCAAATGACACTGGGATCTTCTTTTGAAGTTTGAAGCTTGTGTTAGTAGTTTTTTTTAAATCGTGTCACCCCAAGCAAGGCATTCCACTGTCACTATAGCGCAGGGGGTTACATAGAGCGATTGGGTATAGGAAATGTCAGAAGGAGGGTGATAGACAAGTTAGAATGTACATAGGGAGAGAGTTAGAGAGAGTGGGTGTGAGTTAGTGTGTTAGGAGGTGTCTATTGACCTTACATTTAAACTCCTGGAGGTTGTAGCCGCTGGGGAAGCAAGCATGCGGTAGGGAATTCTACAGGCGGGAAGTGCGAGGAAAGAAGCTGTTGGAGTAGAAATTGCGGTTACATTTCATCGGTTTCACTGCAAAAGCGTGGAACCTAGTTGCCAATCTAGTATCTCGTGCATATTCACATCTAGGCGGCACCAGTGATTTAGGTTCGTCAGAGCAGAAGCCATGAAAGTATTTATAGAAGAGGCACAGGGAAGCCACGTCACGCCGGTGAGAGAGCGACTGCAAACGGTCAATCACATTACAGATTCTTCGCTGTATTTTGTCAAGAATCCCGAGGAGAATAGCAGGGGCACCCGACCAGATGTGGCAGCAGTACTCAATACACGGGCGGATTTTAGATTTATATAAGTGCAGGATAAATTCAGACGGAAAGAATTTCCGGGCCCTGCACAGAGAGCCGACTTTCATAGCAGCGGATTTAGCAATGGATTCGACGTAGTCATTCCACTTGAGGTCCGCTGAGAGTATCAGGCCAAACAGGCGTAGTGTTTTACTCTCTGGGAGGCAAGCCTGTTCCATGCTAATGGGAGGGAGGTGCAGTTGTCTGTGGTGGTTAATTGACAGCAGCTTCGTTTTGGAAGAATTGAATTGAATTAGTAGTAAATTAAGTTTCTAAGTTCTGGTCTTCAGAGCAAGCAGAAGGTCTTGGTTAGGTGGTCTCTGCGAACGATTAGATTACAGTAGCAGTAGTGCGGGGTCTCTGTGTGTATGTGTGTATGTGTGTGTATGTGTGTGTGTGTGTATGTGTGTGTGTGTGTGTGTGTGTGTGCGCGCACGTGTGTGTGTCTACTGTTTGCTATTCAAATCTCTAGCTTATATGGATCCCTGCGTTCGGCAGGGGCGGGGTTGACCATTGTTTGGGTTTGGTTGTTTTCCACCCCTAGTATCAATCTTTTCCTAAAATTCCATATTCTCAAAATATATTTACTCAAGTGGTTTTCTAAATGTGGGGTTGTTCAGCCCCTTTTTAGAGGTGTCAGAGGAATCAAGCCGCCCCGCAACTTCAACACTTTTCACGTTTCATCTCATACCATGCTCCGTATAGTCTGTACTATTCTCCCTCTTTCTTTTCACACTTTCTCAGTATTTAAGTCTTTCTTTCTTCAGATGGCGTAGAGAAAAAACAAGACGGGATTTTTAGCCATTAATTTTCTTTATCAGTATGTCCTAGAATTGTCTTGGGCGAGGAAGAAAATTATTATCGATCTGAAAAGTTAATATTTTCTGTTTTTACGATCAACAAATGTCACACAATTTTTTTTTATCGATGGTCACTCCAAAATAGTAATTAATTTTTCTTTATCACTTGTATCCTAAGGAATCCGAAATAAATGTTGTATATAAAACTTTTCTGGACGAATGTAACAGAAATTATAATAAACTAATGCGTCAGGCTGGCCTCTGTGGAGACATTGCTATTCTGGATGGCTGATTCAAATCAGATGTTTTTTTTTCCAGAGGAATCGTAAATGTTATTTCAGGGACCACCGGAGTCTTTTGTTATCGACAACATTATTGTTCTTTTTTTTCTATTTGACATCTTCGAAGATACATTAATGGTATCATTCTGATTGGTGGGAGTTGGGTAAAGACGAGTAATCTTGATTTTGCTCAATCTTACTGAATTCACTTTAATTAATTTTGGGTTAGAGTCTCATTGGAATTATTCTAAAGCATTATTCTTTTCTACGCATTTCGTTTTCAATTATCTTCTATCCTTTTTCCTGCGAATTTCAACAATTATCACACAGTTTGTAGATATATTCATCTTCTTCCTTTCCCTTTTTGTTTAATCAATTTTCCAGTGTCACAAAGAAAGCAAGTAAAATGTCGCGTAACAATTTTCTCACCCACACATTAGGTTTCAAAATTCATTGTTAATGAGTCGTAATAAATAATTTATATAAAACAAATGTTCATTACTGCAGTATAGACAAAATGAATGAACTTTTTAAAAAATTACAAATATACAAATATGTAACGCCCACTTTCGATCTTTTTAATAGTAAAATGTTTAATGTTCAAAATCACGAAAAATAACGATATGGAGTGGGCAGACGAACTGAAAATGCACATTGAAGATGAGCGGTCTCATATTTCGGACTTATGTTAGCATATATTAGGGCCATATTTGTAAAGTCAGTAAAAACTTTTAGAAATTGAAACGTGTCAGTAGCATAGATATCGATTTTGACAGGATGACAATAAAATTAAAAACAAAGGAAATTGAAAAACTCGTTCATAATTTAAGTGTAATTTTCAATAAAAGAAATGAAGATATAAATGGTACTTTTCAATTAATGAAACTTGAATAATCGTGAATTATTTTCTCAGCATAATTTAACAATTGATTGATTAACAGGAGAGAAAGGAAATGATTAGGTTTTATTTGTGACTGAAATTGTTTTCTGTTCGTTGTGAAATAGTAGAAGGAGGAATAACTGTTTTGATTTAACGACTGTTACATACTAATATTTTAACATTTATTTTTTGGACTTAAATTGATTTTTAATGGATGTAAAAAGAGTTTGTTTACCCCAATAATTGATTCTTATGACAAAGAGAGAGCTAGTTTTGTACTTAAGTCATGATTTTGGTTGTCTGTTCCATTCAATCTTGTTTTTTTTTCTTTATATATAACATCTTTGTTTTACAGCGTAGTTTTTTTTTTATCTCTTAGACTTCCTGCATTTAAAAAATGAACTTTTTATGCACACGATTTCGTAAATGCTGAGAGAAGTAAACAAATTTGTTCTTGTGTTTTCTTTTTCTATTATTCTAGCCGGATTTTGCTCTTTTTGTTCGGATTCATTCTTTCGAATAATACCAAAAAATAAAAAAAACAAAAAAACAAAACAAAACAAAAACAAAAAAAAAAACAGGAAGACTTGACTTCCATAAGGTTTCAGTTTTGACAGAAAGGTAACTGCAGGAAATCAAAAATAGAATGATGATGTGTAGCATACGGAAAAACCTTGAATTGCCGAACGTTTCTATGTGTTCAACAAACTAACCGAGAGAAAACACAATGGGAATACTGTATTCAAATCAATAGAGCATTTTTTTTTAATTAAGTAATAAATAACGAAATTAAGAGAAGGGAGTGATTATTTTAGGAAATTTTCGTAAACGGATGTAGGTGGATGAGAAAATGTGATTAAATTTTGGTTCATATTTCAGAAGAGCTGAAAATGATCATAAAATTATGGATATCGAAATTTATATAATAAAATGCATATTATCTATATATGTAGATTTCGTATTTGTAATTTCAACGGGAACATGTATAATTTCGAAATTCATTCGGTTTCTGAAGGAAATCACAAACTAAATATGTCATTTAAATTATAGGTCGAAGGTTGGGAAGATAATTTTGCTTGGAAATAATAAAATTGTGCAAAAGTTTCCAGCGCCTTCATTTGAAGCTTAGAGAAAAAATTATCAGAAAACTTTCGCACACACCTAATACAATGATCAATATTATTTTCCTCTGTTCTCTTTCTTCAATCCCATATGAAATTCTTTTAACTATTTTTTTTCGAATAAACAAAAAATAGCTCCTTTTATATTAAGATATTTAAATTATTCATATTCAAATTACACATGATGGAATAAAGTTTAACATTTATTTTGTCAGAAGACAATCGTAATGAAGCGAATTTCCATATCAATAAAGAAAACAGGAAATAAAATGCATGCACAAATAATAATTTGTCTGAAGAGTACAAAGTTCTATTTTATTAATTTACAAAACACTTAAATAGTATGTTGGCTTCCTTGAGATAACTCTTAAATTTGCATCTAAGGGCATCATGTATAAATGTCATTTAGACAAAATTGGGCTGAAATAAATTTCCTTCTCTTACAAAGCAAGCAGTTTATAAGTTCTCATTAATTTTTTCTTCGTTTAACGATGCAAGTTAAAGAAAAGTAATTGACAATCAGTGTCATTTATGGCTCATGTTCTCTACTAACAAAAGTATATAGATGAGAAAATGAGGAGCAAATCAGGGGCTTTTGTGAAGGAAATGTTCTTGGATTGACTAATGTAATCAGGTCTGATCAGAGCGTTATTTTGTCGTTGGAAGTAGTGCATCATTTTCTGTTCGTTTCAATTTGCAGACTCCTCACAC
Source organism: Ascarosepion bandense (assembly GCA_037127315.1). NCBI lineage: Eukaryota > Metazoa > Mollusca > Cephalopoda > Sepiida > Sepiidae > Ascarosepion > Ascarosepion bandense. The sequence continues at coordinate 1,467,841 of JBBBDQ010001625.1, read as the reverse complement.
TTATTTTTGAATGTGTTTCTCATCATTAATAGGGCTTATAATTCATGAGCTATTGTATATAGAAGTTGTTAGCCCATTGATTACAAAAATTGTAAAATATATTACATAGCTATTTAGTAACTCTTATGTTGAAGGAGTTGTAAGATTTAAAATCTATGAGATGGTAAATATTTCCCATAAAATGAACATGGTGACAATGTGTAATGTTGAAATCAACTTCTTCGAATTGCTGTCTTTCTTTATAATAGTTTTTTTTTCAAGCAAAGATGAGAATGCTTTAAGTAAAGCTTAAAGCAATTAACTTTTCCAATCAACTTTTCAAGATTCTATGTTGCCATGCAAATTATAACTGGATACGGTTGACTTATGGCGGAGTACTTAATTTGGCCTACCCACTATCGCATATTTTTACATTTCTTCTTGTTTGAGATGAGAACCTTTAAGATTATCCTTGTATATTAATGTACAAACTAAAAAAAAATTGTTGAAGGATAAATCAGTAACGTGGAAGTTGTTTGCTTGTATAAAATTGAAAAGGCTTTATCTAATAGTGAGTTCAGCAGAAATTTAGTAAGAATTAAGGAATCTTAAAGACAACTGATTCTAACCGAAAGCAAAAGAATTTCAACTATATAAACAAACAAATATTCAAATAAAGCGAATAATAGCGTATCTACTCATTCATAGGTCAACTTAATCGATTGTGATCCCTGAATTTTTAATGAATAATAATAATAATAATAATAATAATAATAATAATAATAATAATAATAAACACCTGGAAATTGAAATAGAAAAAAAATGTGGAAATTGAAAACAAGAATCGTGCCAGTGACAGTAGGTACACCTGGAATGATAAAAAAAAGGAACAAAACAACACATTGAAAGAATCCCTGGAAATCCCAGCTTAAGAGATATACAAAAAATTGTCTCGCTAAGTACAGCCCACACACTAAGGAGAACTTTGTTTATGTAACGCTAGGGATGATAGGGAAGATAGAAAAAACATGAAATGGAACCATAACGACACACCACGACCTGCCTTAGGTCTTCCCGCACACTTGGTAGGTAGTGCGATCATAGCAGAAATCGAAATATGATGAAAAATGACAACATAATAATAATATGTATATAGTGCAACTGGTCACTGAAAATGCATGACTTTTTAAACATGCCTCCACTAAAAAAACAACAACAACAAAAAAAAGAACTGTGTATAGTGCGTCACCATAATTTTTGCGTAAAATGATTCATTATAAAATCTCATTAAATTTAATATATACGGTACATGGAATTGATGCATATAAAATTAATGCGCACTCAATCAATTCGGTTTCGATTAATGCACAAAAATTTTATATTTAAAATTTTTTTAAAAAAGTATCACCCCGAGCAAGGCGGTAACGCCACTGATGTGCAGGGGGCTACATAAGAGTAAAAAAAAAATTAGATAGAAGGAGACTAAAGAGAAAGACGAACCAGTTAAAGATGGGAAAACAGGTGTGATGGCAGTTGCAAAGGTGGAGAGAAAGGAAAAGATATATAGGGTGGTGCAGAAAGAACTAAAGTCAAGTGGTTAAGAGATGAGTATTGACATTGCATTCAAATTCCTGGAGGTTGTAGCCGCCAGGAAAACAAGATTATGGAAACGAGTTCCACAGGCGGGAAGAGCGAGAAAAGAAGCCGCAGGAGTAGAATTATCGTCTGGATTTGGTCGATCTAACTGGGAATGGGTGAGACCCAGTTGCCAGTCTGGTTGCACGAGTAAACACCTGTTGCAGTGACTTAAGTTCGTTGGAGCAGAAGCCATGAAAGTATTTATAGAACAGACAGAGGGAAGCCACATCCCATCGGTGGGGAAGTGGCTGGAGTCAAGCCACCAAATCGGTACCTATCACATTACTGATTCTCTTTTGGAGCCTGTCAAGAACACTGAGATGAACAGTGGGTGCGTCTGACCATATGTGACAGCAGTACTCCATGCACAGACGGATGGTTTTGATTTGTATATATGCAGGATGGATTCAGGCGGAAAAACATCCTGGCCAGACACCGTGACCCAACCTTCCTAGCAGTGGATTTTGCTATTGACTTAATCTAATGGTTCCACTTGTGATCGAAAGAGAGGGTAAGGCTGAGGAGACGCAGTGTATTGCTCTCAGGGAGACTTACCTGGTCCATGCTTATGGGATACAGGAGAGGTTGCCTGTGATGACTGACAGACAGCAGCTTGGTTTTTGACACATTGAAATTTACAAGCCACTTCTTACACCATTCCACCACATGATGTGGGAGTAAATTGTGGTGTCATCTGCGTAGATGGCTACTTGGCACTTGATCACGCCTGGGAGATCATTTATGAAAATAAGGAAGAGCTTCGGGCTTAGGATAGAGCTCTGAGGGACATCAGCGTTTGTACAGTAAGATGTCAAGGCATGCCCATTCAAGACGACCTTCATTAGGCGGTTATATTGAAAAGATTGGATCAGATCAAGCAAGCGTCCGGTAGTACCGTAACCCCGTAGCTTGCATAGAAGGCTAGCGTGACAAACCCTGTCAAAAGACTTGGAGATGTCCAGGGTAACAGCACGAACTTCGCCGGACTTCTCAAGGGCCTGGAACATGTACACTGTGATGGTCGTTAGCATGTCGACCGTGGACCTGGCAAAGCGGAAGCAATACTACCTGTCTGAGAATAGTTTATGGGCATTAAGATGAACTATTTCAGCATCAATAATGGCCTCAAACACTTTCCCAAAAAATTGGTAGAAGGCTGATAGGGTGATAGTTGGATGCGTCCGAGGATTCCCCCGAGTTCTTAAATACAGGAACGACAGAATAGGATTTCCAGCATGCAGGAAAACAGGAAGCAGAAAGGCAGTAGTTATAGAGTTTAGAGAGGACAGAGGAGAGTTCAGGGGTACATATCTTAAGAACAATCACTGTGATTCCATCACCTCCGCTCGCCTTATGGGGTTTGAGTTTTGATATTACCTTAGATACTAGTGTCAATCGCCCAGTTTAGCCTCAGTTTTAATAGGGAAGTCGAGTGCGGGTACTCCAGATGAGTCAAATGTGAAGTTTGATGAGAATCTGCGAGCAAAGCACTCGGCCTTGTCCTCTGGTGCTGTGAGGACCTCAAATTCATTGATTAAGGGAGAGATAGAGGATTTGCTGTTGTTCAGCACCCGTTTGCATAACCGTTAATAGTCCTTACAGCAGAACTTGCAGTCAGCTATGCGCTGTCTCATTCTCTCAGCAAACAACCACTTGGCGTCATTCAGAATCCTCTTGCACTCATTACGAGCAGACGTGAATAGGTGCCTATTGTGTTCAGATGCATGTCTCCGAAATAATCGGAAGTAGTAGTTCCTGTGGGCAATGGCGACCGAACAGGCAGGAGAAAGGAATGAGATTTGAGACAAAACTTCCTGGTAGGTATGAAGGCATCAATCCCAGTTTTCACTCAGGAAGAAATCTCAGAGGCGCAGTCATCAACTGGGAGATCGAACACTTTTCCCCAAGGGACGTCACATAGGAAATCGCGAAAGGCGTCCCAGTTAGCTCTTTGGTAGCAGTAAGAGGTCTTATAGGTAGGAGGCTTATGGGGGGAGTGAGAGTGGTGAGAAATATTAAGAGAGTGGTGAGAAATATTAAGAGAGCATGATCGGAGTTGCCGAGAGGGCAAAGCTGCGAGACTTGGCAGGAGACAGGTGCAGAGGTAAAGCATAGATCTTGTAGAGAGGCGTGTCCTGCGGGGATGCTGGGAAAGCGTATGGGGAAGTCCACTACTTGCGTAAAGGATTGGGAAATGGCAGTTGATGGCGTGGATGCCGGTTGAATCAGTAACAGAGTCTTTAAGCCAATCAGCATGATGGACGTTAAAATCTCCAAATACAAATATGTGAGTGAATGGGTGGGTGGAAGTAGCATTATCTATATTGTCAGAATTGTTGTGTAGAAGGGAGCAGTCGGGAGAGGAGGGGGAACGGTAAAGGAAGAAAAGGTAGCCAACCGAACTGAGAAGTGACAGACGGAGACATATATTAGTGGTCAGGGGATTCGAGAGATGTCACCCTAGCTACAGGGAGGTGTTCACTAACTTAGACCTCAAGCCCATGCATATGGACAGTGGAATCCTTCCTTAAGAGAATCGACCGAGAAGTCAGAGGAGGGAATTGATGAGTTGAACGCTAGGATGTCAGGGGACGTGGAGGAAAGCTTCTGCACTAGAAAAGTTAGTACGAATGCCCTGGATGTTAGTAAAGAAATGTTAAGAGGTTTTGGTGATTTGAGTTTGACTGGTTTAGAATTTTTTGTGATTTTGTTTTCTATAAGGTTTGTTGGTAGGGAGGGACCTTGAGCAGAGGACGCAGGTGATCATTATCCACGATATTAGCTGGGAGGGAAACTGGCTCGGACTGCATCAAAGTGTGGCCTCGAGGTTGCCCACCGAAAGTGCTTGCAGAGACATCTATCCATGGGCGATATAGCACTACACGAACCCCAATATTATGCAATTGTTGATCAGTGTAGCCGCTCTTGACGCTACGCAAGAGTTAGGGCTCCTAACTTCCAGTCGGAAGCAGCAACCAGAAAACCTGGTACCCTCACAATGAAGAAACGTTGCCACTAATCACATACATTGCAGAAAAATCACGGAAGCACCAATACTGAGGTCTGAGGAGAGATCAAAACTCGATTCTTGCATTCATAATACTTGAATAGTGCGGTAAAACATTTTCAGTTTAACCGTAGTAATTGATTTTTTCAATAGTTACCTATGTACAAATTAGCCGTACTAATCGAGGGATTTCTGTAATTGTCAATTGCTTCGAACAATCTTTCCATTTTGAGCAAATCTCAACTAAAATGAATTAGCATTATGGTTAACGTTTGTTGTAATGCTTTTTATACACACACACACACACACACACACACACACACACACACACACACACACACGCACGCACACATAAATTGTTCTTTATGTAACCATTTCTCAAGTAGGCATCTATGCAGTTGACCATTTATTCCTGTCTCAATTAGAAATTTGTTGAGTAAAAATCGCTGCTGCTCTTGGAAAGGACCTCCAGTCTGTGAATGATTGGGAAATAGCTCGTAAATTTTAGTGTTTCGAAAACGAAGCTGCTCTCGTTTAATCACCATAGAGTCTTCTTACATTCCATGACACTAGTTATTAGTTATTCCCGTGTTTTATTGTGTGATGCGTTATGTGCACCTCCATATGTATATTTATTAATTCACGTTATTATATATATATATATTACGGAAATTAACGAATTTTAACGAAACTTGGTTATAAACAACCGTCAATTTGAAATGAATTGTTTGAACATTATTTTTTATCGATACTCGTATTTAAGTAGATATTCTGTTTTTTAATTAAACAGTATTATATATTACATAGGGGAAGCTACCATTGGCAACGTCTTAGAGCTCTCGACCACGAATAGCCTCTAGTCTAAACGAAGTTTTTATCAAGCCTATATAACACAATTTTCGATTCATCGCAAACAACGCTTTCTGCTCTGAAATGTATCGTAATGTCAACAAATGTAAACGTGTTACGGAAATTAATGAATTTTAACGAAACATGGTTATAAACAACCGACAATTTGAAATGAAATCTTTTGAAAATTGTGTTATATAGACTTGATAAAAACCCCCTTTAGACTCGAGGCTATTCGTGGTCGAGAGGTCTAAGACGTTGCCAGATCAAATGGTAGCTTCCCCGATGTAAATGGGGGGGTCTCAGGTTCGAATCCTGCCAAATGGCACACATGTTCGTAATAACAATTCATCGTAAATAATCAGGCCGGTAGATATAAATATATAATACTGTTTAATTAAAAAACAGAATATCTACTTAAATACGAGTATCGATAAAAAATAATGTTCAAACAATTCATTTCATATATATATAAAAGTGTATGTGCATATGTAAAATTGAATAGCTGCGTGTGTGTTTTTAAGTGTAAAAAATTGGAGTTAAATGCTGTATTGAATTTTCTTCCGGAAATGTCTTATATTTGGAATAAGGAGTGTAATGGACCTTTTTGTTTGGTTCGCAACTTACAGACCTATAAATATATGCTCAAAGTTGCAACTCTAATAAAGGGAAAACAAATTTTATCTGCACAAGTTTCTTAAAAAAGGCAATTTCTATTTTTCTATAAAAAGTTAAGTGAATTCCTGTTTTTGACAGATTGCATTTCGGTGAGTTTAAAAGTTTTATTGAATTTCAATAAATCTTAGGAAAACCTAAAGAAGGTTGTTTAAATTTAATTATATAGTAAAACGAATGCATATTTGTGATGTAGTTTCAATGTGCTCAAGCTTTCTTTTTGATCTTTTATTAATACCATCTTGAATAATTTTATTTCACAAAGAAGAAAAAAGATAGCAAAAGAAATTTTTTCTTGATCCGAACAAAGGAATGAAATAATATTTGAAAATTGCAAGGTTTTGCTGATGCAATAGGAACTAATTTAGTCGGTGCTTAGTTTTAATTTACATTTTTAACAATTCTCGATACTTAAATATGGAATGAACTACACTACGATTCCCATTCGCTGTTAAATCATCCATGTAAAAATATCACCCGATAGAGAATCACTGATAAGCTGTACACTTTTCTAAATGTTCAGTTGTCATTTAATTCTTTCATATATTTTATTCACTAAAATGATTCAGTTACAATTGTTAGCCGAGTTCGAATTCCAGTTGAATACGTTGCATTCACTTACGCGCAAATACTCTTGGGAAAGGTATTAATCCGTCTAATCTTTCCAGTTATGGGTTAAATAACAGGACAGATTGGGTTCTATAGTCTTGGCTGGCAACCAATCTACCGCAGAAAGCAATGGCAACTACTGCAACCTACTGCGGGATAATCTTCTGCCCAGTCAGTCATGTCTCTTTCGAGACATGATCGCCCAAGCGTGTATCACGTATGGCATTTAACTGACTGACTGACTGACTGACAATTGTTAGGAAGTTAAAATTTATTAATTTTTTTATATGAGGCATTCTTTATTTTGGATAAGATCAGGAAATGATATTTTAAGATTTTCTTAAACATGAACAATTATTGTTAAATTAGTTATCAGTTGACCTGGTATTATTGTTTAAACTCATTTTGCTATATTTTGGTAAAGGTATTCATATCCTATAACAGTTATGTCTAGAGGTCATATGTATTTTAGAAATGTAAGAAAGCATTACCTTATAATATATATGTAATCATAATAATAAATTACTATATATATATATATATATATATATATATATATATATATATATATATATATTGCATATATATATATATATTTTCTAAAAATATGCTGTTAAATATAAGAGACAATGAATGTCTATTATGTTTGATCATGAGCCGTTCTAAACGTCGTATTTTTGCTTTAATTTCAGTTGAAAATAAAGACAAAAATTCTCCAACATTTGGATAATTATTTATCGGTTTTCTTCTAAGCTTTCGGCTCACATGAGCCATCTTCAGAGAAGTCGTTCAAACTGAAATATAAAATCCACCATCACCGACGATTTTATTTTGTGTTGACATAAAACTCCGCTTGGCAACAGCAATAGTTACCAAAAATAATAAACTCAGTTCTTAAGTTTGCGATGCGGTTTTATGATGTCACACCGCGGGATAGCGCGAAATGACAACAAAACCATGTAGTTAAATGCAATGTAATATGTTATTTCCTGTTTTAAAGTTGATTTTATTGAGTGTTAGTTGTTTCGATTTGATGTACATGGCCTCCAATATCTGCAGGTTCCTCTTACTGTGTGTATGAGTAAGAATCACCGTATTGTTGACCAAAATCTGTCTGATATTACCTACATGTTTATGTTTTTCAGAGAAATGTTGTTTAATAGTACTCTGATCAGAAAGATGACAGGTAAGTCTACAGGAGAGCGTGGTTGTAGTAAAACCAATATATGTACTAGGTTTTTGATTAGTATCAGAGATGCAATCTCTGAATGGGCATGTAAATTGGTACACTACATTGGTTTTTTTGTAGAGAATTTAGTTTAGTGCTTGTTGGGTTATTATAGACTAAATTCTAAACTAAATTTCGGCTGTTGTACGTTCTGGCTTTTTTGCACGAAGAATGAGAATGTTATAACCCAGTGATCGTAATAAAGAGTTTGACTCGAAATTCCTGGCACCTGAAGAATGCCGGAGCGTACAACGGCCGAAACATCGTACAAATGGCAACCAAAATGAAGACAATAGTCCGAATAATGTAAATAGTGTTACCGTAATTTATTAAAAGGGATTTTTGTATTTTCTCGGATAACTTGCTATGAAGATGTCCCTGTAACATCAACATCGCTGCATGCAATAGCATTTATTCAAATATTATTCTTTTTAACAGGATATTTTGTTTCGTTGCTATTTCATTATAAATATATATTAAAAATAAAACAATATTCTTAAAAACCTTAATCTTAGGTTAAGTATGTTAATTTACAACAATAGCACCATTGATGAAGACAACTGACAATATGCCATACATCCTAAAACGAGTGATTAACATATAACATTCGTTCAGAGTAAGTGTTGCATCGAAATGAAATTTAATAATTTCAACTTTTGGACTAATTATACGTGGCCATCTACGTGGTCATATCGATCATTTAGAAGTTTTACCGATACATATCCGGTATACATTGATTAAAATATTGTATAAAACTTTTAATATTTTGAAACATTTTTGTAGAAAACTATTTTTGTACGTAAAAAATGTGTTACTGAAAATTAATGCATGAACATCACATTAGATATTTTCTACTGTGTCCGCTTGACGAGAGAATTTCTGCGAATGAAAAAGTGACAATGTGAAGCAACCGAAAATAAAGAATAAAAAGTTAATAGTACTTTTGGTCGCAGATTTCGCATGGAAATAGTTGCACTTGTCTCCATTCACATCATTTCAAAGAACCAACGCCCAAATTAACATTTATAGTAAGATAAAGAACACAAGTTCTTGCATTACTTCAATATTTACTGGACAAGAAGAGCAAAGAGTAATATGCATATTGCAATTTGCATAAAGATACACTAACTACACTTAATCAAATTTAGAATAAATATGCATTTGCTCCTATGATAACATCTATTCAAAGATGCGCATAAGCATGTCGAAAAAGAGTTTTGTATGGAAATATATCGTAAATATCCGCAATTAATCTTTCACTTAAAACAATCAGATTTATAACTTAAACAGCTAAAATTAAATTTAGCAGGTTATCTACCAATATCCTTTCTTAGTAAATGATCAGCAGGCTGTTTATCTCAATGGAAACTCGTGTTTAACTTTTCTGTTATGCTTTCATTAAAAAATCACATTTAATTAATCTGCATGAATCCTGTTTGCGAATATGCTATTTACAGAAACGCTACTCACAAGTGGCAATTTTCTAAGCGTATCTTATATGTAGCATAAGGCCAAAAGTATGTGATACCCAACAAGGATTGAACTCACTTGTAATAATTCTTGCGAGTGAGATTTGCTAACCATTATACCACGTCGAGGTGTCCAACGATACTCACAAGTGAATAAACAAGCATTCATATTAAAAAGCATACTTCTATACATACATCTTTTTGTGCATTTATGAATATAAGAATAAATTTCGTCGTCTTTTTGATGTGTTGGACATCCAACCATAACCAACATTTAGCAATAATTCCTAATAACGTGAACGCTTTATAAAGTAATATTAATGAAGTTGAAGTTACGATTAGTGTTGAGAAAGGAGATTAAGATAGTATTTACTATTAATGTTAAAGATAAGTTAGAATTAATGTTTACGTTATGGCTAATTTTAAGGCTTAGGATTAAAATTTAGATTAGGGTCACAATTGAAGACTGGCATTGACATAAGGGTTAGAGTTAGGGATTGTGTTAGAACTAGGATTAAGGTTAGGGTTAGTCTTATGGTTATTGCTGTCTTTGTTGTTATTGATTGGGTTAGACATTACGTCCGGGTTAGGTTTCGGATTACTATTAGGGTCAGAATTAGTTTAAGGAGTTATGCATAGGTCTACGTTAACAGTTATGGCTAGTGTGGCCTGAAGATTAGGATTAATTTTAAGGATTTTGGTTTTTAGTTTAGGTTAGTTTTAATGTCAGGGTTTTGAAGGCAGCAATTGATATTTTGATCAAGCCGATTTAATGAAACATCCAGCTCGACTTCAGGTTACAACTTAATCTAAGCTTGCCCGTTTTTACTCACGATGCAAATTTCCTACACTTTCTTAGGTAAGTTTGAATATGTTTATTTATTGATCCTTTTGAGACATTTGCTTTGTTTCCTTCAATTAATATTTTCCATATAAAACGCTTGTGTATCATCTTGTCTCATTCCCACATTTCATTCTCAATCCTGAAGTCATTTCTGCTGAACTTGTTTTTTTGAATATTTGTTCTTTTTAATCTTCTCCGGGGTTTATATTCGATTCCATTTCTATTTTTTAAACCTTCCCGCTTTTCTGATAATTCAAATTTTAATTCCTCCATCGCTTTATTCTGCCATCTGAATTAACTGCGCATGTACATATAGGCTGAATAGTTTGTGTGAAACACAATTATACTAATTACATTTTTTTCTAATTACATAGTTGACATGAATTAATACCCGAGCAAAACCGTCGAGACTTTAAGGAATATATATCCAATGTTCATTTTGATTCGGTATCTGTAATCGCTTTACATCGTAACTAAAATCATGGATGAAAACAATTAAAACTGGCATACATTTTAGTAATCGATATTTGACTAACAGGTAAGGAGATGTGATAGTTAAAAATATTTCCGTATTAAATCAGATAAACTTTTAAATATTTAATCTAAGATTTGAATTATGTTAGCCTTTAACCAATATTTATCATTATTATTAATAATAATGTTATTAAGACTACTATCTGGTTATGTAAGCCTTGTATGACGTCACGTGTAAGAGTTATTAAATAAATACTTCAAAGCTTCCATTTACGTTAGTCGGAACATATGTGAAACAATAAACCTGGTTGTATCCCAGCGCTGACTGTCCTTCAGCTTTGTGGTTATATAGACTAGTTTCCGGTACTATTCTCATAGCCCAACGGCATACAGTTACACCCACCACCTATTTGATAGACTTATTTTTTGGCACTAACAAATAAAGTATTTATGGTAAGAAGAAATATGCTAAGTATTGAATACTGTAATTATTTTAAGTTAAAAGGGCTTTTGACACTCAGCTAGTATGTTGTGTACTGGAACTGTGGAAAGTAAGCATTAGTAGTAAACAATTCAAATATAAAAGTGGAATATATATATATATATATATATATATATATATATATATATATATATATATATATATACTAAACAAGCAAATAATGGAGAAATCTACAAAATTTCAAAAGAACTTAAAATCACACCACCTGGCAGACCCATAATATCAGGCATTGGTACCCTCACAGAACTTATATCTGGATACATAGACAATATTCTAAAACCTTTATTACCTGACATACCTAGTTATATTAGAGACACTACTGACTTTCTCAACAAGTTACAAAGCATTAATTTAGTCCTAGGTGATAATATCATAGTAACGATGGATGTTACGTCTCTGTACACGAACATTCCACATGCTGAAGGAGTAGCAGCTTGCCATGAGTTCCTCAAAAGCAAATTACCTAACAACCAAATCACAGATTTATGCCAATTGATAAACTTCATCTTAACACACAATAATTTCAAATTCAACAACAAACACAATTTACAGATTAGCGGCACAGCAATGGGCACGAAAATGGCACCTAGTTATGCCAATATCTTTATGCATATTTTAGAAAAAAAGATACTAGACAGTTCACAATACAAACCATCACACTATTTTAGATACATTGATGATATTTTCTTAATATGGACTCATGGATTAGAAAAATTAAAAAACTTCTTCACTTTCTGTAACAACTTCCACAATACAATCAAATTTACCATGGAGTACTCATACACATCCGTCCCTTTCTTAGACGTAATGAGAGCATACTATATTAGTCATGAAAAAGAGGAAAAGCTTGTGTGTGTATGTATGTGTGTATGTATGTGATTACTATCTTACAATACCGTTTATTTCATAATTTCATTTAATTATTTATTTGTTTCAGTCGGTATCTATTTTTTATTAAATAAATCTTGAGGCTTCACCCAACACATGCACATACATACAGAGAAATATGTAAAGAATCTCATATTAAATTAGGTAATTTATTTTTCATATCTAAATTCTCAAACTTTCTATTTGTCTTTTTGAGTAACTGCTACGTTTCAAATAGAAACAATAAAAAACCATGAAGTTTCAATAACACTTATAATTCAATACTAAATGTCGTGGGTTTCCTTGTAACAAGGAAGCTTGATTAAGTGCCAAATAAGACAAGTTCAAGTAAAGAGGAGTATTTTTATCTGACACTTCGTATCTTATGTTATATAAAATGTATGATCGGTGGGAATGATACACAGACAGTGGCAGACATTTTTAGATACGAAACATATATTAAATAAAATATTTTGCCATATTTTAAAATTGTAAAAAATATAAAAATCCAAGGAAACAAAGCAGCATTTTGAAAACAGCATAAATGTAATTGATTCGCATTTCACGAAGGATGAGAAAAAAGAATAATAAGACTTGAAATGTGGAGAGCAAATATCGCAATATACTGAAGAAAAAAAAATGTATATTTCTTCAGTATATTGCGGTAATATATATATTTGTTTGTTTTTTGTTTATTTTGTTTTGTTTTTTTTAGAGATAGGAGTAGGTTGTCAAATGATGATGACCCCCAAAATTGTCTGAACATATATCATGGTAGAAATTTACCTTTCAGGATAATTTTCATAAATAAGACTCCTCTACCATTTATCTTTCATTACATAACACAAGCTTTGCAATCTACATTAATTAAGAACTAATTTATTTGAGAAAAAAATAGTAAAAGTGAAATACTTGTTTCCGTAATTAATCTCTTTCCGAAAATTATTTTAGCACAGATTTGCTTCATTGTTTTTATTATTATGACAATATTTTATCTGGATGAAGATTGATCATAAAAATGATCTTAGTATTTGCCTGTATATGATAATGCCTTAGGTTGATGTAATTTTTTTCAGAATTCTTTTATTCATATGAATGAAAAGCTTCATTAAGATTTGGAAAATTCACTGCACGTGAAAGAACTTCACATACAAAGTTTTATTTTCGGTGTTTTTGTTTTCTTGATAAACGTTGCTATGAAGAAAGGAAAGCACCGGTCAACTTCTTTAGCTATATATTGAGTTGTCCGGAGAGTTCATACCGATTTTTAAGAGTAATTAAAACACAAACAAAATTATGCCTTTAAATATTTATTCAACTAAACATGAACCATCTTTTGCACAAACAGTCACCATTTTTTCTTCAGCTTAAAGATTTCGTCTTCTCAGAATTTTGATGGTTTCTCGGCAAAGAACTCATTAAGGTGTTTTTTAAAATCACCTAAATGAATGAAAAGTTTTACTGTTGCGGATTCCGAGTGAGGAACCGCACAAATTAATGAACAACAAAAACAGATATGGTGATAGTAAAGTAGGTTATATTGAATGTAATATACAAACTTGAACGCAGGTTAGTAAATCCAAGAAAGAAAATAAATATATACAAGTCTTGAAGTGAAGTCGTTTGAAATAGTATATCAGTGTATATTATTCTAGCTGAGTGAATCTCAGAGCTAGTCTGGTCTCTGGGTAACTTCGGTATCTCTCGGAACTCTCCGATAACTGTAACGGATCTCTACTATTACTCTCCACTACCAACTGAAGCTGCAACTGCAACTACTCTGCTCTCTATGGCAGGAGTATATGCGCACTCAGTCGAGACCATTATCATATAGAAAAGGGGGAGATCCCACAACATTTACACTTGAGATTACTTTGGAAAAACCGAAGAAGCAATATCTGTGAATATGACGCAACAGTTTTGCCGGGTCGCCAAGGAAACGTGAGGTTTTGCATTATCCTGATAGAAAACAAATTTCCTGTTCGCCATTTCAATAAAAAATGGAAAAAAGAAGCTAAAACAGAAACAAAATCAAGTAATATAGACGCGTTAGGAGATATATAAAAGAATTTGCAGACAAAATGGTTTTGACATATTAAGAAAAAAGACACATGGAATGCAAAAGTGAATTAATAGTAATAACGAGGCACAAAATGTATCAATCTATATCATAGTTAATCTATATCATAGTTAATCTATATCATAGTTAATCTATATACAAAGACAGCAAAAAGCTAGAGATGAAAATTTGCCACATTTTGTCTATGAATTTTAGCGCTTCATTTAAGTCAGAATAAAACTGAATGAGTGAAAAGCTTCGGCAAAAATTGTGAAATATGGGATGGCTGAAAAGATTCTGGAACAAAATTAGAAAAAGGCAAGAATACTGGGAGAAGAAATTTTGAGGAAATGTTATTTTGAGGAAACGTTATTCTGATTCTCAATGTAAAATATGCAGCATGTTGGAAAAATTTAAACAAAAATAACAATATTTTTTTTACCTGATTATAAATAATTCATAATGTTTAACATATATAATAATGGGTATAATGAAAACAGGTGGAACAGAAATGTGAGACGAGTGTATAAAAGTTTACACTTTTTCAATCAATGCTTACGTTCGTCACAATCTTCCAGAAAGGTCTACATTTTTCCATTTAATTTTGAATTCAGTTCTGTGTAGAATGACAGCAAAATTAAATTAAACACTATCAAACTTATTTTGATATATTTTCTTGAAACTTTTTATCAGCTAAAAGCGTTATAGTATTCAGAAATATTTATGATATTTACACTTTAAGATGCATTAGCTCTTGAGATGATTAATTTGTCGAGACTTTCATGTGGAAGATCCATTCTAATATTGAGATTATAAGAAGCTTTCTGTTCACCGATGTTCATGAATGATTTTTTGTTTTACTGTGTGCAATATGGAAATACGGTTAGCGCGTGAAGTTATTGTCTGATTGTTTCAGAATTTAAAATGAATCACAATCTTACGCTGCCATTTTGATAGGAATGTCTGGTATAGTTGCCTTCCTCCCTCGTTTCTTTCTGTTATGTTTGAACATTTCTTTTCTTGGCTTATGACCAATCAGTTAATAAAATGAATATCTTTAAAAATATGAAATACAGATAGTCAAACACGAGAAAACTGACTTCCAATAGGACATTCTCTTTTGGAAATTGAATATTTTCTCTGGCGGTGTAAAATATATGAGAATATAAATTTAGTCTATCTACAAAATAATCACAAAAAGTTTAGATTTGCGTTATCAATATTTGTTAGAATG
Organism: Ascarosepion bandense; assembly: GCA_037127315.1. Classification (NCBI taxonomy): domain Eukaryota; kingdom Metazoa; phylum Mollusca; class Cephalopoda; order Sepiida; family Sepiidae; genus Ascarosepion; species Ascarosepion bandense. The sequence goes on along the minus strand of JBBBDQ010001625.1, from coordinate 1,452,407 downwards.
TTATAATTAAATCTAAACTCTTTTTATTTGTAATTTTTTGTAGTATTTCAGATCGTTTTGATGGAATTTCAACGTTAGTTTATATTACCTGGCTCCGATTTCTCTATATCTTTATCCACCCAGGCTCGATTTATCTATATATTTATCCACAGCTCGGACTACTCTGTTCACATTAGGTATACATATATGTATATTGAATGAATCATTAATGAATCTTCAATCAAAAATTATAAATAGCCAAATAAATATAGATGCGCTAAACATATACCCCAAACGCTATACCAGAAATGCTTCATCGACCCACACCGATTTGAAAATATGTTCAGATTTACGGAGTGACCTGTTAGAACAAATACACATTTCTTCTGATTAATGATACAGAAAGTTCATTTTCCTCTTACAAGAAAATCTCATTAGACGGGCGTTTGTTGTGACATGTTAAGATTTGTCCACAAATTTCAACTAGAATTTTAATGAAGAAAATCCAAATTAAATTCTAGGAATGACTGCTTCTCACGAGGTTTTGTAAAATACATGATACTTTCATGATTTGAAAAAAGTTTATTGGTTAGAGCCAATTTATAAATATTCATTTAAGTATTCATCGTACAATGCTTAAAAGAAATCATAATAGCCAATTGTTAATGTTAATGAACGAGAATATTGCCAATTAAAAATCTAATGCAATTAGAAATGTATTAAGGCAATGGAACACTAAGTTATTCTTGAAGTCTGATTTATTGGAAAATGTCTGGTTTAATTAAGATTAACTCGTTAAAAGCTATGTTTTTCGAAAGTGAATACAGACTCATGAGTGATTACAGTAATATAACAATTTTTTTAATTTAGAGAACTGTATGTTTTGACTTAATAGATTTATCAGCCACTCAGGAAATTTTAGTGAAATTTCTCAGAAGCAGTTTCATAATATTTAAGCAAATATAAAATGTTTAACTTCTTTCTTATTAACTCTTCTCCCTTAGTTATGTTCATTTGGTGGCATTTTCAGGATTAGTTCAATTAGTGTCGACTTTGTCCTTGAATAAGCAGTTTTCTCGCATTTGGCTGGCTAAAGATAATGTACAAAAAGAATTTGAAATTAGGAAAAATCGATGTACGTTACTTACTTTTGAGCACTGAATAAGACAACCCTAGATTTTTAAAATTTGAGAAGATAATGAAGTCAGTATTCTTTTAGCACAATGGTTCCCAACGCCGGGGTAAATTACCCCAGTGGGATAATGAGTCCATATTTTTGGTTTGGGAAGAGGCAATCAGCTTATAATTTCACACTGTGTCAAATTATTAACGAGACGGCATTTCAAAGAAGAGTTCCTCCTACCCCAATCTCTCTCTTAAAGTATATTTCTTTCAAGCCTTGTGAAAAAAAAATCAAAATTTCTCCACTTTTTAGACACCAGATCATAGAACTGTGTTCATAGTCAAATTTTAGTAATTTTAGTAATTGTTGTCACTAAAGTATCAATCAATATATCCAATCCCTTAAAATATTCTGTACTAATTATAATGTGTGTGCATGTATATATACATGCACATGCACATACACACATATGTCAGCAGCATGAATGCACTTAAGCATAAAACACTTTCAAAATATCTATAGAATTGTCTGTGTGTGTGAAGTCAATGAATTGAACTTTGAGTGACCTCAACAGAGTCATCCTGGCTGGAATTCAACCACTTATCTATGTGAACAAGCCTTTTCTATTGTCCTTGGAATGAAGACCAAGAAACGTAGCAGATTCAATGTGGTAAACGACTCCCGAATAGCCTTTTCAGTCACAAAGCCAAGAATAAATAAACTGGCACAGGCAATCACCGCTAGGTTACGGCTACTATACCTCTGATTATTATATATTGGGACTATTGTATTGAATAATTTCCATTAAATTTGTCTGATTTTGATGCATGAAAGTATAATTACTTCTTTTTCTATATTACGGGTATTTGTTCATTAGGGTAATGGATATTAATGAAATTGTATTTTGGGGTAATCGCAGCAAAAAGTTGGGAATCTGTGTTCTAGCAGCCATGATCCTTTAATCATAAAAATATTCAGAGCATTTTTAATTAAGAATTTAAGTGGTAACAACATTTTCTAATTTAATGTCAACAATGTAATAAGCGAACTCTAGTTTTCTCTTCTACGATTGAGCCATTCTCTGAAGACAAATTGACTGCGTCATAGAAAAAGAAAATGTATTAAATTTAAATTTATTTTTTAATAAGAAAGGAACTTTCCGGTTTTTCAAGCGGAGCAGAAAGGAAAATGCGTGAAATAGCAGGAATATCTTTTGGTGAATTGATTAATTCTGGAAGAATATAGTTCAGTTTTATTTTTTACTTTCGAGTGATTTCTGAAGTGAAATATTGTTTCTTCTGCTAATATCTTTTAAATATTTACAATGAACATCCGCAGGATTGGAATACTAAATCCCTTAAAGTCATCAGATTTTCTTTTCTATTTTTAAATTTTTAATTTAGTTTTTTATTAGGATTCCTTAGGAGACTTTATATTCTGAATTCCATATGACAAAAACGAACGTAGTAGAAGAGAAACATTCTGATAGGAATCCGTTAATCTTACTTGCATAAATACATTTTTAAAAAGCTAATACTGGTTCGACACACAAGACTATGTTAATTCAATATTATGAAAAAATTGAATTCAAATGCACGACAATATCTACTCACCAAAGAGAAATACTGTCAATAATAACAGTTAAAATTACTTATCAATGAATCTTTAAATTTTAAACTTTTTCTTTTAAAAGTATAAAATTACCTCACCTGCATTAGTAAACTATTTTGACACTTTCATCATCAGCATATATATATCGTCAAATGGAGGATTATAAAATATGCTAACTCTCCCAATAACTTCAGGGATAGGTGTAATTTATGTCTGGAGGAGAAATTGATTATTATCAAATACAAAGGAACTCTTTAATTAACGTAATGAATTGATATTTAAATGCAGGCATAAGAATAAATATAAAATAGCTTAGCTAGATCAAAATTGTAATTTAAATTAATTTAAATGATTTTAATTTAAAAAGGTCTTTTTTTTAGGGAAAAATCTGGAATTTACCGTTGGAAACTTTTTATGCCAAACTATATTTTTTATATTTTTTTATAATTATTATGGTTATAGGTATATTATATTATTGTAATGTTTTTATAATATTTCAAATTGGAATATTGTATGTATATGTATATGAACGTGTGGATATGTACGTGTGTATGTGCATATAGGTGTGCATGTGTGTAGGTTGTATGTATATATGTGTTTATGTATGTATGCATGGATATATATATATATATATATATATATATATATATATATTAATCATTTCACCCCGAGCAAGGCGGAAACGCCACTGATGTGCAGGGGGCTACATAAATGTAAAAAGATTAATTAGAAAAGAGTGAGGAGAACAAACTAGTTAGAAAGGAACAATAGAAAGCTGAGAAAGCAGGTGCGATGACAGATACATAGGTAGAGAGAAAGGGAAGGTTATACGGGGGTGGGGAGAGAGCTAGAGTCCAGTGGCTAGTAGATGAGTATCGACTTTGCATTTAAATTTTTGGAGGTTGTAGCCGTCAGGAAAGCAAGAATACGGGAGCGAGTTCCACAGGCGGGAAGTGCGAGAGAAGAAGCTGAAGGAGTAGAATTGTTGTCTACATTTGGCTAACCTGACTGTGAATGGGTGGGACCCAGTTGCCAGACTGGTTGCACGAGTAAACACCTGTTGAGGAGGCATCAGTGACTTAAGTTCGTCTGAGCAGAAGCCATGAAAGTATTTATAGAACAGACAAATGGAGGCCACATTTCGACGATGGGGAAGTGGCTGCAGTCGAGCCGCCAGATCAGTACCTATCACATTACAGACTCTCCTTTGGAGCCTGTCAAGAACACTGAATATATATATATATCTATGTGTATGTTTATATATATGTCTGTGTGTATGTGCATGTATGTATATATGTATGTATATATTTATATATATATATTAATGAATGGATAGAAAGGAGAAAGAGAGAGAAGGAAAAGCAAGGAGGGGAAAAGAAAGTATATATGGAATATATATATATATATATGTGGGTACGTATGTGTATGTATGTATTTTTTAATATTAGTAATATTTTTATAATTATTTTGTTATTAGTGATAAAATTTAAATTTTTTACATATGTATTTATTATTATTATTATGTCATTTTTCATCATATTTCGATTTCTGCTTTGGTCTCACTACCAACCAAGTCTGCGGGGAGACCTAAGGCAGGTAGTGGCGTGTTGTTATGGCTCCATTTCATGTTTTTCTATCTTCCATATCATCCATAGCATTTTATAGATAAAGTTTTCCTTAGTGTGTGGGCTGTACTTAATAAGACAATTTTTTGTATATCTCTTAAGCTGGGGTTTCCAGGGATTCTTTCAATGTGTTGTTTTGTTCCATTTTTTATCATTCCAAGTGCACCTACTATCACTGGCACAACTCTTGTTTTCAATTTCCACATTTTTTCTATTTCAATTTCCAGGTCTTTATATTTTGACAGTTTTTCAAATTCCTTGATTGCTATGTTACAATCCGCTGGACAAGCCATATCAATTAATAGACAAGTTTTCTCCTTCTGGTTTTTAACAATAATGTCTGGCCTGTTTGCTTCAATTTTTCTGTCTGTGTAGATGGTGTAATCCCATAGAATGGTTACATCTTCTATTTCTGTAACCGGTGCTGGGTGATGTTCATACCAGTGTTTGTTTACAGATTTTCCATAATGTTTGCACATTGCCCAATGTAAATATTGCCCAACTCTATCGTGGCGATTTTTATATTAATTTGGGGCAAGCACAGAACAGCCTGCGATTAGGTGGTCTATTGTTTCTTGGTGTTTATCACAAAACCTGCATTTTGGATCCATATTATTATGCATAATATTTGCCTGAAAGTTTCTAGTGAAAAGACTTTGGTCTTGTGCTGCAAGAATAAATCCTTCAGTTTCAGACTTTAATCCAGATGCACGTAACCATCGATGAGTATTAACTTTGTCAACATTGGATTTATTAGCACGTTCTGGATATTGGCCATGCAGAGGTTTGTCTTGCCAGCGCTGTTTCATCTGTTCAAGAGCTTTATCTTTGGCTTTCATTTTCATATTTTTTTGCCGCAATAGTTGGTTTTTGGCTTCTGTTTTGCTTTTCTACAGAATCTACTAACTGTAAATCTTGTTTGTATTTACTGCCTTCTTTTATTATTGAATATTTTTTCTTTATTTCTTCATGTTGCCTTACTAATTGTATCATCCAATCCTTTGTTGTTTCTATGTATGTTAGTAAGCCAATAGTTGTTGTCTTGTATGACAATTCCAGCTGAATAAGACCTCTTCCACCTTCTTTACTTATTATTATTATTATTATTATTAGTATTTTTAATACTAATGTATTAATATTATTTAAGATTTTTTAATATTATAATTATTGCTATTATTATTAATGTTAAAATTTTTTCACATATATTTATTATTATTATTATTTTTATTATTATAAATTATTACTATTGTTTAAGACATTTTTTAAGATTGTATTTTAATATTTTATTTATCATCTTATATAAGTGTTAATTATTTTAACTATATTTATATTCCATGTCATGTTTCTCTAAGAAAGCAGATCGATTGCAATAGACGCTATGTCGATGTAAAACGTTAATTTCAAGTGCCTTTCTATCTATACTGTTCGTTCTATTTCTTTCCTTTTTTTTTTCCTTTTTCTTTCTCTTCTTTCGGTTTTAATTTTCTATATTTGATTTATAATTTTCTTTTATAAGTTTTAATTATTTTAACTATATTTATAATATAACACTACTTGCTGTTATCTTTTAATTTGTAATAAAAACATGATTTAACATTTATTTGTTTTTTTACCGTAAATTTATTCCATTATATTTAAAACTAAATTTTAATGTTAAATTTCCATGTCATGTTTTTTTAAGAAAGCCGATCGTTTGTAATAGACGTTGTATCGATGTAAGACGTTAATTTCTTTACCTTTCTATCTATACTGTTCGTTCTCTTTCTTTCTTTTCTTTTTCTTTTCTTTTTCCTTTTCTTTTTCTTTTTCTTTTTCCTTTTCTTTATCTTTTTTCCGTTTGAATTTTCTATATTTTATTTATAATTTTCTTTTATAAGTTTTAATTATTTTAACTATATTTATAATATAATATTATTAGCGGTTATATTTTAATTTGTATTAAAAAGTATGATTGACAATTTATTTTATTTTTACCGTGAATATATCCCATTATTATTAAAGCTAAATTTTAATGTTAAATTTCCATGCCATATTTTTCTATGATAGCAGTTGAATTGCAATTGACGCTTTAAGACGTTAGCTATTTTCTCTTTATACTGTTCGTTCTTTTTCCTTTACTTTTCTCTGTCTTTCTCTTCTTTGTTTTATCAACTGTCTATATTTTACTTTTCTTTCTCTCTTTGGGGTTTTTGAATGAGCTATGAATTGTTTTTTGTAGATTACCGCTACAAATGTCAATTCTAGACACAGGCACGTGAGCGTCTGTGTGTAATTATTATATTTTTTTCAGGATACATTTTTTTCAGGATTATTTTGAATATTATTAAATGCTGTATCTTTTGGGTCTGACGAGCAGCTTTTTGCTGCGAAATACGTATTATCCATGAAATTGTAGATTATCTAAATTTTTTATGAATTATATTACTCTGTTAATTAAATAAATAAATTTAACATTGAGTTCTTTTGAGTTCATCTCTATCAAAATTTACCGGACTTATTTACCAAGTATTCTACGTTTTATATATATATATATATATATATATATATAGTGATGATCTATATATATTTTATATATATATATATATATAGTGATGATCATCCACGTATACTGTCTTAATATGTATAGGAAAGAATATTAATAAAAAGTTTTGAATTTAAAAATGTACTTTTTTAAAACAGTATTTGTTTATTTTTATTATATTTTTATATTTCAGACCGTCCTCAGACTTGTTTCTGATGAAGGACCGAGGACGGTCTGAAATATAAAAATATAATAAAAATAAACAAATACTGTTTTAAAAAAGTACATTTTTAAATTCAAAACTTTTTATTAATATTCTTTCCTATATATATATATATATATATATATATATATATATATATATATATATATATATAAAGCGGATTTAATAACAAATTAACGTATAATAAACCTACAGTAGACTCCGATTCATCTAGAAGAAAAAGGAAGATAATTTGATTTAACCCTCCTTATTGTAAACTAACTAATATTAATATTGGTAATTTTTTTCTCAAATTAGTAGACAAACATTTTAATAACAATAATCCTTTACGGAAAATTTTTAATAGGTTCACTCTAAAAATCAGCTATTCTTGTACCTCAAATATAGACAATATCATAAATTCCCATAATAGACATATTCTAATGAATTTAAGTAATACTGACTCTGGGTCCGGAATTTTGAATGATTGCAATTGTAGCTCTATGGACGCCTGCCCGGTGGAGGGCAAATGTAAATCCGCCCAGGTAATTTATGAAGCCCGCATTTCTCCATCAAACAACAAAAATAATTACCGGACTTATATTTGGTATGTCCGCGGGACCTTTTAAGCAGAGATTTTACAACCGCAGGTATTCATTTTCGAATCCGGGTCAAAAATACCAGACAGCCCTTTCACGGAGATCCTGGAAAATGAAGGAAGAAGGGCGGGATCCTGTAATTAGCTGGAAACTAATAGGTTCAGCCCGTATTGCGAGGAATTTCCGTGATAGGTGCTGTCTGTGTCTGCTAGAAAAAATTCTGATATTAAAGTACTCTTACCAGAACCGACTCCTGAATTTTCGAAAGGAATTCATAAGTAAATGCCGTCATAAAGCGTGTTTTGTGAACACTTAAATTTTAAATTCTTATTTTTAATTTTAGGATGTTATATATAAATTTAATGTTTTTTGATGAATTACTTTAACTTTAAATAGTATTTAACCCCTCTACCTTCCTCTCCCAGTCTGCTCTGTTTGTCTACTTTTTTTAAAAAAAAATCCTAATTTAACCCCCGATTTCATCTGCTAGTATCTATAACTTTTTCACTTCATAATTTTTATAAATGTTTATATAAAAATGTTTTTTAAAAATTAATTTTTATAAAAAAGAAACAAAAATTTTTAATTTATAGTTTTCTTTTATCTTTATTTTTATTTTTATCTTTATTTTTATCTTTATTTTTATCCTTATTTTTATCTCTATCTTTATTCTTATGTTTAATTTATTTTTTTATTATTTTTTATTATTTTTTATTTTATTTAGTTTATCGATACCTATAGGTATCTTAAATCAGATTAACTTGAAATTTTTTAAATTTCTAATTATTTATCTACTTTTTTTTCCCCTAAACTTGCTTTTTCAAAAAAAAAGTCTCTGTTTTCTAATATTTTAACCCATGTATAAGGTTATGTTTGTTTGACACGTTTCTAATATGAAAATTCTTTTTTTCTTTTCTCTTCCATTTTTCCTTTCTATTCTTCCCTTTCTTTGTCTGTAATATATTTTTATTTATTTTTATTATTTTTCTTACCTCCCACTTCCCTTCCTGTTTTGTTTAACCCTATTCTCAATTTAACACCACCCTAACCCCTTCCTTCGTAAGCTAGACGAATCCAAATGTTCTATTTCTTCATTTACAACACTATCTAAAAGTTAAAATCTAAAATTAGACATGAATTACTTCCTTAATTTTTTGAGACGAAAATTTTCTAAATCTTAACCGTCATTTTTTATTTTCTTTTTCCTTTTCTTTTCTTTTCTTTTTATCTTTCTTTCTTCTTATTTTTATTTCTATTTTGAATAGAAGGACAGTTACTGAGGTGATGTAAAATCTCTCTTAGGGATTTTATGTCGAAATGTTCATTCAACATTTTTGAATATTGAAAATTTACTTTATTATATATATATATATATATATAATAAAGTAAATTTTCAATATATATATATATATATATATATATATATATATATATATATATATATATATATGAAATAAAATACATTTCGAATTTCAAAACCGTTGTATGATCATTTCTACATGAAATGCCTAAGAGAGATTTCACATTTCATCGGCAACTTGCCTACTCAAAATGAAATAAATTATTACCAGCGTAAGTTCAAATATTTCAAAACTTTACGTCACAGAAAAAACTAGATGGGTGAGATTAATAAGTAGATAGTAATCAATGTTTATTTTTAGATTGAGTTGTAAGTGAAAAATATAAAAATTTGGCTTTGTCTAGCTCTAAAAAGGGGAAGGGAAAGTAAAGGAAGAAATAGGAAGTAGTGTTTGACAGGGAAAGACGCTAGGGACGTGTTAACAAAACTAGTGTTTTAAATGGGATGAAGTTATTAGAAAAAAGATTTTTAGAAAAAAAATATATGGGGGAAAAAACTGACATATAATTTATTTAAATTTTATTAAATTAATTTAATTAATTATAAACCTAGATTTAAATTAAAAATAAATTAAATTTAAAAAAATGTTTTATAAAAAATTTAAAAAAAATATATATCCATACATGTAGGGAAAATTGGGGGTTAAGTTAGTCTCAATATCCTTACTTCTTAAAAGGTTGATATTAATAAGAGAAAGGAAGAGGAAGGTCGAGGGGTTCAAATTTAATATTTAAAAGTTTAATTAATCAATCACTCAAAAACAGTTTAATTTATATTTTCTCTCCTAAAAACAGAATTTAGAACTTAAATTTTAAATGTTCACAAATTTCGCCCTCCACCTGGATCATTTTCTAATATTAAAATGTTAATTAGGATCGGGTCTTTTCTGCTTTTTCTTTTGGATTTTTGTTTATATATATATACATATATGTATGTGTGTGTGTGTGTGTGTGTGTGTGTGTGTGTTAACCTTTCATGACTAAAACTACTTTTCCGCTTTAACGACGGCTACTTGTCAGGCAGTGTAATAATATCTTCAGACTTACTTATTTCTATATTACTGTTTACTAACACTTCCTTTGAATATCTTGTTTCTCGTTATACTAATACACTATTTTGAACCTACCTTCTTGTTCTGTGTCTTACTTCCGGTACAAACCGGCCACTCCAACTTTGCGGCGAAGTTTCACCACAACTCCACAACAAATAGGCGATGAAAATCCACAAAAGCTTTGAATTAATTAGTAAGACTTTTATCACTAAATTATTATTATCTCAAGTAAAATCTTAAAATCTAAAAATATTTTCTAGCTTTAAATAGTAAAATAATAAGCTGTGGAAAATGAATCAATCAATCATGTTCACAGCAATTTTGAATTCATTTCAAGGCTTAGACTTATATTAGGTCTCATTCAGTGGTTTTCTTTATTTAAATAAGTTAATTGAAAGAATAAACATAAGTAATGTAAAGCTGATAATAAAACCGTAACCAACTGAAAGATTTGTAATTTGCAATTTATGATTCTATATTTGCATTTGATCAATTACCAAAGCCAGAATTTGGACTAAGTTCAATGAATGAACAAAAACATTAACTTTAACATCAACAAGAACAATATTTTCATTATGTAAAAGACAACAAACAAAAACAATAGTCACGAAGAAGGAACATGGTAATTGCTTTTGATTTTGTTTTTATTTGTTTCAAGGTAAATTGATTCCAAGCTAATCTTCTTCTTCTTCTTCTTCTTCTTCTATGTGCCCTGTCCCTTCAGGACGTAGGCGATCATGGATCTCCACGTCTCTCTATCCCTTGTGGCTCTTAGTATGTTTGCTCCTGTTGCTCCTGGCAACCCCCGTTCCGTCATCCACCTGATCAGACTCTGCAGATATGTTATCCGCTGCCTTCCTCTGTCTCTCCTTCCTTCTATCTGACCAGTCAGTATCAGGTTCTCCAGGCTCTCCTTCCTCATTGCATGTCCCAGGAACTTCAGTTGTCTCTTCCTGATGCTCAGCATCAATTTCCTTTTTGTTGCCATTCTTTCTAACACTTCGTCGTTGCTTGTATGCTCAGTCCACGATATCCGTAGCATCCTTCTGTGGAACCACATTTCGGCCGCTTCCAGTTTTTTTCCTCATTTTCGATGATATTGTCCAGCATTCACAGCCGTACTGAAGAACTGACATCACGTAGCAGTCTAGCACTCTTTTCTTCGTTTCTATTGAGATCTTCCTGTGTGTTAGTATTTTGCTCATCTTCTGAAACGCGTCCTTTGCCATGCCAATTCGCCTTCGGATCTCCGTGTCGCACTTTCCATCTCCTGTTAGAACACTTCCTAGGTACTTAAATTCTTGGACTTGTTTGATTCTGTTATCCCCCACCTGTATTTGGCATTTTGGGTTGTATCTTTTGCTGATGACCATGCACTCAGTTTTCTTAAAGTTTATTTGTAGTCCCTTCTTGTCACTCTCCACTGCTACTTTCTGTATGAGATCTTGCAGTTTCCTTTCCGTGTCCGCAATCAGTACTGTATCGTCCGCGTATCTTATGTTGTTCAGGTTGTGGCCTCCAATAATAAATCCTGGTGTGTCATCTAGGGTCCTCAAAATATTCTCGCTGTATAGGTTGAACAAATCCGGTGAAAAGACACATCCTTGTCTTACGCCTTTTTCTATCTTTGTGTATCTACTGAGGTCGTTACCTGTCCGTATGCAGGCCGTTTGCTGCCAGTAGAGATTCTTGATTATTCTTATATCTTTGCCGAAAATGTCGAGGTTGCCTATCATTTCCATCAATTCTTTGTGTCGTATTTTGTAGAATGCTTTCGCGTAATCAATGAAGCATAGGTACAAGTCCTTCTTCATTTGTAATGCCCTTTCAGAGAGCATCCTAATCATGAATATGGCGTTCCTTGTTCCAGTGTCTTTGACGAACCCGCACTGTTCCTGCCCTATCTCTGGACTGATTCTGCTTCTCGCTCTATTCATCAAGCTAATCTAGTAATACTTTAATATCAAGAAATACTTTGAAAAATTTATAAGACTTGAAAAATTATTAAAGTCAAATCTACAGAGGATTATACAATTACTATTTGCTTTCGATCTTCACATAGCATTGAATCTTGTACTGCATTTTGTATGCAGCATTTTGCCAAGTTAATCTCTCACCCACCTCAGTGAAAAATACTTATTATTTTCACTCTATTCTTAAGAGGACTATATAGTACTTTCTTTCGTTCTAAGAAATTTAGGCTTCGTTTCCTAATATTTTATCGGACTGTAACTTTTCTTTATTCTTCAAATCTGTGTAACTAGATTTTATGCAGCCAATCCATGGATTCTTGTCCGCAAAATTTAATGACTATCACCCCCTAGAAGCTCCCAAAGATAAAATAATACACAAGATTATTTAAACACCTGAGAAAAAAAAGAAAACAAAAGAAAAAGAAAAAAGAAAAAAACAAACTAAACCAATCGCAATATGCAATAGAAGTAGATAAGTTCACCTATCATCTCGTTCACATTCTTTCCCGGTCTCTTGAACAGGAATAGTGATTTATTCCTTGGTTATTGTTTAAATTGGGTTTCGTGTTACTTTCAAAGTCTCACTCTCTTTCACTCCCAGTAGCCCCTTGCATCTAAGTAGCATTATCGCCTTCCTTGGTGAAAATTGATTAAAAAATATGTGGAGGAAAAACAAAAGCAAGAATAAGAATATGTTTCTGAATATTTTACTAAATAATGCATATAAATAATATAATTCTATGCAATATTTGTACACTGCAGTCTATTTACGATTATCTTACTTGATTACGTGACAATTTTCATCGGGGAATTTCCAAGGAATTGAATTGGCTTCAGGCCAAAACAGCTCACTTTTCACTATTGTATCGATAGCGTTATTTATATCGAATCTTAAAACCATAGAAAATACATTAACGAATGACATGTTTATTTTAAATGTTTTTTTTTCATTTGACAAACTTTAGTTTCAGAAATGATTCTTGAAATATGAAATGATAAATGGAAGAAGAAGAAGAAGAAGAAGAAGAAGAAGAAGAAGAAGAAATGCCTCGATAAGTATTAATGTTTGTTTATCAAAAACATTGTAAAATCATTGAAAAAAACAACATTAAATAGAATTATCGTTTTTTTAATACATGAGATGATTTAGATTTTCATGCTTGCTAGTTTCTCATCATCGTCAGCCGTATAAACAACATACAAAACAATACATAAAGTTTTAGATCAAACTATATCGGTTTAAATGTATATATATATATATATATATATATATATATATATATATATATATATTAGATAAAATTTTCAAAATTCAAAGGTGTCGGATGTACATTTCGACATAGGATCTCTAATAGAAATTCTACGTCACGTCAGCGACATTGTTTTTTCCAAATGGCGAAGGCCCTGGGTTAGAGTGTGGAGGGGTTTTAGGTTAACAACGGTCACAAAGTAGAAAAGGACAGAGCTGGTAGTCGTGGGGTTACAGGGTGTTAAAACGGTATATTTAGGAAGGGGAGGAATAGGATTTCATATTTTATAAAGATAGACAACTAAATGAGTTAAATTACTTTCTTAAGTTTAAGATTTTGGGCTATTTGAAGAATTGTGTTTAGGCGAGAAGGAATGGGTTTCAATATAAGATTTTAACATTTTTATTTAAGTTTATTTGATTAAACCTTTTAGGTAGAAGCAAGTTAAATACCAATTACAGGAAGTTATCAGTTTAAAAATTATTAGAGAAAAAATATTAGAGAAAAAATATATATATACATAAATGTGTTAACCAAGGAAAAAGGGGTTTAGTAAAAGAATCCATATTTTCTAAAGATAGGCAATTAAAGGAGCTTGGGATAGGAAGGTAGGGGGGGGGGTTAGAATTCCAGACCTAGATTCAGCATTGCGCAAGTTCACCAGAATACTCCTATTATGGGAACTAATAAGGCTGTCCATATTCGGGGTGCAAGAATAACTAATTTTAAGGGTGTACCCATTAAAAATATTCCGTAGAGGTTACTGTTATTAAAATTTTTGTCTATTAGCTTGAGAAAATATTTACCAATATTGATGTTAGTTTACAATAAGGGGGGTTAAACCAAATTATTTTTCTTTTGCTACAGTTTACTTTATTTTTATTTTTGGATGATTCGGAGTCTATTGTAGGTTTATTATATGTTAACTTGTTCTTATATCCGCTTTTTTGAAGGGCCTTATTGTAAAGGTTTTTACTTGCGTTGAAAGTTTTAATGTTGGATGATAATTGGTTGATTCTATTATTCACTATATTGGGTATCTGTTTTATAATATTTTTGGGGTGGTTGGATGAAATATTAATATAAGTGGGGGAACTATTTTCTTTGAGAAATGGTTGGTGGATCCATCATTTAAGTTAAGGGTGATGTCTAGATAGTTTACAATTTTAAGATTAGAGGTGACTTCGACTTTAAAACCGAGGTACTTCAGGGCTCTAATTATTTTTTTGTGTATCCTACTTGTGTAGGGCCCATTGGAATTAGGGATAATTATTAATCCATCGTCCCGATATAGGCCTAATTGTTTTGGGTCTAAAAATCTGCTTAGAATATCTAAATTGTAAATTCCCACAAGATCTGCCACCTGGGATGAATCATATGCTCCCATAAGGACGTCAAAAATCTTCCTCAGCCCCTTTGTCCATGCGGAATCATTAAAGGTGAGAATGGATTTTCTGGCCGTAAAGATAATTTCGTAGTCCCTATCCGAAATGTTCACGTAATTTTTAGCAAATCTTAAACAACTCTCAAGAAGGTCCCTTGATATATAGGAATATAAATCGGCAATATCGAATTTAAGGAAGGTGGAGTTAGATTTGTTTTTGATGTTGTTAAACCAGTGTATCGTATCTGAAGAACTTTTTCAAAGGTTTGGTTGTAGATTCAATAGTAGCTTCTCTATTATATTTTTTAGAATTTCCCTTTTGTAGGATTAATTAGCCTGGTTTGTACCTTGTTTTGGAAATTTGGTTTGTGGTCCTTAAATAAAACGTAAGCTTCTTTAGTGGTGATTTTGCCAATTTTGTCACTAATATTTAATTCTTTGGCGAATTTGGCTGTGTCGGTATTAATTTCAGATAATGCTAGGTTCCTTCTGTCTACTTTGTAAATACTAGTTAGGTTATTTTTAAGGACACTTATGTAATTTAAAGGATCACATTTATAAATGTTGTTAGATTTGTCGGATTTTACCCATAGGTGCTTAGATTTTTTCAGGTTTCTAATATCTGATTTTAGTAAGTTCTGGAATTTATTTGAAGCCCCACAGAATTTGATTTTGGGGATCAGGTCGAAAAGGTCCTTCTCGAAAGAGTTCAGAAATCTGCATACGGGTGTGTGTGCTGGGTCCTCAGGTTAAAGGAATCCGTGGAATGATGTGCAGAGTCTGTAGAGCGGAGAAAAAAGTGTGCCTTCCATCGAAGTCTCCTTATGAAGTTTTCAATTTTTTCGGTGAGGTGAAGGAGAAAAGAGTGAGTGTTTGGGTAAGGAATATTTTTTCAGGAATAATCCGTAGTAAACTTCTCCATTTTGGAACAGCAGAATGAATAGTTGAAAGATCCGGGAATGAACCAAGAGAGCTCAACCACCGAAGGTGTGGGAGCAAAATATTTTTTTTTGTTTTTCTTTAATCCGAAGTGGAAGAGTAAAAAGGTAAATTCTAAGAACCTGATCCTAATCAATATTAAAAAAATTTAACATTAAAAAGTGATGCAGGCAGAGAGCTCAATGTATTAAGAATACAGAGCCAATATAAATTAGATAAAATTTTCAAAATTCAAAGGTGTCGGATGTACATTTCGACATAGGATATATATATATATATATATATATATATATATATATATATATATATATATATATATATCCTACGTCTATCGTATAAAAGTTTCATGCACGACGCAATTATCAAGTACATATTAGGAACTGACTGTTTCTAAATTTGAATGTTTTTAAAAGTTATATTACAATGATCACTGTCCTATTAACACCATATAAATATTTATATATGGGTATGTACCTGTGTGTACACACTTATGTATATTTATTTATACTAATAAGGTAAGCATCTCAAGTGAATCTCAACATATAATATCTCTTATTTCTTTAAAACAATTACAATAACATATATGTCAATGTGAGATTTTATTATGCAACCTGAGAGTTGTTCTTTCTATTGTGAATGCATACTTATAATAGTTATTAGCTTTTTTCCATTCAAATATATTAGATTATCACACATAAATTGCCGCACGTTATAGGGAATGAATAAAACGCTTCTGAAATGTCAAATAACTAATTTATTTAGTTGAAATGGGCACCATGTTGATGAATGACTGTTCTCTAACGTGCCTCTAAATTCTTAATCCCATCTTTGAAAAAATTCTCATCCTTTGATATGATAAACAGTTCAAATACTTCGATTACCTCTTCATTATTGGAAAATATGTTATTGTTCATGGAAAACTCAAAATACTGAAATAAGTGATAATCAGTAGGGGAGATATTAGGTTAATATGGAATTTCATAATTCAGGTTATGCAGCTTTTGAACAGTTGATTGAGAAACGTGTGATCGTGCGCTGTCGGGCAGGAAAATTGGTCCATCCCTATTCACATGTCTAGAATGTTTCTTTTTCAATTTTTCGTGCATTCCTATTTCTCCACGATACGAGGTTTGTATTATTTTTTCCCCCTGAGGCAAAAGTGTATAATGAATAACACCCTTGAAAAACTACCATACAGTAAACATTAACTTTTTAAGTTGCAGTGAAGGTTTCTGGCATTTTGTGGTGCTGTGGATATTGACTCAGAACGACAAATCGGGAAGCCGAGTTCAAATTCCAGTTGAATTCCTTGCATTCACTTACACACAAATACCCTTGGGAAATGTATTAATCCTGTAGTTATAAGTTAAGTAATAGGACAGATTGGGTTCTATAGCCTTGACTGACAACCAGTGTACTGCAGTAAGCAATTGCGGGATAATCTTTTATCCAGTCAGTCATGTCTCTTTCGAGACATGATCACCCACAGCGTGATGTATGGCACTTAACTGACTGATTTACTGATTCACTTGCATCTAACCACTGGCCTACGCCGTAACTGTTGTCAAAGAGTATCCATTTCTCATTGAATGTAATGATTCGATACAAAAATGGTTCTTTTTCCATTTTGTACGCATACAGTTAGATTAAACGACATTGTTTTCAGTGTAGTCATTTTCATTGGGCTTATGAGTAACAATATATTGAAAGTAAAATTATCTGGAAAATAAGAGTCAGAAATAAATAAAACTTTTTATATACTAAGGACGTTAGTTTGTTAGACGACTGGATCAATAACCAACCAAAAATGCGTCATTTCATGTGTGAGAACCTAATATAAAGATTACCAATATTTGATAACCAAGAGAGAAACAAGATATTATAAAATCATTGAGTGATAGCAATGCAGCATGAAAAATTGCGAAAATGTTGAACGAAGATCACAGAACAACCTAAAAAGAAAATGAAAGCCACTTGCAAGATAAAAAAGGAAAACAAATTAATTTATAGATTGCTAAAAGAGATATGGGTAAAATTAAATGGGTAATAAACAGTGAAGTACTCCTGAGAGATTTAAAAACCTACATAACATGAAAGCAATCAAACTACTATCTTTAAGCAACCATCACAAAAGGAAGGTGTAGGCTGGGTGGAAAGTACATAAAAACTGAGTTCGCAACATTTATTTTACTGAAGAATGTAGAGAGAGTTTGTATAAAAATGTCTGGGCTAGGGTTCGAAATCTTCATAAAAATGGCAAACTAAAATTTATTTAGGAAAGAATAACGAAGAGGCGGAATAATGTGTTTGGCTAATATTGTAGGCTGTAAAATTATAGGTTCTTTCAAAGTTTATGATGGTATCATGATAATTGAAGAGAATTATGGTAAGTTCTTAGATATGTTTTTAGAGTGGTATAATCATTTAGCCTAAACGATATATTAATAGAATCGCATTTAGGAATGAACGTATAAGACCGATTTCAATATAATTAATTTTTTGTGATCTTTTTTAGATTCCGAAACAAGATTTTCATCTGTATTTGTTGTATTAAAATTTTCTAATAATGATTTGTAAGTATTTATCATTTTTATCAGTTGTAAGACTTTATTTTTTTACCCAAGCCACAAAGCAGGTTACCTAAACAGAGCAGTGGCAATGTGAAATCAAGTTCAAACTAATCCCATAGTTGATATAAAATCGATTTTAAATTAACGATATTAACTTGAAATCCGAAAAATTCGAAGTTTTTACACGATTCTTCTTTACCTTAAACGTTTTACCTTTTAGTTTGTACCCGTATTTTTAGTCTGTATCGGTATTTTTAGTTTGTACTTGTATTTTAGTAGACGAACCATTTATTTTAAACATTATTTTATTTTGTTTACAGGCCTGCACACACAAGAAACAATTATTAAAGAAAATGAACCTTCCTTTGCAGGAGAAACCAGCGTTTAATCCGACATGCCTACGAAGAACTTCACAACACAAACAAGGTTTTATTTTGCCTTTAAAATACAACACACCCGTGGAAATTTTTCTCAAAAATGATTAATGATCAGTTTCGTATTCGGAATGAAAACAATTTCAAAAGGATTTATGAACTTTATTTTATGTATAATATTTGAATGGTTCGAATTATTGCCTTCATCTTTGTTGGCATATTCACGACATTTCGATCGTTGTATGCTTCGTCCGAAACGGGAGAAACGTTGTGAATATGGATACAAGTATGAGGACAACAGTCCAAACAATATAAATAGTGGGAATAACTACAATTCTCAGAAATATAGAAATAAACATGGCGTCTACTCAAATACGGATATGCACTAAAACAAAGTTTAAAGTAATAAAAGAATGTTGGATTAAAATATGAAATCCATGAATTCTTTCACAAACTTAATATTGCAAGAAAATATTGCAGTCTATATGGTGCAATTGAGAAGGTACCGTTGTAGTGGATGAATGCCGTCCACTTACTAATTTATATTTTAACGGTCGACTCGACGTAACATTCGTTAAGGTTTGAAGCAAGATTTATGAATGAACAAGAAGGCGAAAGTAAACGGAAAAACAATATATTGAAAAAGGTTACATAGTGTTGAGAAAGCATGCATAAGAAGTTGTAGAGTCCGGTTTCAATGAAAGTTAATGTCAGAGAAGAAAATTAAGAGAATAAAAAATATATGCGCCACTAACTGCTACCCGCAATTAGTGCGCGTGTGTGTGTATGAGTTAGGGAGGCATGTCTGTTCTTGTCTGCCCTCGCCCCGGGACGAAATCCTAACTGCTGTCTCACGTGCTGTTTTCGGTTTTTAAAGGCTTCGTTTTTGGCGGGAACTACGACTGTCACGTAGACGCCGCGTGACCATGCGTATGTATGTGTGTGTGTGGGTGTCAATGTATGAGACCTACAAATAGCCCCCCTAGATTGAAACAAAATATTACAAATATTTTTTCAATATGTCCGTATATATGGTGGTTTGGTTACGTTGATGATGATGCCTGTAGTAGTAGTAGTAATCATGCCAAAAATGACAGAGAAGGCTGGTTGCTGAAAAAAAAGGTGGGGGCACAGACGTTGCTCATAGGTGTGGGAGGAGGTTGCTGAAACGTCTGACTGCTGGTCAGCCATATTGGATTCTCAAAAAGCACATGGTGAAATGGAAAAATGAGAAAAATTTGTGAAAGGTGAATTTTTTTTTTTTGGTTGTCTCTCGTAGGCTGAAAAGAAGAAGAGTCTGGAATGCGATGCGCGTGAGTAGGGATTTTGCTGCAGTGTCCCCTATCAGAGTGCCAGGATGCGGCATGCTCTGGAAAATTCTCGGTAGTTGATGTGTCTGTTAAAGATCTTCTAATTTATTCCAATGCTCCACGTTGAGTTTCTTGCGTTTGTAAGAGTTTCCGTGTTTTGCTGTACGTGTGGATTTTTATGTTGGTGTTAGAAGAATTAACAGTTGGTTATAAACTTTGATTTGCAAAGTGGTTGATTGAGGCTTGTTGATACCGAGTGTACGCGTTTGAGAGAACTAAAAAGATATCGAGATGTAATGTCGAATTTTCTGGAGGTCTCAATTCTCCAGTGTTAATAATTCGGCTTGTCGATTTCCTCAGTGTTCTGGTTGAGAAAAAAAAGGCGTCTTTAAGTCGACGTTGTGTTTGGTTGAGTGACATTGCGTTGAATGCTGAAAGAAACGTCTTTAAGTCGACGTTGTGTTACTCTTTTTCTGGAAAACCTGGGAGAGAGAGATGACAGTTGTGCTGTCTAGTGTGCGATTGTAAAAATTCTGTGTGGGGTCGCCATCTTGGAGTCCTGTAGAAAGAGTTGGGAGATAACGGCGTTGAATAGTAGTTCTTGTTGATAGACACAGAAGAATGCTGAGTTCCATTTCCAACGATGCTGGACTGAATTACGCCGAATCGAGATCACGTCGGGGTCACCATTGTAGTGGACGATAGGCGGTTCACTTACTAATTTATATTTTAACGGTCGACTCGACGTAACATTCGTTAAGGTTTGAAGCAAGATTTATGAATGAACAAGAAGGCGAAAGTAAACGGAGAAACAATATATTGAAAAAGGTTACATAGTGTTGAGAAAGCATGCATAAGAAGTTGTAGAGTCCGGTTTCAATGAAAGTTAATGTCAGAGAAGAAAATTAAGAGAATAAAAAATATATGCGCCACTAACTGCTACCCGCAATTAGTGCGCGTGTGTGTGTATGAGTTAGGGAGGCATGTCTGTTCTTGTCTGCCCTCGCCCCGGGACGAAATCCTAACTGCTGTCTCACGTGCTGTTTTCGGTTTTTAAAGGCTTCGTTTTTGGCGGGAACTACGACTGTCACGTAGACGCCGCGTGACCATGCGTATGTATGTGTGTGTGTGGGTGTCAATGTATGAGACCTACACCGTTGTCTCATTGGATAAACTAATCGATTGATCCGAAAAAACAGTGTTTCCAATTAGGACGGACGTAATGCTGAATCAAGACAATAAAAGATTACATGTAACTTAGGTGACCAAATAAAAATCGTAAAAGGTTTCGCTGAGAAGATTGCATTCACCACTTCTATTCAATAGATATTGTCTCATCCGATTATTATTTATTTTGGGCTTTACAGTATTGTCCTAATGAAGAAAACATATGTATATAAGCGCCATTGTAGGTAATAATAAGGGAATAGATAATTATAATGTTCATATTGTTAAATATTATGACATTTAAAGCGCAAGATAGAAGACTTGTTTTTGTAATGCATTGGATTTAATTTACCTGCTTTTATAAACAATATTATAATAAGAATGACGAGATTGAAAAACAAAACTTAACTAGGTGCTCATATTTCTGCAGGCAAAGAAAAGGCTAAAACGATACTTTTGCGCTGACTGTTCTGTGATTCCAAAGGAATTTCCATGTGAAAAAAAGTAATTTATCTTAAAATAACTCGAGTTCCTTGAGGATATCGAAAGTTGGTGTCCTACGTGGAAGGAAACTTGGAACTGTCATAGGCGATTAATAACTTCATTAACGACTTGCGTGATACGACTTTTGTGCAAATATTTTGAGATAATGCCAGGTTTTCACGAGTACGCGCACACACAGACACAAACACATATACAAGTATAGCAACCACGTAGGCGTTTGCGTTTACACCTACGGTTGTAAGTCGATTCTATTAGGAAATATGTGGGGAGAAAGTATGAAGGAATAGGAAAGAGAGGGATAGAGAGAGAGAGAGAGAGAGAGAGAGAGAGAAAGAGAGAGAGAGACAGCCACAAAGAGAATAACTGAGATAATGAGAAGGCAAAAGAAAAAAGCAGAAAGAAAGATAACATAAACGAAGAAAGAAAGTAGACAGATCGAGAAGTAAGTAAAGGAAAATGCAAAGCGAGTATTGGGAACGTTAAAATACGCAGAGAAAGAAAGAAAAGAAGTCAATAAGAAAGAGGGAGTGTAGGGAAAACAAAGGGAGATAAAATAATGAATGAATCAAATTGAGAGACCTGGATGGGAGTTGAAGTATAAAAAAGAATGAAAACTATAAATAAAACCATAAAGAGAGGGAAACAGAAAAGTGCTAGAAGTGGCTACAAGGAAACACTAGAGAGAATGAACTGCTTTAATTGGTTTCGAAAACAGGTTATGACGGAAGGAAAGATGTAAAGGAAAGTCCCTATATTTTGGGGAATAAAAAATAGTCATAGTGTCTATTAAAAAATGACTTAGAGTGTGTATGGTCATTGGTCCATTTTTATTTTTGTCTCTACATTCTTTAGTTTAATTCCCTATCCCATCCCTCGTTCTTTTTATGTGCCGTGTTCCTTCAGAACGTTGTCGATCATGGACTTCCACTTGGCTTTGTCTCTTGTCGCTCTCAAAATTCTTCCTCTTCTTATCTCTCCAAAACCCGCTCTGCCATCCATTTGCTCAGGCCTATCAAGTAGTTCTCGCGCTGCTTTTCTCTGTCTCTCTTTCCCTCTATCCGTCCTGTGAGTATTAAATTCTCCAGGCTCTTCTTTCTCATTACATGCCCCAGAAAGTTCACCTATCACTTCCTTATATTAAGTATGAATTTTCTCTTCGTTTCCATCCTCTCCAACACCTCGTTGTTAGTCAGGTGCCCAGACCATGTTATCCTCAGCATCCTTCTGTAAAAACACATTTCTGCTGCCTCAAGCTTCTCCTTCATCCTTGAGAAGATAGTCCAACATTCACTGCGATACAGAAGGACAGATTTCATATAGCAATCTAGCATTCTCTTCTTTGTTTCCAATGATATTTACCTTTCAGTACTCTGGTTAAGGTTTGAAATGCGTCCTTGGCCATGCCCACGAGTCTTTGGATCTCAGCATCGCACTTTCCATCCTCTGTCAGCACGCTTCCCAGGTTTTTAAATTTCTTTACTTGTTTTATTTTAGTTTCTCCGACCCGTAGTCTAGAGTTTTCTTTTTGCTGATGACAATACATTCAGTTTCTTTTTATGTTTATGCTTAGTCCTTTTTTTCTCGCTTTCTCTTGCTACCTTCTGTAGGAGGTCCTGCATTGTCCTTTCTGTGTCTGCTATCGCCACTGTGTCATCTGCGTATCTTACATTGTTGATATTGTGGCCGCCAATGACGAATCCTGGCAAGGGTTTTATTTCTCTCAGAACCGTTTCCCTGCATAATTTGAATAGATCCAGTGAGAAAACACATCCTTGTCTTACGCGCCTTTCTATTTTTGTATAACTACTGAATTCACTTTCTATCCGTACGCAAGCAGTTTGCTACCAATATATATTCTTAATTATTTTAAAGTTTTTTCCAAAAATGTCGAGGATGTCGAGCATCTGTATCAAGTCTTTGTGCCGTACTTTGTCAAATGCCTTTGCGTAGTCTATAAAGCACAGATAGAGTTCCATCTGCATTTCTATTGCTCTTTCAGATAACATTCTCAGTATGAATATCGCGTTCTTTAATAAAGCCACACTATTCTTGTCTTATCTCTGGGCTAATTCTGCTGCGCGCTCCGTTCATCATAATCCGGATGATGAGTTTTGTTGTGTGGCTCATTAAGCTGAATGTTCGGTGAAGTTCACATTCCTTTGCACCTGGCTTCTTAGGTAGTGTTATGAAGATTGATCTGCTTAGGTCCTCCGATATATTGCCGCTGTTGTAGATTTCATTTAATATTTCTGAGAGCCTGTTTATGTCAAAGTCTTCTAAGGGCGTCAACATCTCTATTACGATTCCACCTGGTCCTACTGCTTTGTTTTTCTTCAATTTGGCCATTGCCGATTCCATTTCCGTTTTTAATATTTCTGGTCTATTCATATTTTTGTGTATTGTTGGTTGATCTCTCTTGTGGAAAGGATCAGCAATCTACTCATCTAATCTCTGAAGTATTTTTTCTTTTTCTAGTATGAGTGTACCGTCCTTTGCTTTTATACACCCTGTTGCTGAGCAGGTCTTTTGTCCTGTTAGTTGCTAGGTGACCAGAAATGTTAGTTCCCTGGTAGATGCGGGAACTTTTTTAAAGTTTGTTTTTTCGTATCTGTTGTCGTGTCTGAATAAGTGTGTAATTGTGTGTATGGTTATACGAATGACTGTTTAATTTATCTACGTTCCGCATAAATTTCGTCCAGTCAACTGATTTTCTGTCAGGATTAAGGATTGTAGAGTCGGGGTGTCTATTACTAACACCATTTTGTTCAGTTGCTTGTAAATATTATTATCCATTGTGCAAATATTCATCTGTTGTTTTCATTTTTAAATTTATTCCTTACTCCCTATAGACAAATTTTACATATGGAACTAATAAGATTTTCACAGTCTTTGAGGTATTATGGTAGTTGTAGCAAAAAATGGCAAGTAAAAATATGATGTTTTGGTACAAGGAATATTGTATAGTTATCTTGGGTCAGCGATTGTGGCTAGCTCAATATCGTAAGACAGATGAAAACCAGCCTCTACCTTATCCCCACTTTTGATTTTGTGCCACAACTTTTATATTTTTACGAAAATAAATACCATCTACCATAAAAAATTGTTATATGATTTCAATTTAACCGTATATTTTCTGAAGACTTCTAATTTGAGACAGCGAATATATTGAAAACCTATTAAAAACATATTGAATCATAATGTTTGCAATATAATTGAAAGTTTTTCCTTTTCTATTTTTTCATCTATGAATATGATTAACAAAGTTATATAATGTGAGAATGTGAGGATTGTTACTATATTTATTTAACTGGTGGATATTCCTGTTGATTGTTTCGAATAATGGGAAGAGCATAAAACAATATACTTTGTGAACAAATACGGCTCGTAATTAATTTATTTCCCTTTTAAATTTGAATAATCAGATAAGAGGCAGGCTAATGCAAAGTTCTCGACTTCCCAAAAATATATTCAAATAACCAAACATCAATGGTTTTCAATTCTTGGTCGAACCGAGAACCTTTTAGAATCCTCTTGGAAAATTCAGACACCCAAAACTACTCAGTGAAAAATGTAAAATTAGTAGAACTTTTTTCTTTATTTGTCTGTCTAAAATATAATAGTTTGAAGGGAACAGAAAAGCATTTGTTACTGTCAAAAATATTTAATAAAAATACTAAAATTGAAAACATTTAGTGAACAGTCACTCAATTTCTGGTCGTTTTAATGTACATTACTAAGGCTACTTTTTTAGCCGCTTTATACTAACATCGATTTTTCTTATCACAGCTTGTTATTCTAGACGCAGTATCATAAACATTAACAAAGTCTTCTCGATTCTATCTTCACAAGATGCAAGTTAAATAATCACCAGTGTATTGCTATAGTCTCGTTATATCTACTGACCTGCATTGTAGCCATAGATTTTGTTTTGTCAATATTTGTCAACAATTTATTTCATTTTTACATTCTGTTAAAAACTTTTGTTTTTTACTCAATAATTATCATTGTTTGCCTATTTGAAACAGAATAGATATGCACACATATTAGCTAAATTAATTTTTTCATAAAAACATTTGAAAGACAGCACATGTCAGGCCATCTCAAACTGAAGGAGAGCCTGGGGCAATAGTGAAGCTGATTTAAACACTGCTAAAGAGAATGATTAATGATTTACATGGAAAAATCATATTGTCACATTTCGACAAAATTCATCATAATAGAGTTTTATTTAGAACCTTAACTACTGAAACAATGTAATTAGTTTTGAATGTGATATCTTGGCTCGGAGAATTATCTTTCTATTAATGTACGTTCAACAGCGAAGAATTTCATTTTTAGTTTAAAATCATTTTGTTTTAGCATGATTGTTAGAATTCAATACGTAAGCAACGAAAACATACGTTTCAAATTTATTTAATTGATACTTGTTTATATTGATGATTTTTATGCTTCAGATACATCGATGTTTTAAAGCTCGGATAAATTTTAACATCACTTCTTTCTACCTATTTATTATGTTGTGCAAAATTTTGATAAAAAAACATACGGCTTGTAAAGCTGCAATGAGGCACTTATTGCGACAAACTCAACGAGATTCTAAACATACTGTTTTATCATTCAAGCATCAAAATCTACTGCGAAGAAGATTGGGTCACTATGTCGATCCAGGATGTTTTTTCCACCTGAATCCATCCTGCATATATACAAGTCAACCATCCGTCCGTGCATGGAGTACTGCTGCCATTTATGGTCAGGTGCCCCTGCCGTTCTCCTCAGTGTTCTTGACAAGCTCCAAAGGAGAGTCTGTAATGTGATAGGTACTGATCTGGCGACTCGTCTGCAGCCACTTTCCCATCGTCGAAATGTGGCCTCCCTCTGTCTCTTCTATAAATACTTTCATGGCTTCTGCTCGGATGAGCTTAAGTCACTGATGCCTCCTCTACAGGTGTTTACCCGTGCAACCAGACTGGCAACTGGGTCCCACCCATTCACAGTCAGGTTAGCCAAACGCAGACGACAATTCTACTCCTGCAGCTTCCTCTCTCGCACTTCCCGCCTGTGGAACTCGCTCCCGTATTCTTGCTTTCCTGACGGCTATGACCTCCAGAAATTTAAAAGCAAAGTTAATACTCACCTACTAACCACTGGACTCTAGCTCTCTCCCCTCCCCTGTATAATCTTCACGTTCTCTCCGCCCATGTATCTGTCATTGCACCTGCTTTCTCAGCTTTCTATTGTTCCTTTCTAAGTAGCTTGTACTCCTCACTCTTTTCTAATTAATCTTTCTACATTTATGTAACCCCCTGCACATCAGTGGCGTTTCTGCCTTGCTCGGGGTGAAATGATTAAAAAAAAAAAAAAAAAAAAATTTTCAATACCTGGCAATATATTATTATGACTATCTTAAATGAAGTTGGAGGAAAAACTTATTAGATTATTATAAATTTATTAGTGACTTATCTTTAGAAAGTTATCAATAGATCTATCTTTATCTATATATTAACACCTAATTTAACTAATTTATATATATATATATATATATATATATATATATATATATATGTTGTAGAGGAATATCCTATCCTACCCCGGAATGAATATGGTCCGGTCTATAAAAGACTGTGACTAGAGCGAACTAGATGAGAGCATACGTCACTAGATGGAAGAATATGTCGCTAGACGGAAGCATTCTTCACTAGACGAACGCATACGGCCTAGGCATAGACATTGTCTATTGGATTGTTATACATGTTACTATTCGTTGGTGTTCTTGTATTGTCTATTGGTTTATTGTACTGTGGTATAATAAATCTCTATTAATCTATCTTCAGTGTTAAGTATTATTGTTGCACTATTCTTTTCCTTGATTATCCCTCACGGGATATATCAGATTGGCGACGAAGACTTCGCACTTACGTGGTGTCCGCCAATAAATTAGATTGACAACGAAGATTTGGCAGTTACGTGGGATCCGCCAAAATAGCAGATTGACAACGAAGATTTGGCAGTTACGTGGGATTCGCTAAAAGACCAGATTGGAAAAGATTCGGCATTTACGCGAAGCTCGCCAAATATCAGTTTGGTGACCAAGATTTGGAAGTTTACGCGATTTTAGGAAAAAAAAAAGGCAGTAACTCCTTCTCATATCTCTGACGACATAAAGGTTGAAGCAAAAAGAAAAAGAAGGTGAGAGGTAATTTTTTTACCCCCTCAGAAAAAATAACTACATTTATTTACCGGTAAATACAACTTATTCGTTAGCTATACATATAAAAAAATATGGAACAATTAGCCGAGTTAACAAAGACGCTGGGAGGAGCGGTCCAACGGTTAATGCAAAAAACAGGAAAGCCAACAAAAAGTACAATTGGAGTTTCAACAGCAAATATTAAAACAACAGGAAAGCCAACAAAAAATACAGACAGAGCTCCAGCAGCAATTATTAAAACAACAGGAAAGCCAACAAAAACAACAGGAAAGCCAACAAAAAATTCAAATGGATCTCCAAACCCAAATGATGCTTCAACAAGAGATTTTGAAAAAATTAGTAATAAAGCAGGGCGAACTGAAGGAAGGCTCTAAAGTTTTCTCGGCAGAAGGTAATGCAAACTCGCTTACAGAATTTGTATATAATCCTGAGGAAGGTATTACTTTTCATTCGTATTATAAAAGATACGAATCGATTTTTTTGAGCCGTTGCAAGTCATGGTCTGATGAGGAAAAAAATAATGCTCCTATTAAAAAAGATAGAAACTCAGGAAAATATGAAATATACAAATTTTATTTTACCAAAGAAACCTGAGGACATCTCATTCGACGAAACGGTCGAGATTTTGTCTAAAATGTTTGAAGAAAGGGAAAGTTTGTTCTACACACGATATAAATGTTTAAATATCGCAAAAGAAGAACATGAAGATTTTGCTACGTACACCGGAAAGGTTAATTCACAATGCGAACGATTTAAAATCAAAGACATCAAAGAGGACATGTTCAAATGTTTAATCTTCGCACAAGAATTAACGGCACCGAAAGACAAAGATGTACGTTCTAAGATTCTCACAATGTTGGATCAGGATGCAGAAATAACGCAACAGAAAGTGACGGAAGAATACCAGAAATTGTTAAACATTAAGAAAGATAATGTTTGTATCGAAGAAAAAAAAGCGTTGCTCGAATTCATAAAGTGAAGCAACAGGCCTACGAAAAGGGAAAATCGTACTGCGAAGCATGTGGCAAAAATAACCACGTCACAAGGAAATGTTATTTTAGAGACAAAATATGTTTCGAATGTTCAAAGGGACACAAAGCAGTGATGTGTAGGAAAAAAGGGACCGAATGTCCAAAAAGATAAACACTTTGGTAATGAAGAAAGTTACAAACGATTGCGGTACTAGAATATACGTGAACATAAAAATAAATGGAAGAACTGTAAATTGTTTATTTGGATACCGGAAGTGATATCTCTGCAATAGATGAGTATACCTGGGAAAAAATTGGTCGACCAGAGTTACAGAAAACTAAACAGATTGCAAGAGGTATTTCAGGAAATAAATTAAAATTCAAAGGTGAATTTGTGGCAAAAGTAACATTTGACGGGAAAGTACAGAAGTCTAAAATCACCGTGATTTTAGGAAAGAATACAAACCTATTTGGTATAGATTTAATCATGCTATTTAATTTGTGAGAAAAACCCATGAATATGTTCTGCACAAAGATGAAGGCGTCAAATGAAAGAAAGTCGAAGCAGACTGAAAAATTCGTAAAAGAATTAAAAAACAAGTTTACGGAAATATTTTCGGAGGAACTGGGTTGCTGTACTCAAAAGGAAGTAAAGTTTGAAATGAAGGACAACATTAAACCAGTATTCAAGCCGAAAAGGAAAGTCCCATTCGCATCATTGGAGGCCATAGATAAAGAATTGCAAAGATTAGATAATAATGGAGTTATTGAAAAAGTGGATTATTCAGATTGAGCATCGCCTACCGTCTATGTAAAGAAGAAAAATAACAAGATCAGAGTGTGTGCTGACTTTTCGACTGGAGTAAATGAATGCTTAAAAGATCATAAATATCCACTCCCCACACCAGAGGAGATTTTTTTTCAAAGCTAAACGGAGGAAAGATTTTTCAAAGATAGATCTATCAGAAGCATATTTACAAGTGAAAGTAGTGGAAGAATGTTCAAAGTATTTGACATTAAACACACATAAAGGATTATATAGACTGAAACGTCTACCGTTTGCTTTAAAAATAGCACCTAGTGCATTCCAACAAATAATGGACACTATGTTATCGGATCTGGACTATGCAATGGCGTACCGAAATGACATTTTAATCAAAAGCGAAAGCATAGAAGAGCATAAATCGCACGTCCGCGAAGTGTTTAAGCGACTTAGGAACTATGGGTTCAAAGTAGAACCTGAAAAATGCGAGTTTTGTTTGGACAGGATTGAATATTTAGGACAAATTATCGATCGCAAAGGTAGAAGAGCTAATCCAAATAGAACTGAAGCAATTAAGTATATGCCAATTCAAGATAATGTAACTAAGCTTCAGTCATTTCTGGGGTTAGCAAACTACTATAACATTTACATTCCTAAGATGCACGACTTTAGAGCACCCTTAAATAAATTACTGGAAAAGAATAAAAAGTGGTGTTGGACAAAAGAATGCGAGGAAACTTTTGAAAAAATAAAAAAGAATGCTTGCTGTCAGATTTGGCGTTGGTGCATTTCGATCCTAAGAAAGAATTAATCGTGGCAACGGATGCTAGTGAGTACGGCAACTCACAAGTTCACAAGTTCACGGAAATATTTTCGGAGGAACTGTGTTGCAAACGGACCATAAACCGTTATTATCAATATTTGGATCCAAGAAAGTGTACCGACCCATTCAGCGAACAGGCTTCAAAGATGGTCTGTAATTTTATTGAATTACAATTTAAAAATAAAGTTTATATCATCGAAAGAAATAGCAAGACTGATTTCAAACAAGCCTGAATTACTAGAAGAAACGGTAATAGCGGCGAAGAAGAAAAGGAATTAAAGGATGTTAGCGTATTACCAGTAACACCAGAAGAAATGGAAAAAATGGCAAAAACTGATGAATATATTGCTAATATGATTAAGCAAGTCAAAGAAAATAAAGGAGAAAAAATTTCACCATTTTCCATTTGCAACGGTATATTCATGTATGCTCAGAGGGTTACAATACCAAGGGTGTTGAGAAAAAGAATTGAAAAAAAATTCCATCTAGGTCATCCAATCATTTCACGAATAAAATCCTTGATGAGGACGTGTACTGGTCTGGAATGGACAAAGATATCGAAGAACTAGTGAAACAATATAAAGGCTGTCAGCTATCAGCTAAATCACCGCACGTAAGAACGCAGCTGTGGACTAAAACTGATGTGCTGTGGTCACGAATTCATGTAGACTACGCTGGACCAATAAAAGGTGAATACTATCTAATTATGGTAGATAGTTTTTCATAATGGTCTGAGGTATATAAATTCAAGAGACCAACAGCGGCAAACACTATTAAGGCTCTAAATGAAGTATTTAGGTGGCTGGGAGTACCAAAAACAATTGTAAGCGATAACGAGACGATATTCACTGGATCCGAGTTTAAGAATTCTTGCGAGGCGTTAGCTATAGAACATGTACACGACACCCGCATATAATCCAAGGTAAAATGGGCTGGCGGAAAGGTTTGTGGATACATTTAAAAGGGTAATGAGGAAAGCGGATGGAATCGACACGGATGATAAAAACATCCAAACCTTTTTGATGGTGTATAGGATCGCACCTAATCATAATATCAATGGTAATCTATCTCCTGCGGAGGTAATGCTCGCGAGGAAGATTAGGTCAATCTTCAATAGACTATTACCTAAGGAAAGGAAAAAGACCTCAAGAAAACAAAATTCGGAAACAAAATTTTACAAAGAAGGCGAAAAGTTTTCTTCAAAAATTATCGCACAGGAAAGTGTTTGTGGGTAGATGGAATAATAACTCGGAGGATTGGTAAGGTGATCTATTTAGTGAAAGGACCGAAATTTGTTTGCAAGAGACATCTAAGCCAGCTAAGACCCAGATTCATGAAAACCGTAAATAAGGAATTTGAGATACTAATGGAGGTTCTCTACGATACATTTGAGATTAAACCACCCGCGAACATGGACGTACCGATGGAAGTAACTAAAGATTCTCCGGAAAGTGAGGACAATAGAAGAAGACGCAAGAGAAAAAGAAAGAAGACAAAATACCTCTGCCCTGACCAGAAAAAAAGCATTGAGCGAAATTCCATGAAGAATTTAGCTCGAGAAGAGGTGTTGTAGAGGAATATCCTATCCTACCCCGTAATGGAAATGGTCCGGTCTATAAAAGACTGTGACTAGAGCTAACTAGACGAGAGCCATCGTCACTCGACGAGAACATACATCACTAGACGGAAGAATACGTCACTAGACGGAAGAATACGTCACTAGAAGGAAGCATTCTTCACTAGACGGACGCATACTTCCTAGGCAGAGACATTGTCTACTGGATTGTTATACCTGTTACTATTCGTTGGTCTTCTTGTATTGTGTATTGGTTTATTGTACTGTGGTATAATAAATCTCCATTAATCTATCTTCAGTGTTAAGTATTATTCTTGCACTATTCTTTTCCTTGATTATCCCCTCACGGAATATATATATAGTCATCCGCAGACAGATCTGTTTCGCTGTATCACAGCAAATCAGTACGGTTAGACATCCGATTGCTTTAACCCAGGATTGAAACCCGACCGAATTGGCGTCAGTCGGCGATTCTACCTCTGAGCTATGGGCGCTCGGTAGAAGGAGGTAGACTTTTAGCCTATGATGTATCATACGCCAGTAGTTAGAGTGATCTTATTCATTACTGAATGAGCGATGCGTAATTATATATATATATATATATATATATATATATATATATATATATATATATTATAATTATTGTTAAAAGGTTTTTGGGTCGTAATTGAATTAGAACAGTAAACAGTTGTATTAAAATGTGCTCAATACTTATATATTGTAGATCTTTTAAATATTTTTTACTTGGAAAAAAATTATTTCCGCAACTTAGTTTTAAAACTTTCGGTCTCCTCATGCTATATTATACGAGTTATCCACCTTAGACTATACTCCTAAAAAATACAGATAGAAAGATCGATACTTCCGGCCCCTTGGTAGTCCCAGTGAGATAATAAAGGAAGCCGACATGATGGCTACTATTTTCTGTCACGACACTGGACTAATTGGTGATGTCATTGTCTATGGCAAGACTAAAGAAGAACATAATCGGAAACTGCACAATCTGATGAAAATTGCACAAATCGAGGGGTTATGTTTTAACAGTGAAAAATGCACAATAGATAAAAAACATATACAATTTTTTTGGCGCGATATACGATAAAAGTAGAATAAAGCCAGGTCTAAGTAAGTTGAAAGAAATAAAGATATTACCCAGCCCAACTAACATCACTGATTTGCAGAAAGTTTTAGGAATCGTCACCTACCTGGCGCCTTTCATTCCGCATCTGTCTGACCTGACTGCACCCTTGAGAAATCTACTAAAAAGGGAAACAGAATACAAATGGACTGCCAGTCACCAGGAAGCACTACAAAAAATCAAGGACCTGATTTGCAAAGAAATGCTCCTCACCTACTTTGACCCGTCAAAAGAAACAAGTCTTCAAGTGGATGCATCAAAAAAAGGTCTAGGCGCAGTACTCTTGCAAGAAGGAAAGCCAATAGCATTTGCTTCCAAAGCACTGACAGAAACAGAACAGCGACATGCAAACATAGAGCGAGAGCTTCTAGCTGTCGTTTTTGGTTTTGGTTTTTGGTTCAACAGCCAAGAAGTAATGAAACTCACCAGGCAGATTTTCGGAGAACATGGAATCCCGGGGAGAGTGATCAGTGACAATGGTCCCCACTATAGCTCTACTCCCTTTAAGCAATTTGCTAAGGAATGGGGATTTGAGCACTACACGTCATCCTCTAGAGATCTATCTATCGCCCGGTTCACACTCCACCCATGTCTATTGAACAGGTTAAGAGGCTCATCCCTTGTTGCCTGTTTAGCATGTGGTTTCCGGCTTTATCTTTTCCAATCTTTTCACTATTACGTAGCCCCCTGCACATCAGTGGCGTTACCGCCTTGCTCGGGGTGATACGATTAAAAAAAAAAAAAAAAAAAACTCCCAGTGAAATGGTCTAGCAGAGCGCTGCGTACAAGCCATAAAATCGGTTATTAGGAAGGCTGCCTCAAGTTGACGTAACTTGGATATGGTATTGCTTTGCCTATGGTCGACCCCAATCGACCACGTGATTCCCGCACCTGACGAGCTGCTATTCAATCGAAAGCTGGTAGAAAATCTACCAATAAAATGCTCCAACAAAGCAGCACAAAAAAGAAAAAATAGCAACCCGCCTATATCAAATGCAAATGAATAAAAAATCTCTACACGACCAGCACGCCCGAGACCTCCCAAGTCTATTAGCAGGGCAACATGTGCGAGTATATGATTCGGATTCCAGCAAATGGTCCCCAGCAGTTGTAGCACAGAGATGCGTAGAACCCAGATTATATATAGTGCAGACTCCATCCGACATGATGGCTACTATTTCCTATCTCCACACTGACTTATCTCCTGTTTATTATTGTTAGTATTGTTATATAGACCATATAACATTACACCTCAGGCGATTTTCGAACGTTTTTCCATTTCTTTTGTTTCTACACGTGGTTCGCTAGCTTGGTACAAGTTCTAATGATTTCCAGCTTTAATGTAGATTTATGGTTATTATCTCTGTTTTTAAAAATACTTTTTGTAGATTCCAAATATGGTTTTCTTTGTTCATCTGTATCATGTACCTCTGCTTTGTAAATAACCCCTTCTGTTTTACTAAGTCTGTTAAGTGGGCATTTGAATTTGTCCCTACAGTTACAGTTTTTATTAGTGATGTTATGTTGCACGCTATATTTTGAGTTTTTTGGCGTTTTGTTTTTTTATGTAATTTTATAAATTACTAGTACAACTATAACTTAATTTGATTGAATTCCTGTTGAAAATTTTATTTAATTCTGAGATTTTGAGAACTTTTTATTAAATGATTTAAAAGAGATCTGCCCTATTTTGAATTTAAACTAAGTTAAACGGTGGGTTGAACCACATAATGTTTCGAATTCTAGTATTATTTTACATTTATGGCCACTTTCATTTAAGGCCATTTCATAAACTTCTTTCCTTTCATTGAAGACTGTTTTGTAAGAAGAATTTTTTTACTTCTCGCAAAAATTTTTTCGGGAGTCCTTTTGTATCAGAACGATCAGAGTGAGATTTTTTTTGAGCTGCCGTACCTAAGTAATCACCATTAGACCCAAATTTTTCCGAATTCTTTGGACTGTCATGAGATTGACACCCAAACACTCTGAAATGTTCTTATTGAAGATTCCGACGCGAATGCCAAGCAGTTTAGCATGTCGTTTGCAAATTTCTAGCGGAGTGAATTGCGTCATAGAATTCTTTTCCTCACAGAAGGTGTTCAACTGATCCTACTAAACTGTGTAGTCGACAAATTCAAAAACTGCACATGCGCGAAATTAAAAATATAAATGGAGACAATTTACCCACTGCACCTTGTGCATATATATAGATAATCATCTGTAGACAAGCCTGTTTCGCTGTATTACAGCTCCGCAGTGCAGCTAGATTAACCGTCCGCCTCAAGCCGGGATCAAAATCCAGCGTCAGACTGACATCTTACTACTGCGCTATCGGCGTACGGCAAATGGAAGGTAGCTTTCATACACAGGATGTAAACAAACCCCAGTAACCGAGAGCATTGAATTTGATAACCGAACCCTACTGCGTTCAATTCATTAATGAAAGAACGTAGCGTAAAGCCGTAAGTAGTTACTGTTTATTATGAAATCTACTTCTTCCCATAGTGCTCTGTCGAGTAGCGAGTTTACTTACAAATTTTCCAAGACCCGATGTATGTATGACTACCGATCCCCCTCTCTAGTGCAATAAGTGAGATACAACCATGGACAGCTGTTCCCCGAGACCGAGCACCTCTCTGTATCAAACGTAAAGTATGTATACGTAAATTTAATACTAGTTAGTCATGAAGTATATTACTCACGCTAACAGATATTTTCCACTGTCTCATTCAAATTCGTCCCTACTCAGACAGAAATTTCTACTGAATACAGTTTAGGCACGATGTTCACTTGCACGATCATTTTATAAATATTTTGGAAAAGTAGCATTAACAAAATATTAGATTTTTGTCCTTAAGGACACATGGACTAGTGGATATAGACGTTGGTTAGTTCCAAAGAGTTGTGAGTTACAGAAGTGGTGAACAAGTAAATGAGAGAGCCCGGTTAGAGGGAGATAACTCTTGACTACGAAAAGAAAATTCATGCAAGGAATGAGAATGATATACCCCAGTGATTCTAATAAAGAGTTCGGTTCGAAATTCCTAGCACCTGAAGAAGGCCGGAGCGTACAATAGCCAAAATGTCGTACAAATGGCAACAAAGATGAGGACAATAGTCCGAATAATGTAAAATAGCGTATATTTTAGTTATTGTCTTCTTCAAGACGAATTTTCATTTAATTGTATTTCTTTTTTATACATTTTATCTTGTGGTGGTTTTATTTATGTCGTAAACCATAAATGTAACCGTCAATACGAAAAAAAAAAAAGAAAAAATCAGAACATTTAATTTTCATAATCTCCCGTAACATTCGGAGAACCCTTTTTCATAGTAACAATCAAAAAATCTTCGAAAAATGACTAAACAGTCTGAGAATCAACCCAGTTTTCGGGTTGGTTAAGATAAAAACATAGTAAAACATTGATTTCAAACAAAATAGCCTCTAAAATTATTAGGTTTTTACTAAAATATATAAAATCTAAAAATCAAACTGTCTAGAAATATTTATTTTTAAAATACAAATGATTTCAGAGAAAGCGTGCTTAAAAGACGCATGATATTTGAGATATGAGGGGAAAATGTCACATTTAGAGAGATTTGTTAATAAATACTTAATTAGAGCGAAATAAATTAAACTTTTTTGTCTCAGCCAAAATATTTGTAAAATGACAAATATGTTTGAATTCTCACTTGACAATCCTAATTATCAATGAAAAAGTACATTCCAGGTGAAAGAACACATCCGATACATGCATTATCAGTTGTTCCAATGAAATTTTAAATGAGTGTAATAGAAATGACAAGCATTGAACTTTATTAAAAAGTGACCAACATATTTTCGCCTTATTTATGAATCTTAGATTCTAAAATTTAAGTAAATTTAAGGACATTACCACAGAGAAATATTATTTTTTTATAGGAGTTCAGAAAAAGATTTTAACTAAGGGTTGCATACAATAGCAAATATATCATCAGTAACACGTTTAAAATATTCTGTATATTAAAAAGGTATAAAGGTAAAGATGTAGTGACATAACGTGTGTTATATTTAAGCCTGTAGTACACAACGGTTAATATTAGAACGTCTATCACTCTTGATGGGAGCTATACAAACAAAAGTTTACAGAATATGATAGCTTTGGAATTATGCTATAAATTCTTTTTGATATCAGCTCTTTTACTTCATTGGTAGCTTGAGGTGCTATCGATTTTGATAACTCTTCGTCAGCAAATATTCTGAGTTACTGCCCGAAATTGTCCAAAAAACATTCAGTCTTTTAAGAATCTAACAGTTCCATTGTTTAAGCTATTCTTCTTCCTTATGTGCCGTGTCTCTTCAGGACGTAGGCGATCATGGACTT
Source organism: Ascarosepion bandense (assembly GCA_037127315.1). NCBI lineage: Eukaryota > Metazoa > Mollusca > Cephalopoda > Sepiida > Sepiidae > Ascarosepion > Ascarosepion bandense. The sequence continues at coordinate 1,415,022 of JBBBDQ010001625.1, read as the reverse complement.
CCACCTGCCTCTATTTCTTGTCACTCCCAACACTTTTCCTATAAGTATCCCTCCAAAACTCTGCTTTGCCATACTTGCTCAAGCCCATCAAGCGCTGCTTTCCCCTGTCACTCTTTCCCTCTAACTGTCCTATGAGTATTAGATTCTTCAAACTCCCCTTCTTCATAACGTGTCCCAGAAACTTCAGCCGCCTCTTCCAGATGGCAAGTATGTTTTCTTTTCGTTCTCTCCAACACCTTGTTGTTGGTCACATGCTCGATCCATGACATCCTCATCATCTTTCTATAAAATCACATTTCTGTTGCTTCGAGTCTCTCCTTCATCTTTGAAGAAATCGTTCAGCATTCGCTGCTGTATAGAAGGACAGATATGACCTAACAGTCTAGTACTCTTTTCTTTGTTTTCAACGAAGTCTCTCACTACTCTGCTTAGCTTTTGAAATGCGTCCTCGGTCATGCCAATTTGTCTTTGGGTCTCAGTGTAGCACTTTCCTTCCTTTGTCAAAACAATTTGAAGTTGCAAAACACAAAAAGAGGCAAACGTCATTTCTCCAATAAAATGAACTCGAGAATATTTCTCTCAAGATGAAACCTAAAACATGTTGCTGATTTTAATCACAAACTTTCTACTGTTGCCTATCTTATTGTATATTCTTTTTGTATATTTTATTGTCAAAAGCAACAACAAATGTTGTAGCCACAGATAACATTATCCGTCAGTTAACTGCAATATTTATAGTAACCAATTTGGTATAGTTGTGTGGAATGTTAAGTGATTTCTTCACTTTTAAGAGTCTTTAAGAATTGTACTCATTTAATAATTTCTGCATCTGCCCCAAATTTATATAATGATCGAAATATTCACCAATTTTAGTCAACAACAAAAACAGTAACATTTTAAGTGTGATAATTTTGCATTATGTCCACAAAAATAAAATCTTTCTATTATTTACAATGTCATAAGATGTTTTTCTTCCTTGCACAAATATTTCTTGAGTTCCGTGTAATTTACGTGAACTTAGAGTGATTATATCATAAAACATTTGATATTCAAAGTGATTATAGGTAATAAAAATTATAGACTCAATTCACTTGGTTAACGAATCTGAAAAGAAAATCCCTAATAGTAAAATAAATAGTTTAGGTTTTTGCTATGGACGAAATAAGTATTTGCATATTTTTCGTTCACAGACTCATAATATTCTATATTAAAACTGTATACTGATGGGGTTCTTAATTTCAACAACTTTCGTCAAATATGTGAAAGCAGCTAACGTCGTTAAAGACACTGAGACAACCCTGGAGACACATAAAACCCGAGCGAACAATAGAAATCGAGAAAGACGTATATCTATGTTAAAGCATTTGATAAAGTACTAGTGTCCATTTGAACTGTTAAGTAAAAAACGATTTATTTGAAAAAGATAGCAGAATAATCCAGAACATTTAGCGGGAATTACCTGCCTTCATACTGACAGAAAGTGAGATTGCACAAATATAGAAAGGAACATAAAAGAGAATACGTCTTCACGTTGGATTTATATAACTTATACAGCGAGGCGACTAGAGGTTCTACTAGGATTTATTATGGATGGGTCTAATCTGAACAACATGAAATACTCAGATGACACTTAATTGATAGCAGACACAGAGAGAAAACTGCAGTAAAAAATAGTAAAAAGAAACGAGAAGAAAGGTTTAATCATCAGATGTAAAAGGACAGAATGTATGGCGATTAGCGGGAGGGACAACCGAGGATGCAAACTACGAATTAGATTCGTCGAAATCAGTTAGGTATAGACATTTAACTCCCTGGTATAGAAAATGATATAAACATGGCAACCCCGCCCACCAGAAAGCACAGTGAAAATAGCACAAAGATGCGTTCAGAAAACAGTTGGAGGGACAATCGCAGTCGGGCTTATCGAGTCATTGCAAACTTCACAACCCTTTCATTGGTTGCATATAGGACTTTGATAGATCTACACAGTTTTTAAAATTTAAAATTCTCCTTCTCTCAGAATGGTTGCCAATAAAGACATCAGTTTGTTCTACTATTTAACCCAGATGGATTCATACCTTTCTCAAGCGTATTTGCTCGCAAATGAATGTACCGTAATCGATTGGAATTCAAACTTGGCTCCTCAATTTCTCATTCCGAGCCGCTATTTTTTGTACACAAAAGCAAAATATTAAGAAAAGGAAAAATTGTTGTCAAAAACAGAAATAAGAATGTTTGACATATTTAATATTAATATTTTATAGATGACAGAGAATGCTGGAAAATTTCCTCACAGATAAAGGGAAAACTTTAGGTAACAGAAATATTGATCTACAGAATGATGCTGAGAATACATGAAGAAATATGTTAGCAACGAAGAAGTGTTAAGAAAAATAGGAACAAACATTAAGCTTATACATACAATCAGAAAGGGACAGTTGAAAATTTTGGAAACACACCAAAGAAAAGAAAAAATATAGTTTTCAGAATGTAACACTTACAGAACTTATTGAATGCAAGAGGAGCCGAGGAAACAGCGAGTAGTTTGTCTAATGAGCTTGTGTACATGTCCTGCAGAACATGAACTATGAGAGATAGAGACAGAAACATTTTCTACACCGGGTAACAAATTGGAGAGAGCCATGATCGTCAACGTCCTGAAATCATATTCTACACTGGATTCCGTAAAATATTATTAATATCATAAAAATAGTAGCCAGTAATTTTAGAGTAGATGCTCTAGTAACAAAGCTTTTAACACAACATCTATTTAATCAAACTAATAAGCAAATGAATAGTGTAAATATTGGTTATTATTTATCCTATGTGTTACGAGGATGCATTTATATAAAAAAATAATATTAATAATGATTTAAAAAGTTTAAAATTTATAGTAAGTGATTCTATTGAGTCCTGCTTGTTATTACAAAAACGTTTTAATTCATGAAGTAGTTGTAAAAATAGGGACATTTGAAATAGAACGTTTGGAAGATCCTAGAATATTCAAGAAAAATCTAGAGAATTCGTGATTGTTCGAGAAATATGCAAATTAGCTGTTAGCCCCTATAGAAATAGGTTGTGGGAAGAGAGTAGTTAGTTGTTAAAAGGATTTGCTGATATTATTAACTCCGGCCTGATTCAGGATTTGTATATCCAGCGGAAAGAATCTCTACTAAAGGTTTTCGACCAACTAAAACCTGAATGAGAACCTCATGGAACTAAATGGGTAAATAGAATTTTTTGACTCTTTCATGGACAAAAAAAAAAAAAATTCTTTATATACACAAAAATATATTTCCAAAAATAGTACTTAGAATACTCGCTAGCCTAACGTGTAAAAATTACTTCACCCACTCCTTACCCCTCCGTTCGTAAAACTTTGCCTGCCAGTAGTAAACTCTATGTTTTCTATTTGAATGCAAAAATTGGATATTTGTAAATATTTTTATTTTGTGTTTTTTGTAAAGTAAATATTTGTCTGTGATTTACCTCTGTGTTTTGGTCAATCATTTTTTCTTTTGTTACAATTTATAACACATAACATATGCGAAAGGAGTAAACATTTGTTTTCCAATATTTGCTGGAATAGCAAAGGTACCAAACTACCTCTTGATGACCCACCAAAAACTGTGACCTAGTCTCATGTGCCACATTAGATTCATCCACAGTAAAAAAGCCAAAAAACCAACCCCCCCAAAAAAACAAAACAAAACAAAAAACTAAAAGTAAAACATTTGTACCTAAGCATACAAAACCATTTTAAATAGATTTGCTTGTAAATGCTCAGCGAGCATTTGATATATTCAGGTTTAAAATCAATATATCAGTTGTGATTAATTTACTTTTGTAGGTAATTTGATTATAGTTTTGGGTGAAGCTAAAAGCATTGGCAATTTTTTGTGATTTTTCTCGAAAATAGTTTATTCGAGTTTGGATGGGTACATTGTCAAAAATAAGACGATATTTGTTTTTGCAGATGATATAGTATTTACAAATTACAGACTTAATAGAAGAACTATAGATAATTCATTGATAGATAAGGTAAAGTTTGATTCTTCAGTTTTTAAACGTTTCTACATCTTTGAAAGTGACCATGTCAAAGAAAACTAAGATACAGTAAACAAAAACAAAAAGAAAAAAAGATGTTTTGAGTTGCATATAAACTCCTTTGCAATAGAGATGACATGTTAAGGTTTGTGTTAAATTAATAAGAATGTAAGGAATAACATTTTAAATGTATTCATTCTTGACAGTTCGAATAATCCAACTTCATGAAGCAAAACTAATATTATATTCACTGAGACTTAAGATATATCTCAAAATTTATCTGTACTTAACGTGTTTGGAAAACAGATTACTTTTGAACTTGAAGGAACAATGAGCGAGTGATACAAAAATGATTTTTACTTGACTAAGGAGGACTTTCAATGTCAGATAATTGAATCAGGATTTTAGAAATGATTCGGATCAAAAGCCTTTACAGCACATTTCGTGTATATATAGCCTGTATTATATGTTAATCAACTGAAGGCTGCTGCTTTTGCATGAAACTCAGATCCATGAGTAAAACATAGGATAATATATATATATATATATATATATATATATATATATATATATAAGAAGTTGTTAATTAAAGAAAATAGTTTACTTTATCATTTTTGAATAAAAGGAAAACAATTTTTCTTTGAAATTATTATTTTGATAAAAGTTATTTAAATTAATAATCAGTAAATTTTATTAATCAGAATCATTTACTTGAATCAAAAATCGAAAGCATTTCTATTTATAAAATATATTTAAAAAATGTTACAAAGTTAAGCATGATCAAAAGCAGAAGATATGAAGTTTTATTTTGTGGGATAAATTTGTGATATAAAATGATATAGTAGTCACTGATATTAGAAAGACTAAACACAGTGAACGAAGATAGAAGGTGGACAGAAAATATACCTAAGAATTAGGGCATTAACATAAATAATTGTAAAGCTCTAAAAATCAAATATGAGAGATTAATTGCAGTTAATCTAATTATTCTGCAAGTGATGAGAATAAGCCCTTAGGGATCAATGTATTTATTGTCTGGGTGTTTGTTTTGATGATTTAATTTTGTCGCAGATGTTTCACCAAATCATCCTGGACATTTCAGTAGAGTTATTTCCCTATGCGAAAGCGGCTATTGTGTTCTGACTTATCCTTCGAGAATATTGGACAAGTATTATTAATTATGTTTTCTCCAATCGTTATAAAAATGGATATGGCTTCAGTTCCAGTCACATATGCAAAAGTTGGCTTTGCCGCCTGTCCAGTTCTTATCGATATTGTCCCTATGGCATGAAATATTGACAATAAAATAAAATGCTCCTCTGTAATATTCATAACGAATATTCGGTCCTGGATTTCATAATACAAAAACCAAGAAATACGAAAGATTTAATGGTATTAACAAGGGTATTTAATCTTTATACCTTTTTTAGTTATTATTTAGATGGAAGATCTAGTTTTATTGAATTCTCTTTGAGGAGTGCAAATGAGAAATAGGAAGAATTTGCTAGGAAAATTTGATCACAGAATAGAAATACTGAGAATAGAAGTGACAGTTTTGAGAGAAACCCAGGAGGAGAGAGATATGCAATATGACGAATAAAGGACAATAATATCCATAAATGCATTTATATGCATACGAGCATAAAAATAAATGCTGAAATTCTTGAGAGACGAAAAATTCAGCTGAAATTTACTTCTAATTACTTTGATATGCTTTAGAAAACACACACACACACACACACACACACACACACACACACACACACACACACACACTTTTCAATGTGAATTGCTGATCTGTTTTAAACTTGCTTGATTCATTTTACGTCATATTTCAAACTATTTAAAAGTTTTTTTAATATATTTTCATGATAAATTTGGTAATTTTCCTGTAATTTATCTAAATTTATTTCTATATTTATTCGTAATAATATCGTAAACATTTGCTATATCACTCAAAGCAAATATTTTAAAAAATAATGATTATAGAAATTTATACTTGTATCTATTTAGTATTTTGATAACTCTTTCAGAAGCAAACATATCCTTGTGTCTCTTTGGTGGTCTGCTCACTGGTCAAAAGCTTATATTGTATGCGTTTCAAGACTACAAGTAATCTTCATTTTTTAATATCAGCTGGACATTAATGATCATATATTTAAAACTTGAATTTGCGTTTCTTTGAAATGTGATAGACTTATTTTTGCCAGTTTATAGTAATGAATCAATTCAATCTAATAAAATTGTTATATATTCTGTAACACACAGGATATAATTTTGCTCAGAAGTGTATTTACATTAAACGAATATTATTAAACAACAAGAATGCAGGCTGGCAAACAAAAATTATATTTACATGAGATAAGTATTATTTTGGAAAATGATAAACAAATAGCCATAGATGGCGCAATCGAGCGAAATTCGGGAATCTCGAGCGAGGTTCCAGTCAGAAATCAGAGAAAACAGCCGAAAAGTCGGAGAGAACGCAAAGGAAGACAACACGAGCCAATCAACTTTCATGTACGTGCGTATTTCCCTTTGAATACGTCTCTACACACAACCGTCACCGATGAGAATAAAGATAGAAGAATAATTTGTTTTTATATATAGGTGATCTATTCGCATCATTCATGGGAAATAGGTTTTCGTTTTACGCTTTTTTGTAAATTTATTCATTGTTGTTTTGTTTAAATCTTATTCATTGCAGGGAATTTTTATAATTTTGGTGGTCCAGAAATAGGACTAATTAATTAATTCAATGTAAAGTGATAAAAAACAGTTACAATGAAATTCTATTATGGCATGTTACATTTTTATTATATATTCCATGTGTATTTTATTGCCTGGTCAGCTTTTTTCATTGGTAGGGTGCGGTGGATAAATTCTTGTCTAAATTACGGAAAATGGAAACAACACTAACATATCATTTTAACAGATATATTTACCAAAATTAGACAAAATATCTTGAAATACTAAAGGACAAATTTATTCATTAGAATCGCCACTGGCTTTAACCACAGTCTCCAGACGAGTTTGAAATCTCCTTCAACTCTTCTGGACAGTTTCCTTGTTTAAGTTAGTGAATGCTGCCATAATCTGTGCCTTCAGTTCATCTTTGGTGTCACTAGAAGTTTTGTTGGTCTCTCTTTCAACTGCACCCCACACATAATAGATAAGAGGGTTGCAAAATGAGGAGTTAGGTGGCCAGATGTAAGGGATTATGTGGTTGCAGAAATTGTCTGGTAGCCATGACTTGGCGCCTCTGCTTCTGTGGCATGGTGCAGAGTCAGGCATAAGGGCTTCCAGCAGCCACCCTCTTGAATAAAGGCAGCACTACCTTCTCAAGGCACTTGGTATAGACCTGCGTGTTGAGTCTTAGGCCCTGTGGGAAGATGAATGGTGGCATAACGTCGCCATCACTAGTGAACACTCCAAACATTTTCGTAATCACCATTAGACTCATCCAACTTTTGTCTAATCATCTTCACTGTCCTCAGATTGGCACCCAAACACTCTGAAATGTTTGTATTGGAACTTCTGGAGCGAATGCTGAGCAGTACAGCATGTTGTTTTCAAACTTCTGGTGGAGTAAACTGCGTCATGGTGCAATTTTTCTCTCAGACGGTGCTTATATCACTTTACTATATTGTGCAGTCGACAAAAGCAAAAACAAAGAAGGCGATGCGAAAAATAAAAAATAAAAATGGGGATAATTTATCCAGCGCACCCTGTGTGTCATTGAAAAAGGGTTTCCATGGAAATATGTAAAAACAGTAAAAACTTTAAAATCTTAAATTAAAATATAGTAGTATTTTTTGTTTTACCTATGAATCTAAAAGCTTTAAAATCCTAAATTAAAATTTATTTTCTTTACTTATGAATCCTATACTGAATCCTTCGTCTTTCGCATATTCTTCGTATTTCGCATATAAATGCTCAGTTAATTAAATAACTTAATATATTATGCTATGAATTAAATAAATAGAACTTCGTAATTTATTTTTACACACTGTGGAAAATCAAATATGAGAAGCATAATGCAAATGTTAATTAAATCTGAAATTTTAACTCATCTGAAATTCGACATGAGCTCCTCATTTATTCACAAATGATGCTTTTGAATTCATCTTAAAGAGATTCCCTATTTATTGTTATATATCATTTGATGGTCGTAGCTAACGATTATAGATGTATAATAATCATCATAATCATGAAACGTCATTGAATTTTTGTTCTATTGTTTTATTAATTAATAATCTGATATCAGAACACAAATGTTTGAAAGTATTAAAACCAAACTAATTTACATTAGTAATAGTCTACTAGACTAAGTGAAAACAACCAATTTTATTAGTATATCACTTAAATCTCAGATTTACAAGGTTTTTGATACTTTTCAGTTTTAAAATGAGTAATTCTTTGAATTTTGTTTTTACACATAACAATTAAAATTTGTGTCGTTAATCTGCGATTATCGGAGCTGGAAGATTAAACGACGACGTCAAAAGGAAAAAATTCTTTCTCTGCTGCATTTGAAGGATTATTTTATTCAAAGATTTTAGTGTTTCTCAATATATATTAACGGGGATCTCATACTTGAAGTGTAATCGACAAATGATTTGGGCGAAAGCCGATTAATATCAAAAGTGGGTGATTCTAAAAATTTGATGAAACCATTTTCCACTTGTAGTTATTTTATAGTTTATGAAAATAATTGGTTTTTAGTAATTTTAAGTATTTATAGAAAATTAGATAGAATGACGAAGATGGTAAACTGTCAACTGAAGTGTTTATTTAAATAAACAAATTAAGACAAATTCCCAATTCGCTGTATAATTTTAAAACACCGTATGACATCATTTGAAAACTGATAGCTTACAATGAAGTATACACAAAGATCATGCCATTTAGTGTCCGTGGATTACAAGAATTTAAGATAATCATCAAATTTATGTATAACTGAATATACACTTTATAGCCAAAACGTACTCTTCCGTATCATCCTTTCTGAATAATTTTGAAATCGTCAAAGAATGCATAGCAATTCTTTTAATAAGTCAATTATTTTTCGCCAAAGCTATGCGGAAGTATTAATTATTTAGGGATTAATATAAAATGCAACACTTAATATACAACTTCAGTAATATACAAAACTCTGTCGATGTTTCAAACTGCTACATAAAAAGAATAATATTAAAATTACTGTCTGCCAGTGAATTTTCTGAATAAATTTTGAAGTAATTCATGTTTGCGTAATGGAAACTGTATCGCAATTTTCCGTTTTAATGATGAAAGAATCCGAATATTTTTCTTAATAATTTATGCTAACCATTTGCTAAATACAATAGAAACAAAATTAAAATAAATTTACATCTTTTATTTAAGGCTTTCATGATTCTAGGTTAATATTACTCCTTGTTGTCTGTGTATTTAGGATATACACCGCTATACAATAATCGTACATCTTTTAAAACTTTAATGCCATTTTTTCCTTGATTAAGGTTAGAATTTGACATCGAGTTGCGGCATTCATCGATGAGTTGCAATTTGTAAAGTTTATTTTTTTCTGAGAAAATCTTGGGACTATTTTCGACAAAAATGGTAGAGGACCAGATTCAGAAAATATCTCAGTAATAAAAACAAACAAACTTTGCAGCACCAACAAATATAACAAAATCACGTTCTTGGCTTAGTTAGACATTACTGTGCGTTTTTACATGAAATTCATCGAACTCGTGAACTCAACAACCTTTGGAAAAAAGAATTTGCATGGAAGTTGTCTGACGCGAGTCAGGTAGCCTTCAAAAAGCCTTACTTTATTCTAATCTTCTGTTGACACACTACAACCCATTAATGGACATTGTTGTGGCCTCTGATGCTTCCAATCACAGCATGGAAGCGCTACTAGACCTCTGCTTCACTTCCACCTAAAATTCTTGCTCCACCAGACAGCTCTGCCCTCTCGGAAATTCTGACCACGCCGTAGTTTCTGTCAACATCTCGTTCCACTCCACCCCTACCCAAGAAACCCAGACCAACAGAATATCCTACTGCTATCAAAGAGCAGACTGGGATTCGTTCCGTGACTTCCTCTGCGACGTCCCTTGGAACAATGTTTTTAGTCTTCCCATTGAAGACTGTGCATCAGAGGTCTCCTCCTGGGTTAAGGCTGGCATCGATGCATTCATCCCTGCCAGGAAATTTCAGCTGAAATCCCATTCGTCTCCCTGGTTCTCGCCCGCTTGCTCGGCCGCCATTGCCCACCGGAATCACTTCTTCCGGCTTTATCGTAGCCACGCGTCGGACCAAAACAGGCGCCTTTTCGCCTCAGCTCGTAATAAGTGTAAAAAGATACTTAACGAAGCTAAGATGCTGTTTACTGCCAGAATGAAGCAGCGCATAGCATCCTCCAAGTTCGGTACCCATGACTACTGGCGCCCTGTAAACGCGTGCTTAGCAAGAGTAAGTCCTCAATACCCCCACTAATAAACGAGTTTGAGGTCCTCCCCTCCTCAGCAGACAAGGCAGAATGCTTTGCCCGTAGATTCTCGACCAATTCGACTCTGGATTCGTCTGGAATCCATACACCCGATCTACCATCTAGAACTGAGGCCCAATTGAATGACGTCCACATCACGCCCTCGTTGATTTCTAGCATAATCTCAAAACTGGACCCTCACAAAGCGAGTGTTGGGGATGGAATCCCAATCATAGTTTTGAAGAATTGTGCCTCTGAACTCTCCTCTATCCTTTCTAAGCTCTACAACCTCTGCCTACCTTCCTCCTGCTTTCCTGCCTGTTGGAAGTCTTCTTCTGTGGTTCCAATATTCAAGAACACTGGAGAACCATCGGACCCCGCAAATTACCGCCCTATCAGCCTTCTTCCGATCTTCGGCAAAGTGTTCGAAGCCATTATCAATGCCGAGGTCGTTCAGCATCTCACAGCCCACGGGCTCCTCTCGGACAAGCAGTATGGCTTCCGCTTCACAACGTCTACTGCTGATATTCTAACGACCATCACTGAGTATATATACCAGGCTCTCAACAAGAATGGTAAAGCCCGAACCGTCGCCTTGGGTATCTCTAAAGCATTCGACAGAGTATGGCATGCCGGCCTTCTACGGAAACTGCGAAGCTATGGCATAACTGGACTTTTGTTGGACTTAATCCGGTCAATTGGTATTAAACGGACATGCCTCCCAGAACTACCCTACAAACGCGGGTGTACCACAAGGCTCTATCCTAGGTCCTACGCTCTTTCTAATCTATATCAATGATCTCCCCGATACCATAAGATCACAAGTAGGCATGTACGCCAATGATACCACAGTTTACTCTCGCCTCGATCAAAAATCTGGTGTTGGTGACAAGGCGAACCTCGCTGCCGAGCTTGAGAAGGACCTTCAATCCGTGGTGGATTGGGGTAAGAAATGGCTCGTAAAATTCAATTCTTCCAAAACAAAGCTGCTGTCAATTAATCACCACAGACAACCGCACCTCCCTCCCATTAGCATGGAACAGGCTTGCCTCCCAGAGAGTAAATCACTACGCCTGCTTAGCCTGACACTCTCAGCGGACCTCAAGTGGAATGACTACGTCGAATCCATTGCTAAATCCGCAGCTATGAAAGTCGGCTCTCTATGCAGGGTCTGGAAATTATTTCCGCCTGAATCTATCCTGCAATTATATAAATCCACCATCTGCCCGTGTATTGAGTACTGCTGCCACATCTGGTCGGGTGCCCCTTCTATTTTCCTGGTGGTTCTTGACAAAATACAGCGAAGAATCCGTAATGTGATTGATACCGACTTGGCTGACCGCCTGCCGTATCTCTCTCATCGGCGTGACGTGGCTTCCCTGTGCCTCTTCTATAAATACTTTCATGGCTTCTGCTCTGACGAACTGGTGCCCCCTAGATGTGAATTTGCACGAGATACTAGATTGGCAACTAGGTCCCACCCTTTTACAGTGAAACCGATGAAATGTAACTGCAATTTCTACTCCAACAGCTTCTTTCCTCGCACTTCCCGCCTGTGGAATTCCCTACCGCATGCTTGCTTCCCCGACGGCTACAACCAACAGGAGTTTAAATGTAAGGGCACCTCCTAACACACTAACTCACACCCACTCTCTCCAACTCTCTCCCTATGTACATCCTAAGTCATCTACCACCCTCCTTCTGACATTTCCCATACCCAATCGCTCTATGTAACCCCCTGCGCTATAGTGGCAGTGGAATGCCTTGCTTGGGGTGACACGATTAAAAAAAAAGCTGCCATTTCTCACACTTACCCTGATGACAACCGGAAGGCAATAACTCACGTATCCAAATCAGTGACACTGGCACAGCGTAATTATAGCCAAATAGAAACAGAAGCATTAGAAATAGTCTTTACTTTTAAAAAGTGATAAAGCAACTCTATTATGGGTATCAAGGTATCAGCCGTATAAAATCCTTGTCACGCAGCTATGTTTATTGGCTAAACATGGAAAAGCAGTTAAAGGAATGGGTACGCACATGCCTCAATTATCAACTGGTAACCAAACCTCCCAAGAAAACTACTCAATTACTGGCCTATCCCTGAGTCACCCTGATCACACTTTCACACTGAATTTGCCGGACCCATCAACGGAGCAGTATTATTTTATCCTCGTTGATGCTTACAGCAAATGGCCAGAAGGTTTTTGAGATGAATCGCATCACCTCGGATGAAACAAATATTCAGTCGATTTGGAGTCCCACATATACTAGTTTCTGATAATGGCACTACATTCACTTCACCTGCATTTTCAACTTTCTGCGCACAGAAGAGTATTCAACACATTAGGACGCCGTCTTTTAAACCATAATCAAATAGAAAAGTGGAGCGTTTTTTACTTACCTTTGGGAGAGCACTCATCTATATGTACAAGTTAATTTACATATAGATGTCATCCACCTAACTGCAAATCATTCCCTAAAAAAGAACACGGTGATGGAAGAAGAATTTAATTGCCATCATGAAGCGGTGAAACATAAGTAGGTACTAAGGCAACCTGTACTTGCAAAATATTACCGCAACAGTAAAGAAAATGGATCCAAGGACGCATTATATGTCGCTCAAGAAATGTTACATTTGACGTGAATATACAGTCTTCAGTTTGCATATGAAATGCAAATCAGTCATTACCATCAAACCTTCTAGAGGCCAAATTAAACTCCACTTTACCTCTGGACATTCTATGGGACGCCTTCGAACTGCTCCCAAGTAATGCCAAAGGACAACGATAGCATTCCAGCAAAAAGTGTCCCAAAAGGATCCTGCTCGAGTAAGAAGTAAGCCATATCCACCGCAAATAAATCCCAGATAAACTCATACGAGCACAAAGCTAAAAAGGTTAGAGGGTGCTAACGTTCCATATAAAGGACGAAACATACAATTGTCCGCTAGTTGGACGGCGACACTTCTGAGTTCAACGGGGTGATAAACTGACACGCACGCAGAACTCATAGCTTAAATCCAACTAATCCTTGTTCTTCTCAGGTGATAAATGAATAAAAAATATTTTATTATGTTAAAGTTAAAGATCCTTTGAGATTTAATGTAATAATGTTATATTTTACAACATTCTTTGGTAATTAAATATTTTCCCGTTGGTTTTGACTCATTTGTGTCAGTTAAGTCATAATTATTTCAATGGATCTTACAGTGAATAACCAACACATTATAAGCGATTCGCAAAATTCACTCATCTTGAGTATGACTGTAATATTAATTAGTTAGCGACGTATATAATATAATTAATGCAATTTCATGCTATCGCTGTCGTGAAAAAGAAAATCTTCATTAGATGATAGAGCCAGCCATCTTTTTGAATTCGAAACATCGTTAACACTAACCTGCAGTGATTCAATTACAGCTTATTATTATATCACCAGGTTTGTTTTATTTCTTTTTATTAATGTATAGGAATATCTGATGCAGCGCTAGACTAATTTTGAGTATACTTTATATAAATCCTAGAAAAAACAGATGAATAATCTATTTTTTCTAGGATATACATTTTAAATCTAGTTAGCCATGTTGAAATCGAATTGGTCATAAAAGTTCGATATTTCAATTCACTCGGAAATTTAGTCCAATCATGTGTTATGTATTCTTCTCGCCGAGCAATAAATGTGTGAAGTGATGTATGATGAAAACCAACTGGCAGAATGCACGTTCCATATTTGCTTACATATTTCAAGACATGTAAAAAGTGCACTTCGGAAATAACGCCTTGACATCTAATATTTTTCATTTTCAAAAATGGGAACTATCGTTATAAACTCAAAGAATACATAAATCATATTACTGAATTAAATATTGAAAGAGAAAAGTAAACCTACACCTGATTTTGATTAATCTATTAAATAGATCGTCAATATACAATTATTAGCTGATGTTATTATTAAATTAGGGAAACTATATTTCACTTTTGCACAATTAAACGAGAAAATGCTGATGTCTATAGTCGTTATTCGTTAACAGCAAACCTCAAAACATAATTATTCCATTGTTATTTAGCTCTGGCTATTTTACACACAGTGATGATGGTGAAAATGGCTGTTACCAAGTTATTATTGAAGTCCCTTTTCTTGTCTAACGAGTAGAACAAATTTCTCAATCAGTTTAAAAAGGTACTAATCTTTATGAAAAAACAGAGACTAACGTATATTGTATCTTATTTCCTTAGGGAAGACAGATTGTTACAATAAAAGGGTTAAAACTTCATTTTCCAGTAAAAAAAAAGACCAAGAGTTGCGAATGTTAAAGAGCTAAAGAAAAAGACACATTCAGTTAAAAGCAACAAAAATTAAGTGTTGTCTGCGAATAGATCATCAGCTCATGGCGTTTAGACGATTTTAAATCAGCATTTGTTGTTGTTCTGTCAAGTATTCACAATATAAAAAATACATTAACATATGAATTACCTACCGTTAATAAATGAAGGAATTCTGATAGATTGCTATCGCTATGGATTACTAAGTGAATAAAATGTTCTTAAAATACACGTTCAGGCAACGCGAAAAAAGCATGTAATTGTTAAACACATTATTCTTTAAAATATGCGAGTATAACACTATGTACATTGTTTAGACTGTTGTCCTCAGCTTTATTGCCATATTTACGACTTTCCGGTCGTTGTACGCTCCAGCCTTCTTCCGGATGTCTTAGCTATCACTCTTTAACTCAACTTTTTAAGTTATTTAATTACCATTGTTGTAGCCAGGTACTGAACTCCCAATTCTTTGGGTCAAGTCACTGGACCTAAGCAACGCTTTTATCCAATTTTATCTAAATGAGGACAACAGTCTGAACAATGTTAATAATTTAAAACTACCTCATCTCATAAGTATAGACAAATGCGAGTATAAATGGTCCAGAGAATTTTGTCGTAGGTGCATTAAAAATGTGTTTGATATGTGAAACATCCACTTGACTTTCAGATAAAAAGATAACGTTTTTGAGTAAATAGAAACCCGAAAATGAATCGTTCTAGATTGAACATAATTATTTTCTTCGTTATTCTATAGTTTAACACATATTTTTGCTGCAACGAAGTAATTACGTTTTTGGTTTATCAAAATTGATACCGTTTCATTTAATCAGAGTCAAAATTTTATTTAAAAGAATGTAGTTCCTGTAAAAAGCATGAGTTCACTAATTAATAGTTTATTGATTAGGAGAACAGAAATTAGCAATAGATAATCAAGAAGACTTGGATCATCATTTCGCAAGCCCATGTTTGTTTAACACAGTGCCCTCAGAGCACTGAGTGAGAATCGAAGTCAATAATCTATCGTAATGTTCAGGCGTAGTAACCTACTAGCCGTTGCGCACATCGCCCAACAAATTAGGGTGAGAGTAGTCAATGTAAAAAGAGCAGTTAATAGATGAGTAGTATTGATTTTTACAGGAATGGAAAAAAAAGATGCTTATAGAAAGTTTTATCAGGTTATTTGGAGATAAACTTGTGATATTCCTTCTGCTAGACAAATGAGATTTTTTGTTTTAAAACAAAATCAGCTTAGATGTGTGCTGATGATTTTTCATTCAATATAAACTACGGCCTTCCGGTGTTTGTCATTTCGAGTAACATGCAAGGAAATTCGAACTGAACCGTTTGCGTAATCTGCGGGGGTAGATTGTTCTCGTTTCCTTGTTCATCTCTAGGTATATTTCGTCCTGTTCTAAGTTAGAATTTTTCTGAATGTTACCTCGATAGACAATCCCGAAAGAAAAAGCCCGGATGGCATGACGGCTGAAACGTGAGGACAACGTGATAAGATAAGGAAATACACCGCATGTAGTGTAAATAATGATAACTCCTCATGCCAGAAATTCAGACAAATTTTCTGTACATATAACTTGATGCATGAAATTAGATATCCAGAAGAGGTATGACATGTGCAACTAGAGCAATCTATGCCGGCAGACGAAATAAAGAGTTCGGCTCGAAATTTCAAACGCCTGAGGAAGGCCGAAGTGCACAATGTTCGAAACGTCGTGAATATGGAAACAAAGATGAGGACAACAGGCCGAACAATGTAAATAGTTTAGATATAAATTGATATTTCACAAATATAGTATAGTAGAACATTATATCAAATGCTGAAAATGAGAGTAGAAAGATAATGTTGCACGAAATATACTAATTTTAAGGCCTGTCTGCTTTAAAATTTAGAATACGATCTTGAGAATCAACCATTGATGTTAGAAATAGTCAGTCAGTTAAGTGCCATACGTGAAACACGCTTGGGCGATCATGTCTCGAAAGAGACATGACTGACTGGGCAGAAGATTATCCCGCAGTAGGTTGCTATTGCTTTCTGCTGTAGACTGGTTGCCAACCAAGGCTATAGAACCCAATCTATCCTGTTATTTAACCCATAGCTGGAAGGAAGAGACGGATTAATACCTTTCCTAAGGGTATTTGCGCGTAAGTGAATGCAATGAATTCAACTGGAATTCGAACTCGGCTCCCCGATTTCTCGTTCCGAGTCGCAATGATTAAAAAAATAACTAGTCCGGCAAATAAATTCATTAGCGTAGTGTCTCAAATGCGCGAAAGATCGTTTAGACATGTTTTCCCTTGGGCCATGCTAAGGCACCTACACATGTATATTTGATGTAACATATCATAAAATACTCCGACAAACAGGAGTGTTTGAAACGAATAAGCGTGAAACATGGTTCTAAAAAGAAACACTGAAAAGTTCTCAGCACAAACAAGATGCATTTACTGATATAATTTCTGTCCAATTATATTTGATATTAATGGAAATGTAAAATTTGCGATCCAACAAAAGAAACAGGGTATTTTGAGATTACTCTTCTGCGTTTTATTTAAAAATGTATACATATTTTTTTTCACGACTTTCATATTCATATTCACGACTTTTCGGTCGTTGTACGCTCTAGCCTTCTTCAAGTGATTGAAATTTTGACCTGCACCCTTTATTTCAATCACTGGGGTATATTATTATCGAAATGTCGTGAATATGTATTTGGCAGTATAGATGAGAACGACAGTCTGAACAATGTAAATAATGTAAATACTGCCCATTCTCAAAAATATCGGCAAACAGAAAATGTATTTATATTTCAATAATTTATATCTAGTCACAAAACGTAAAAAGGAAACATAAATTTCAAAATGTTAAAAGTTTATTTTGAAAGCGAGGTTAAAGATGCTAATTAGGACAAGAAAAACTGTTTTCTTAAAAAATAAATTTTACAGATCTCTGTGTAGTATAAATAATGATTTAAATTCAAGAACGTTTCTATAATTGCAATTACTAACTCTAGAGATTTGTTTAAGAAAAAATGAAATTCAAGAATAAAAATATCATGCAAACATACATGTAAACAATTCATAAATCTGTCAGAATTTTTCAGAATTCACTCTAAGAATTCACAAAAATGATTGTCAACTAGAAAGATGAGCGATGAAAACTTGTTAAAAAGCAAAGTAAGAGTTCACAATAAATTTGGACTTTTTTTACTTCCATAAATTCGCTGACAGCAATCTTGTTTTTCCGATTACAGAACATGTTGAGTTCTCACAATTTCGCTCAAGAAAATTAAGTAGTTGAAGAAACCTATACGTAAAACTACCAAAATAGCTTTTCCATTCCCTGCATGGAATATACACTGCTTGTAGCAAATAATCTTGTATTTGCTTTCAATATTCAAGTTTACCTGCTGTCTCAGGTATTGATTTTTTTGCCGGTAATCCATCTGGCTACGATAAGACAGGAGCAACCTGCAAATTTACATCGGTTCATTCGGCGTAGCCATACGGAAAAATGTTCAGGAACATGAAGAGACTAGCTATTTCTTTTGATCCAACAAACATTGGCATTTTAAGCGTTCTATGGCTGGTGCCAATACATTGATTTGACACAGCTTTAGCTGGTAACTCCAAAATAAATAGTTTCTAATGACTATCTGACCGACAGAAAAATAGAGAATAATGAAGTTTCATCACTTCAGTGGCTAGGCCGGTTGAGTGGGTGACAAATTTAGTGGAAGAAAATGATGTAGGAGATCCTTGTCTTATTATGCAACACACACACACATACATACACATACAGATTAGCTTAGGCCTTCGTATTAAGCTATTAATATAGTGTATTAAGCTTCCTTTTGAGATGTTCTCTAATCACTGTAAAATGTTTTCTTCTATCTATTTGTGAGTTGGCGTTGGTAGGACAGAGAGTGATATATATATATATATATATATATATATATATATATAGAGAGAGAGAGAGAGAGAGAGAGATTCACGGTCAAGTGTAATGATGAAAACAGAAAGCAAATAAGAACAAGATGAAGTTGTAAATTTGAAGGAGATAGGCGAAAAGAAAAAAATATGGGTAATAAAGTTAACAAAAAACAAAAATAAATGAGAAAAGTAGAAAAATATCAGCACACACACACACACACACACACACACACACAAAGATTGGTGAAAGAAAAGGAAAGAAAAGATATTGTTTTCATTCTTTTTTCCCATTTCTTTTTGTTGTAGTCGAAGGTAGAGTATTGTTGTTTAAATTCTATGCTGGGACTAGCCTTTTATTTATGTAGTGATTTTTTGTAAGGGCTTAAATTCGTTTCTTCGCAATATTACCCGACACTAATATATTTAAAATTCTAGTTAGAAAATTTTTGTTAAAACCTAATTTTAATCTGATCCTGAATGCTTCGATTTATTTATTTTTATTGCTAATATATAATTTCGTTAGCTTTTCATATGGGAACGTTTGGATTGGATTTTATTGGCAATTTCACTGTTTCAAAAACATTAAAGAAATGCTAAGATGTCTGTACTTATTAAATAAACAAGTTTTTTCGCTGTTGCTCTATGCTGATTTCAGGGATATGTTAAGGTTTTTTTAATGAACTATTCTAAAGTTATTTTCTTACCACGTGGATATGATGAATTGCATACATTTACCACAGGTGGTTGAGGCTATAAAGTAAGATGCAAGCTCAAAAGTCAGAGTAATCAGTTTGATGAGGTAATGCTATCAAGCGAGCTTCAGCAACCAAATTTGAGTAGAGTGATGTAATAAAAGAGTTATGTGGCACTGATCATTTAAGCATTTCATGCCACATCATGAATGAATCTATCAATAGAAAATAGCGTTCCTAGTTTTCTTCCAAAGGCTAGTGTAGATGAATGTATGTGTGTGTGCAGTATTTCGATGACATTGGTATTCATAGTTTGGATAAGAAAGATCTTGAACAAAGAAAAATATCATTTATCAAGTGTTCCAAGAAATAGGACTCAAGATGAAACCTATCTAAAACAGAAACAGTAATCTAGAATTGGAATGAATGTAATAATGGCGCATACCCTGAATCCGTCACAGAAATTCAGGATGTGAAATTAATAAATACTAAACACTTCAAATATATCGGTGTATGGATTAGAACAAATTTAGTATAGGAGATAATGAAATTGAACATAAAATTAGCTGCTCTGTGGATAGCAAGATGCTACAAAACGAAAACATTAACTTATCAACTTGACTCCAGTCTTTCCCTTGTTTTTTCTACATCACCGTGTGTATCTTGTTCTTTTCCTTTTTTACTCTACCTTCGCTGAAACTTCTATACTCTTATGTAGCCCCGTGAGCATCAATGGCGGTACCGATTGTACTTGGGGTGAAAGGACTAAAAAAAGAAAAAGAAAAAGAAAAAAGAACACGAGACATGCTCTTAAATAGCCTCATCAGAGTGACAGACCCATATGGATAACAGGCATGAAAACCAACCTGTTCAAAAATGTCTAAACTCAACTGTATAAAACCATTTTCTCAGACTAATGATTAAAAATGGCTTCAGGTGAATAAACGCTGTAAGTCTTGGCGAGGACCATCCTTCTTCAAACCTCATGGACTGGCGCTAAAAATCACAAAGAACTTTACCAAATAACAAAAATAATATCACCTGAAAACTTTCAACATCAGCAACTAAAACGAATAGTACATGTAACTCAAAGGGAAAATGAGATGTTGATGCTCCGCACAACATCAAACAAAAGGTTAAAATGGAACCCCTCAATGCTGGAAAGAGGGAGAACAGTTAGTGAACTTGAACCGATTTTCATGAAAACCTGTTAACAGAAGGATTTTATAAATTTCAACCGATAGTAGCAGGAGCTTTCTGGTCAATGGTATCTGAATGTTTCCAGCTAATAGTGCCATTTCATCAGATTTTCCGGTTGTTTACAATAAGAATTTTAAATTTCATCATCGCCCATATTTATAAACTTATAAACGTAAATAAATAAAACTAATTTTGTTGCTTTGTTCTCTCTCTCGCTCAAATACATTTTATGTTTTTCATAATTAAAAATCGCAAAATATGGCAAATAAAATATTATGAGTAATATCCACCATAAAATGCATCAGTGGGTAGCTAGTAATAAATCTAGCAGCGCAAGTTTTCTTTTTCGTTTTTTTAAATCAATTTCACCACAAGCGGTTATTGGGTGTGGAAGAATGAGAAAACAGAAACATTACTAATGAGCAAGTACGAAAGTGGAGTAATCAGGAGGACAATCGATAGTGATTGATATTGCATTTAAGTTTTTGAAGATTAAATTTGACTGTAAAGCATGGAGCAGAAAGGGAGTTTCACAAGTGAGAAGTACGAAAAAGAAACTATTAGAACTTACGGCTGCATATCGCCAAAGCAACTAGTAAAGTAAGTAAATTGATGAAACCTCGTCGCCAGTCGAATACTGAGCTTAAATTAATAAAGTCTAAGTACCACGGAGAAAAACTTATTCGAACATTTACTATGAAAGTATTTATAGAAATATGGAGGTAACATTTCGTTGCTGGGAAAGTGGTTGAAGATGAGAAGACAGATTATTGCTGATTTTTCTTTTGATTTTATCAAGGATATCTAGATATATAGCAGGAGCATTGGATTATATGTGGCAGTAATATTCTAAGCATGGACGAATGATAAACTTATAATAAAATGATAAAATTCACTACATTGTGACAGTCAGTTTCACACATTAAGAGATCAGCAGATGCATTAATTTCTCTGTCCACACCTATCAATGAAAGAGCCTTTCAAGCGACAGTGGTGGATGATATTACAAATTGTTGTTGCACATTACCGTCTGTTTATTGAGATAAATATAATTTGTCATATGCACTCAAAAATGATTAAACTTATGTTAAGAAGTTAATTGAACGATTAGGTTAATGTGAAGATCTATGTGTCGTGTCCCTACAGGAAGAGTGAGATCATGGCCGCCACAATTTCTTTTTTTATCTCTTAGTAAAGATTGTCGTTTTGTTCTCTCCTAATCCCTGTTCTGTCAACCATTTACACAATATCGTTATGTAGGTTAAAATGTTAAAAGAAGTTATACACTACAAAAATTGTCATATATTACAAAGTAAGATGAAAATAATGAAAATAAATATTTTGCATAAAATGAATACCGTATATTTTATTCTTCGTATTGAATATCTGAATCAATGTTGAATTCTTTTAGTGGACGCTTCTCGGTTCAAATTTCATGTGTTTATAAACCTTTTCAAACTGCAGGCGTTGATAACAAACACAAGCTTATCTAAGTTTTTATTTGGAAATTTAGATACTGAGCAAAAGCAAATGTAAATAACATTACAATTAAATAAGGATTGTACAGGTGATAGGGAAAAACATAAAAATTCGAATGGATAAATGAAAAGAAAAAATAAAGATGACGGATTTGATAGGAGTTTTACGGCAACATGTGCCAACATTATTAATCGCGAGACTTTTGATAATACATCTGTGATTTTAGAGATAGCTAGATAGAGAGAAGACAAAAGAAGCAATCTATGATCAAGCTCCCTGCTGCTAAGGCATTCTATTTTAGAAGCTCTTTTTCTGCAGTTGCTGGCAAGGTCGAAGAGTTCTGCAAGTTAGGTATTGTGTTACATGTTTAGATTGACGAGCATCGACATGGTCGGCGTCGTTTTGGCGGCCGCAGCCAACGGGTCAATCGTCTGATGCCAGGATACCATTTAGATTTGGTTTGATGAGAACCACAATTGACATACGCGGGAAATCCGCTACAGCTAGGGCTTTTTTTTACAAGGATGTTCGTGTAACGTTTTATCTACAAAAATTGTTTAGCTAGAATAAAATAATCAAGTCTGTTTTCTTGTTTGTAAGCATCTTATAGTTTAGCTTTGAGGTTATAAGTTTTGAAACGCGTTTGGATTAATATTGTTGCGTTTTTGTATCTCTCTATTTTCCTTTAGAGACATTTTTTTTTCAAAATTTAATTTTAAAGCCTCCATTCATACTAATGAAGGAATAATGTTGCCGAGGTTTATTGTCGAAAAAAGCTGAGAAACTGTTCATGATTTACTGAAAAACAACAACAACAACAACAAAAACAAAAACAAAAATCAAAAACAAAAACAACATTCGCTAGATTGCAATAGATTTCGAGTAAGTGTTTTTATTATTAATATTATTAACGTAATAGATTTAATAAGTTTTGCGAATAATAATGTTATCATTACGGAGGAGAATATTTTGAATTGGTTTTCTATTCAGCATTTAATAGCGTATGATATTTTTAAAGTGACATCAATTTGGTTCTAAGATTAGAGATAAAAAGGTATTGATTAGCATATGTCACATGATATACTTTATTTAAATCATTAGAAAAGTTTACAAAACTTGTTCTACAGACGGCGCTATAAAGACTATGTTTATAACATGAGGTGGTATTTATATTATTTACATTATTTTACTGCTGTCCTCATCTTTATTGCCATTTTCACGACATTTCGGCCGGTGTACACTTTGGCCTTTTATAGATGATTAGAATTTCGAAACGAAACATCTATTTTAATCACTCTTTAGATTATTTGTTCACTGCTGTTAAAAAGCCAGGCATTGAACTTAAACTCTTTGAGTCAAGTTACTGAATCTAACCAACGCTTTTATTCACTGGGTCATGTGCCCTTGAGAACATAAGTGTGTGAGATTTGGGAATTATAAAACTCAGTAATCCTTTATTTTTACCAGTGCTCATATTGCAATCTTGAAAATTCACCATAGAAATATCTATATAAAAACAAATGGGTGCAAGAAAGCAAATGGTATCTCGTCCATAACACTGTATTTCGTAATTAGCGAACGTATGAAGCAGATCATTACTAATGGGCAGTGAGTTCAATTTTTATTTAATGACTTATAATTGTGGCCTTATGCCATACTAAGGTAAACTTTGTAAATACTTAGAGTATTGTTGGTTTATGCCGATCATAATATAAAGAACAATAAGTGAGTTTTGGCTAAGTTATTCTCAATTTGTTGGAGAAGCAATTTATTGGAATGTATTTTATAAAATGATAATTGTCTGATTCTTACAATACACAATCCTTTGCCAGAGAATCGACAAACAAACCGGGCTTCTTTTCTAAAAAAAGAATATTCCATGTAACGAAGAAAAAAGAAAATTGTTAAAAGGATTTATTTAAAAAAAACAAAGATTTTCTCATCAAGGTAACCTTGTTCGTCGGTGCAAGTTGGTTGGTCGAAATAAGGTGCGCCTTGATCGATTGGAAATTTTAAATTTCCTAAGAGATTTAAATCGAGCAAGGTGTAGTGCACTTAATAGTGGAGTCATTGTCCAACAGCTAATCACGTCGATCAGATTCGATTTGGATTATAATTTTGGTTTTCATCTACAAAAATATGATTGGATAGCAAAAATAATAATACAAAATTTCACTTACACACATTAGGGAAATTAGTAAAACAGTTTTTTACGCGTAAATATAACTTATTTCTACCTATTTATCTAGTAGGTAAATTAAGGTAAAACGTTAGAAACTTATCTCCCGACTTTCAATTTCACAGAAATTAATCCTCATGATTGATTTAACCAATAATAATAATAATAATAATAATAATAATAATAATAATAATAATAATAATTTATTAAGATTTCTCTATTTTAGCTATTTTAAAATGACAGATAAAATGACAGATATAAAATTGTTGGATATGTGAAACGCTAAAATTTTAGTAAAGTCTTTTCTTCATTATCCTGAGGAAATGCAATTCGTATTGAATATTTCTCTCTTCTAGATTTACTCTGCTTTTTCCCGTCGCAATATATTGAGTTTTCGACTGAACCCTGAAAGTATAAAAGACCTTAACAAAAAATAATGAAAACATTGCAAATAATTTTAAAGTAACCTCTTATTTCCGACGAAAAACAATTCTAGATTTTAATTTGTTCTTTAAAAAGAAGTGTTAATTTTATTTCATCATGAAAAAACATTCATCTTGAATGTATTCCTCATGATGAAGTATTATACGTGCAAAATATTCAAAACAGTCAAAGTTCAACAAAAAGATGACTGTCGACTAATAATAAATTATTATACATATCTAAATTAATAATTATCATAACTATGACAATTTCTATTTTTTATTTTTTAATAATCGTTTCACTCCCAGGAATGCAGGACCGCTACTGGAGTGCAGGGGATTAGAGTGAGGGTAAAGAAAAAATAGGTACAGGAGATATCTAAGAAAGGGTGAGAGAAAGATGAGAGTCAAGGAGATGGCAATTGACGTTGCATTTAAAATTTTGGAGATTGTAGTTATTAGAGAAGCAAGCAAACGGAAAGGAGTTTCACAAACGGGAAGTTCGAGAAAAAACTGTTAGAGTAGAATAGGTGGTTACGTTTAATGCTAAAAGGGTGGAACATTGATGGCAATTTAGTAGCACGCGTAAATAGAATTGGTCGCGGAAGCGTGGAGAGAAGCTCGTCAGAGCAGTAGCCAATTAAAATTTTAACAATTAAAATGAAAAGTTACTAACTTTGAGATATGATGATAACCTTCAGCACTCCACTTGGAGATTAGTAGATTAAACATTTCAGTTTATTCTTTTGAGAAATAGGCAGGCATGATAGCTGCCACACTACAATGAGCTTAATTTATATTGACAAGTCGATGTAAAATTAATCTTGGTAGGTAGTTTTTGAAGATTTACTGATTTTTCCACAATGTTGAGTGATCATCACGAATTATTTTCAGATGTCGATGCAGAACAATTTCATTCGTACTTTGCTTTTCAGATGTATCATAGCCTAGGATTATTCGCTAATGTAGTTGATGTTTAACATTGGCGTTTCTGATTTTGATGAGATATGAGTGAGTGATAGTAAATAAAGCAAATTAATCCAAAATGGAACTTGTTAACTCAAGTGATAAATATGAAACGCCCCTGGAAAGATCAAGAATGAGAAATTGCCTTGAACTGATAATAAATGGAACAATATACATTGTGGTACTCTTTCAGAGCCACAAATGTAACATATTAATTATTATGTAATTATTATCCATATGCTTTCTTAATAGGAAGGATGTAGACAATTATGCTTTGTACTTATTGTAGATTCTATATTTACAAAATAAAATTATTTAGACTTATAGAAACTATTTTCTTTTTGTCGTATTAGTCTGTATTTGCAGAGAGGATTCCATAAATATGCAGTCTTGTGATCACAGATTTGCGTGAAATCAAATGTCAATGTTTTGGGAAATAAAATTAATTTTCCTGTTTATTGATAGCAAATTTAATCGTACAAAAAGCTCAAGTAAAAATAAAAGAATATCGACATATGATATCAGTTGGCAAAAAATGTTGAAATTAAAAATAATTTTTATTGTTTTTAATTGCTAAGATGGAATAATTGAACAAGGAAAATTACAACGGGTTAAGTTGTATTAAGTTAATTTCTTTGAAAGAATAAAGATGAATTTATGCCAAAAGTGATATTCATAAGGTCTAAAATATGTCCATCAGTCCGAGAAATAGAAATATTTTCAGGCAATCAGAATAAATTAGATTCACTGGAGCGTAGTTTTTGTTTTTGAAACTATACAAATCTCTGCCCCCGCAAAAAAGAGGGAAACAAGCATTTTTACTATTAGACTAGTATAGGGCTGAATTCGAGTCAACGATAAAATACTAGACTTTTACTAACATTCGATGTTCAATCTAGAGATTGAAGATCGAATAAAATAAAAGTTTTGTCAGAAACCCTTTGGTTAAATGTTTTTAATGTACAAACATTTAAACTGGTCTTAATTAGATTAATTATCCCAGTTAAGTGAGGTCATAGTTTTCTTTTTAAGTGTCCAGATTGTGTGGGTGTTGTAAATATAATTACAGTTCAGTCCATCCCCTTACTGAGCATTTAAGCAAGGAAGATCCTTTCTTTAGCCTTATACTCAAAATGAGTTTGAAGATTTTAATATGTATTAGTTTCTGGAACGTTCTTGCATATTTCTTCTTCCTGATATTACGTTGGTACACACATGTTGTAGGTATTGATAGAAACTTTCATGCGAACTAGTTTGAATTTTAATGTCAGCATCCAGAGTTACTTTTATCAATTTATCTCTTTCCCGTACTAAAACAAATATGACTTCTCATTTTTTTCTTTATTTACGTTGCATTAGCAAAATCAAGCAACCTCTAAATAAAGAGTAAACAAAAAAGTTACACACTATCTAGGAAATAGCTAAAATATTAATGGCTTGTCAGAAGCTAATGTCAGCCATTTTGCTATGCTATATACAAAATTCTGATTAGATGTATTGTTATATGAGCAAGGCTTTAAGTCTATAACCAAAGTGAAAGAGATGAAAGACATTCCAATTCCTAATGGCTGTTGTATCGAGACATAATTGCAAATACAACCAAAACAGATGCTGGTATATGCATAACTGATTCGGGCAAAACACGTTGTTGAAAGTTGTACATTCTATTTATGTGTTATACTTACACATATTACATAATTTCTGAATCGTTTGAGAGATGATTAAATTCCTATCTAAATACCTACAATATCCTATTAGGTGTATTCAATTACAAAATTATATTTACAATTTGACAAATTAGGGTGAAAATTTGCCTAGAGTCTAAACTATGTGATAATGACCTTTGTATATTTTCTTGTTTTTAAAAAAGGAAGAAATATTCATCCAAATAATTCCACAAATATATGTAGCAACTACCTAACATTTAGCGATATCCTTTGTCTGAATAATGATGATTAACCTGATATGGCGTGAGACTACGGGGAGCTGGATTCGTGGAGACATATCTATACGGACAGGGTCCATGGCTGTCAATAATTGAGTTTGATTTGTTTGATTTTTGATTTGTTGGACATAGCTGTATAAAATTTATTGAAATTTTAAACATGTTCTTAACATGTTAATGTACTTTAAATCTGGCAAGCTTAGAAGCTACTAGAATAGACGGAAATCGGTCTGGAATTAATTTTTTGGTACCTCCATACGATGCGTTGGGGTCCGTTAAATTGCTGTAACAAATTATCACCACCAGGAAAATACATCAGTTTCACAAAAGTGCAAATGATCAAATATCACACCTGTCGATATAGACATCAATTTCAATAGTGTTCAGTGTGAACTAAAACAAACCCCACTCAGCATTACTACTACACCATCACTCACTTGACAAACCCTTGCTGAGAGGCTGCTCTATTCAGAGCCTCAAACGGTCTCTTCTACACACACTTAACCGTCTGCCAAAAAGAGCTGAAAACAAATTTGTTGGATTGGGCAACTTTTTAGGGTTCAATGGTGATGTTGTATGTCCCATGTGAGGCGCAGTAATAGAGGCTATAGGATCAATCATTGTACGTTTTTTGGTCTACGACTTCGAAATCCCATGAAATGCAGTGTATACTCTACATTGTGTTGAGGGATGGGCAGAGAAGCCCCAACGTTGAATTGGGAGGTTCATCCAATTTGAATTATTATTATTTGTTCACTGGTTACTACGCTTGTCATTAACCAGCGGTCCAGTTCTTCAATTACTGTAGACATCAGCAGTTATAACGTATCGCATTTGTTTGTGCAGAATGTCACATCGAAAAGCGTGTCCATCTCTCTAACTCCAACATTCATCCTGTAATCAAACCGAGTTAAATCCTATTTACGTCCTATAGCTGTCGTAATTACACTGTCACGTCTAAATTACTTTACCTATTACGTCACACATACTTTAAATGGGTGAGTTT
This sequence comes from Ascarosepion bandense, assembly GCA_037127315.1. NCBI lineage: Eukaryota > Metazoa > Mollusca > Cephalopoda > Sepiida > Sepiidae > Ascarosepion > Ascarosepion bandense. The sequence goes on along the minus strand of JBBBDQ010001625.1, from coordinate 1,386,335 downwards.
ATTTCTGCAATTAAGTGGAAAACACCCAATGTACAATTCTGCTATCTCAATTCACTATATATATATATATATATATATATATATATATATATATATATATATATATATAGTGTATCGAGACAGAAGATAATTTCTAAACATATATTGTTAAATATAAAAATGAATGTGTATTCATGATCCGTTCTAAACATCGTATTTAGGCTTTAATTTCAAGTGAAAATAAAGACAAAAATTGTACAATATTTGGATATTTTTTTATTATGCTCGTTCTAAGCTTTCGGCTCACATAAGCCATCTTCAGAGAGGTTACAGATGAAACATTGCTATGCGACGATAACAGTCACCGAATAGCAGACGCATGTCGTAAATTCCTAATGCGGTTCTATGATGTCACACCGCATGAAGAACCAAAATGTTAACAGAACCATATGTCTAAATGCAATGTAATGTGTTGTAACCAGATTGAAATGTGATTCTATTAAGTGTGGGCTGTTTTGATCTAATGTAGATGGCCTCCAATATCTGAAGGTTCTTTTTACTGTGTGTATGTGTGAGTATTATTGTGTTATCGACTAAAATCTGTCTAATATTACCTACATGGCTGTCATCTTTGATGGTGGATGTCTTTATGTTAACGTCCCTGTAACCTCTCTAAAAATGGCTCATGTGAGCCGAAAGCATAATAAAAAAAAACAAAATGAAATTTTTTCGTCGACAAGGAAACGGTTGAGGAAATACAAACGTCTTCATTATATTCGGAAGCCATTTTTGATGTTATTCTTGTTTGTGCAGTTTTAGTTTGTGTCATAAAAATTCTAATAAATAAAATCAAAGTGAAAAAAAACAATTTTAGAAAAAGGCTCTTCAGTCAATAGAATTTTTCTTTAGAGGTGCTGAAAAGAAATTCCCTCTATCAAACTGATATGTTGAAGAGATAATAAAAACAAAAAAAGAAACAGTTCTTATTAATCTCTACTTTCTGCTGCTTTTGCTAACCATACGAATACAAATCAAAGCAAATGAATATGAATATAAAATCAACTATACTGATATGTCAATGAGCGATGTCGTTTCCTTTTTTCGCTGCATGTTAGATATGCTGCAGTTTACAGATCTCAAAGTCTTTAAAACTATTTTTTTGTTTTTTCCGTGTGTAGCATTTTATCAATGGTAGTAATGTATCGGTTGAATCGTTATTTTCTTTAAAATTAAGCTAGGTAGAAATTGTAAGAAGAAAATGTTTAAAAAAGCGATTAATAAAATGACATACGTTAAAGGCTCTTAAGATTAAGGTGTACGGAGCAATCGATAGTGGCTTTGATTCAGAGAACCGAGTTCAAAATTTTGAACCGAGTTCAAATTTCAGTCGAGTTTGTTACATTCACTTAAATGCAAAAACCCTTGGGAAAAGTATGAATCGATCTCTTCTCTATCCCCCACTATGGATAAATAGCGGCACGGATTTGGTGGAAACCGGTCTAGGAGAATGAACTATAGCTTAAATAGACTCACCAACTAAACATAGTGAGCGTGGCTAAATCACTGACGGCATGGTAAATCCGGAGTAAAAAGGTATCGGATCTGAAGTTGGAAGGGTTTAATTTGAACCTTCAACATGTACTAAATTGTTAATAATGCAATGCGAAATAGTTTTAGTTTCTTTGCTTATATGAAGCAAAAATTATTCTTTGTAAATTTTAGAAATGATCTGCAACAAATTCTGCTGTTAATAATGTAATATAATGTTTGACTGTACATTTGACAATTTCTTAATCCTCCATTTGTTTATACCATTTTGTTCGTATTTTAGCATTTTGCCAGACAAAGAACAGGACGAATTCGGTTTCTCAAAAAATAATTGAATTGCTTTAAAGGATTTTTTATAAAGATTTATGAAGCCTTTCAAATGACATTTTAAAAATTTAGTACCTACTTATCCAATGTTTTTTTTAAATTAACGTTATTCAATGGTAATTGTTTTTCATAAAACGCATAATTTGAAAATACGTGATGATTTAGCTAATCAATCTCTAAGAAATCAAATTAATTTTAGAATCCTGTGAGAACCATGTCGTTAGAAAATATGGGAATAAATAATTAAAATAATTAAATAATGATCAACAAAAACAAAAAAACAAAAAACAACCCCCCCACCCCCCCCCCAAAAAAAACACAGAAATAAAATGGCCCTTGTTTGACTTCAAGTCAGGTTTGTTTTCTTCCAGCCGAATTTGATCTTTCTGTTTTAAATGCTATGTTAATTTTCATTTTCATTATTAATTGAATTTTCTTAATTAAATTCTCTTAATTCATTGAAGATAAAGAAAGAAAAATAAAAAAGCAAATGTCACTTTCGCTTTGGTTACCCTTAGAGAAGATTTATGAAATTCCTTTTCAAAAGACACTTTTCCATTTTTTTGTGAATCAAAACTAAAATCAATTATTTATCAAGTAAAAGTATGAAATTGAGAAAACATTCAATTCAATCAGAGTTTACTGTGATGAACTGGTGAGTACTAAATATACTTACAAATAAAACAGACATAAAAAATTAGTCTCAAAGATTTTTAGTAACTCAAGAAAGAGAAAATTGCTTACACGTATAAGTAAATAATCGTTTTTTTATGAAAAAGAGTTTTTCAAAAATACTCATTTTTTAAAATCCTTTTTCATATAAAACACTTGATTTTGGATCGACTTAAGTTCATCTTAAAAGTTTTCTTATCATTTTAATCATATTGTTAACAGTTTTGGTCAAAGAATGGAACTAAATATAATGTTTTTTTCAAATACGTTAGTTTTATTATCTCTCTCTCTCTCTCTATCTATCTATATAAGCGTGTGTCTTTATGTTTGTATTAATTGAATTTGTTTACACACAAATAATGCGTACGATAATATTCATTAACAAATGTAAATATATTATTCATGTGCAAAGCTTAGTACATGAGTGAGTACCAGAAAAGGTGCTATATTCTCAATATCCATGAGAATTATTTTGTCTGGTGAAGTTAAATCAAGTCATTCATTAGTCATCATCAAATAGAAATCGCATATCGTAATATAATTGTTAGGGTTTGAATTCCTTTGAAGAGGCAAATTAAAACTGGTTTTATGTTACTGGTTAGATTTGTTTTCCCTAATGCTACCCAATGACGACAAATAGAGAATAAACCATTTCTTGTTGAGCGTTGACATATATTTCTGCCAACTAAATTTGCCGTATGTTTTAATAATTATATTGGTATGGTTTTGTAGAAACCTTTATATTAATAATCTCGAAGGTTACTGGTCAAGAAAATTAATATTCAAAACCAGACAAAGTAAATATGTTAAAAGAGAACATATAGTTGAAATAAAAATGAATAATGATTTTTAAAAACGTCTAATGAAGAAAAATGTATCATTATGAAATTGAAAGCAAGTGCAAACCTACAGTTCGTTCCAATAATTAACATATATGCATAATTTTTTCAGTTGTTCACGCATTTTGTGAGTAAATGGAAAAGAAAACTTACTAGTTTCTACGAACTTCAATTAGTTATGTTTTGTACAAAACATAAAAATTTATTAGTTCTTGGAATTTATAAATCACAAGAACAAATATTTTTCATAACATGAAAATATAAACCATATTTGTTTTTGTTTTTCTTTTGCTACTTCATGTATAGATTTTTATGTCACCATTTCTTCATTCTTCCTTTTGTTTATATTACAACAATCGAATATGACGTTATAGCAAGTTGGTTCTGGGAATCAATAGAAACAATAATATGTTTCCTTTAAAAATGTGAATAAGCGTGGTTTCTGATTTCTTCATTGTCCATTTTACATTTCATTTTTTTATGATTATTTCACTCTCTTAGTTTTATCATCACCATTTATAATCAATCTTTTTCATTTATTCTCTTTTTCAATATTTGTATTATTAGGTTGTTTTTATGACCGATTTTTCTTATTCTATATAGTTTCCATGAGTTTTGTTTCTTTTCTTATTGACTGAATTACTCAGATACTGTCGGTATCATGGGAAAGGCAATGGAAATCACTCTACTACCCTATGAAAAATAAGCATTATAACACAAAAATAACAAAACGCTGTGAAGGAGATCAGCTTCCTTGAAACTGAATCGTCGATCGTGAAACATGTTAAACAGATGACACCTGACCATCATCCAGTTACTATTCACAACAAAGACAATCATAATTCTAATATGGAATCTAAACAAATACGAGAAATTAGAAAAGACATGGATATTCAAGAGTTAAAAAAAACATATGCAGTTGCAGTTAAAACCAAATATAAAACGTTATGAAAAAGTCAATAACTCAAATTAGAACACAGTGACAACAACAAAAGTGAAGGGAGACAAGAGAAAAAGGTGTGAATTATAGTTTAAATACTTGGACTAATAAAAACAAGACAGTAAAAGTCGCACAAAATATAGGTTGTTAGTCAGATGAATGAAGTACGTAATTAATTATTATGATTTAAAAAATAAAGCTAGTAGCAGAATTAGGCAAAAAATAAACCAAGTACAATATAGCTTTGTTCAATACACGGAAACAAATGCTATTTTTATGATAAGAATGTTATGAAAACAGACTATACTAATGCAGAAAGAGCTATACGTGTTCTTCATTCATTGCACAAAGGTATTTGACCGAATACGACACAAAAAAGCCTATATATTCAAAACATCAGTAAACTCTACTAAAAACAAATATCCTGTATGCAGATAGAAAACGAATAGCAGTCAGTATACAAAAATAGCATTTTTATAGGACAGTTACCTCCTGACAAATGGAGAGAATTAAAGTGGCAGTAATGTGCTTCTGTCGATGAATGCTGAGAATGACCAGACTTTGTGAACAACGATGAAATATTAAGGAAAACAAAAACTGAAAAGAAACTGATTCTTGCAATCAGAAAGAGTAGAAATGTTTTGGAAGCATTAGAAGAAAAGAAAACCTAGAGAATTTAACGCTCCCGTGACAGAGTGAAGGCAAGAGAAGCAAGGGGGTACGCGTTTGAGTAAATGGGCAGCAGAACAAGGAAAAACGATCAAGGGTGACTAAGAGCAAAAAAAGAAAGAAAGTTAGGGAGAGCCATGATTGCTCATGTTTTAGTCGTAGTAATCTCTGCTCTTTTTCAGCTGTCTGTTGTCACTGGTCACCTCCGGAAATATCGAACCAACCCCTTTATTCAGTCAATCGACGTTAATCATTCGTTGACCATGCTAGAGAAAAACATGAATCAGGTTATTTTTCTTCATTCATTCATGATATTGTGGGTTTCTGCCATTGAATCAGAATAAATGATTGTTTGCATTACCTGAAACAGAGATTGTACACACAGCTGCGAAGTAACAAGATCTGCTTTCGTAACATTTTAATCCGCTAAGCCTTTTATCATGGAATAGAAACATGGAGCCTTAAATCTGAAGTCACTTTTCTACTCCTGCAATTAATTATATTACATTACTTTTATACTAAATCTAGTGTAAAAAAGAATTCTTGAACTTAATTTTCTTTATATGGTGATTAATTCCCTACCTGACCTACTGAGGAGAATAGTAAAGCCTAACACATGTACTGACTTTTTCAAATTCTTTCAATTGTTTTATCTTCCAGTATTGGTCTTTATTTCTCTTTTTACTTAAAATATAAGTGACTACGAATAAAGCATAAATAAATTTCTCGTAACTTTGCAAAATATTTACGTACGTTGTAAATTATTTAAAATCCACAACGACGATTAATATTTTTCATTATTGCAAATGAAAGCCACTGCTTTTAGAAATAAAGCAGTATTTTGGTTATTGGTGCGAATACGTCATCATATAACCTCAACATGTCCTGGTTACAGGACATTTCCTGTCAATTCATTACTCAATCATAGAATCAAACTATCTTTTGTGGGCATAGCATATTTTATCTATTCATGATTTAAGATTAGAATATAGAGTTATAGAGTTTTTTAATTATGCCTCCGCGAGGAAAAAATTATGTTAATATTGTTTGTGAGTCCATAAATGAAATATTGTAGACATATTCTCTAGATTTAGATACGTGTACAAAAGGAATCATAATATTCACAGACATTACCTGAGACAGTAACATTGTTTACAGACTTCCGCTCAATGAAAAAAAAAGAAAGACAGCGTTATGGAATTAATTTAATAATCCTTACCTACTATCAGACTAAGGGAATCAGTTACCAATTTCAATTTTTAGAAGAATTATATTCGAACAAAATGTTAAAAAATGGGAATCAGTTACCAATTTTAATTTTTAAAAGAATTATATTCGAACAAAAAGTTAAAAAAAAACTGGGAATCAACTACCAATTTCAATTTATAGAAGAATTATATTCGAACAAAAAGTAAAAAAAAAAGTAATCTTGTAAGTTTAGCTTTCACTGCATTTAAATTTTTTTTTACTGGTATTTCAAAGCAGTGAAACCTCGTTTTTATATAAACTATGACTTATCTTTAGCTGAAATATATTTAACAAAATTTCAGTAGAGCATAAATGTGCAAGAATTGAACTCAGGCATTCAGTTTATCCACTGTAAACGTTGATATGTGATTAATGCCACCATCTACGATAAATATAAACATTATCTGAACGGCATGGTAATTGATTTGAATTCTTCGTGTGTAACAAATTTATTCATTTAGATATTCTATGGATCGTTGAAACAACGCTTTGGTATTTTTTAAATTTCAAGTTAATTAAAAATCAATGTTTTATACGATTATTGTTGTTTAACGTATTCATTCTAAACATATATAATGATACTCATTTCTTGTGAAATCAAAGGAACGCATTTCTATGTGAATTTCTGACAAAAAAGATTTAACAAAATTAAAATATTATGACAGGTGATCATTGATTCGTATTATTTTCAAATGTAATTTTAATTATCTTCCATAGTAAAAAGCAGAAATCGAATTCACTCGGTATTTTCCAATTTATTGTTAAAAATTAATCTCTGATAATAAAGAAGCAAATAGCGACTGATCTGTGAGAAAAGATTAAGTATTCAATTTGGTTAGGAAATTAAAATGAAAAACTCACAAATCTTGAATTACAGCATAAAATATCACTTCAAATTTCTCTACAAATCTCGTAAAATGAAATCGAAATGACTTTAATTCTGAAGGATTTACACTTCGTCTATGTTAATCAGTTTAGAACTATGATTATTCTCGTGAGTGGACAGGAAATTGGTTTCAAAATCTTGGCAGAATTTGGTTCAGATATTCAGAAGTCGATGTCTTTTTAAGTGAAATTGAAATTACGTATTAATCATCTAAAATATTTAGCATTACACATATTGATATAATGTTGCCTGTTTTTAAATAAGATGCTGTTTTTTCGTAGTAAAATTTTAAAAAAATAATTGTACTCATTTAAACTACAAGAAACTGGAGCCCAAGATAAAAAAAGAAATTCAATTAAAAAGTATATTTTATTGCAAAGTGCTGTAAATTTACTTAGATAACCTTGTCATTAAAACGGTTAAAATTAGAGTAGTGTAAAGCCACAGAAACATGTTTACATGTCAAACCATCTGCACATTCATTTTGTTTAAATGGGACGAATATTAACGAGTTTATTCGATATTCTGTGCAAAAGAAGCAAATATCAATCATGTTGACAAAACTATCAGTGGCGTTGATTTTTGTGGAGGACCAAACCACTTTAAAAAGGACAAGAAAATGTTTCGCAGTTTTCTTTTAAAAGGAAATAACCAGTGCCCTTAAAAATGGTATTAAAACATTCAAACATTTTAAAGGAACAAATAAAATGATAAGTATTCAGTATAACAAATGTACAGCAATAAAAATAAATCTACGGGTGGGGGGGGGGGAATGATGAGAGAAACCGTAATGACCAACACTGAAAATAGCATTTCTGGTTTTGATAACAACACACAATTGAGGGAAACGAACTTGTGTCGATAAAAAATAAAACAACAGATAACTGGAGACTTCATTGAAAAAGGTTACATTTTGAAGTTGTTTTGTATTGTAATTTGAACTATAAGCATTAAAAAGTGCAAAATATAAAAGAAACAAAAGCAGAAGACAATAGAAGGGTGGTGGCATGAAGAAAGTAGTGAAATGAACAAGAACATAATGAGAAAGATGGCTGATAGTACGTTATGTAGAGAATGTCGGAAAATGAAAGAGAGGGGTAAAAGATAGACAAAAGAATAAAAAGCTTTGTATAAGAGAAATTCGGAGGTTGTAATAACTGAGAGGGTAGGGGGCACACAGTGATGAACTATTAAAGAATAATGGGAGAAGGTATATGTTTGAAATGAGAGATGGACTTTGGAAGGAGGTCGATCTAGAAATGATTAAACACAGAGTAAAAATTAAAAAAAACAGACAAAGGAAAGAAGAAAGAATTTGTGTATTAAACGAACAGCCTGAAGAGGCATACAATTTTCGTAACAATTCTTTAGAATAGACGTTAAGGTGAATTCAAGACGGAATGATCTATCAAAAATCAATAGTCGTTCTCTAAAGGATGTATCAATTCCGGTAATTTATAAAAATGACAATGAGCTAATTCTGTCTTAATAGAAAAATTCGGCAAAAAATGTAGCCTTTTTATGAATAAGCGCAATTATTTTAAGTCAGAGTCGTGTATAGATTCTGTGATTGATACTTGCAGTTGAAGCGTCCCCACATAAACAAATCAAAAGATTTTCAGAATAAACACTTTGACTTTGCATATCTTACAACCTAATAAATAAATTTACAAAACATTGCATGCTGCATTGTAGGAAAACATAGAAACTTCGTAGAAACAAATTTTATGTCAATATCACGTTGTTTCATATCTGTTTCAAATAACATTTTAGAGTAATTAAAACTAACTTTCGTTCTGGCTTATTTGAAGCATATTTTCAGCGTATGAAATGTAATGAAATATTCAACAGTGTATGGAGAAATGTCAGTCGGTAGCTAATCCGAACATGACAACTTAATTTAGAAGTGACTTTGGTCGGGATAGAAAAAAAAACAAAACAAAAAAAACAAAAAAACTTTCATAAAGGGAGACAAGCAGAACTTTTCTTTTACAGTCTTTGCTATCGATGAAGAAAATCCAATTTACGACTTTTTGACTTTCTAATTTGACGTTTTCCAGTATTGAGCTTTGAAGTAGAGAAAACATTGACACAAATTAACGAGATGTCCTTAATGACGCAGGTGCACTCATGTAGGTACACGCTTGCTTATCTATCTATCTATCTATCTATCTATCTATCTATCTATCTATCTATCTATCTATCTATCTATCTATCTATCTGGGCCTATACTTCTGAGGTAGTAGTTACTTCTGAGATGAGGTAATTTTTACAGTATTTGAACTGTTTTCCTCATTTTTCTTGCCATATTCACAACGTTTCGGCAGTTTTACGCTATGACCTTCTTCAGGTGATTAGAATTTCAAACCAAACCCTTTATTTTGATCACTGGGGTATATGTCCTAGTTATCCCCCTTTAATTCTACGCTTTAAAGACACATGATTCAGTGGATAAAAGCGTTGGTTAGATTTAGTGACTTGACCCAGAGACTTGTGAGTTCAATACCTGGCTACAGCAGTGGTGAACAAATAACTTAGAGATTATCCTAAAAGCTCAAAATCAAAACCTGCTAACAAGATCTTACCTTAATTTAAGGAATGCAGCGTTGTTTCTGTACACAGATTGAGGAGACGATTGATCATCTAATATCTGATAGCTACTCTACTCTAGCACTAAGTAAATTTTAAAATAGGCATTAGAAGCCATTTTCTACAAGTGATATGCATGGGCCAAGAGCCACCCCAAGCAATGAGATAATACCACCAAAACGCAAGGGGTCACCGGAAGTGAAAGAGATGGAAGATACTTTAGAAAGAACCAGAAACCCAATCCTAAACAGGAAACAAGGAATAAATCTCTACTCCTGTTTAAAAGACCGAGGAGGAGTGCAAACCGGATGATAGACAAACCTATCTACTACTATTGAGAAAAAAGTAAATAGAATTTCGAAGTTTCTGTTGGAGAATTTTAAAAGTATAGAATTGAAGTAGGCTTTACAAAAAACCGGAAGCCCAATGTAAATATTATGACTTAACCCATACGAATAGCTAGTTCTAGAAAATGATGGTGTTACTTTGTTCTGTGACTTCGCCATATACACCGAAAATGCTATATAGATCAGTTACTGTCATAAAAACTTCAAAGGAAAATAATATCTAATGGACATGATCATGACATCTGATAAAACAACCATCAGACAAAATTATTAAAATCTTTAAATATAATAATCTGGAAATAGAAATGATAAGAATGCAGTATTTAAATTATTTATCCAGTGATAGTCGGAGCACTAGGAATAATTAAGAAGTATACTGAGATGCACGTTAAGAATACCAAAGGAAATCTATTAATTTGAAATACAAAGATTTTTACGAGCGCTGTTCACATACTTGGAAAAAGTCTTTCAATCCAATATATTCACTTAATTTTTAAAAGAAAAATATGTCATTTACCTGTGGTCCCAGGTGAAACAATTAGTAAATGATTGGTTTAAACAGCAATTGAGAAGAAATAAAAAGTAACAACAACCGCAGCAACAGTAGTAATAATGATAAGTATGATTAAAAGAGTGTAGAGTGAAAAAGAGAAAGGAAAAGATACAATGGGAAGTAGTCCGACGGAAAATAAAGTCAACTGTTAGGTTTGCTGCTAGGAAGGTTGGTTCAGCGTGTTTTTCTCGTCAAAATTATCTTCCACATTTATAAATCTATCATTCGTCCGTGCATCGAATATTGTTACCATATCTGGTCTGGTGTTCCTGTTATGTATCTTAATTCTTGACAATATTCAAAGAAGTGTTTGTAATGTCATTGGGCATCTCAATTTCAGTTACTATCCGAAATAACGTGACGTGATGTAGCTTCTCTCTGTCTTATCTATAAATATTTTCCTTGCAGTTATAACGAGCTCTCCTTCTTGGTACCGCGAACGAATTAATTTAAGCGTAGTACTAGATTAGAAATTAGGACTCATTTTACAGTTGCAATAGCTAGATGTAAACGTAAGTTCTATTTTAATAGTTCCTTTTATTGTACGTCTCGTCTGTGGAACTCTAATACTTCTTCTTGATCATAAGCCTCTAATTTCGATTTTTGGGTCGAAAAAGGATATGTCGAAGCATAAAACCAACCGATTATAGAGATGGCAAATAATACTACTAAATTATAACTTCAGCATGGAGTATATGCCATCGAATAAATTTGGCTACGCTGATGGGCTGTCCAGGTTAATTCCTAAAATGAGCGAACCATTAGAAGACATAGTAATTGCCCCATTGAAGTCAGAAGAAGATCTGAGATTTACTGTGTATAATGCAGTTCGGGAACTTCTGTCAACTCTAGAAAAAATAAAAGAAGAAGCCACCAGGGTCAAGTATATGTTAAAAATAAAAGAAAAAATAGCTAAAAGGGACCAGTACACAGCAAATGTTTTTTCGCTTTGCGATAGAGTATTGTTATACAGAGAACGCGTGGTGATTCCATACACACTGCAAAAGCAAATACTACAGGATTTTCATACTGGTCATTCGAGCAGCACTAGGATGAAGAGCCTAATGCGAAGTTTTGTATATAAGCCGAATATGGACAGGGACATTGAAAACGCAGTGGAAAAATGTAAAGGCTGTGCCTTACCTGCAAAGGCACCCCCGATAAAATTTAATGCCTGACCAAAAACAGACCTACAATGGTCTAGGTTACATGTAGATTTTGCAGGTCCACTGAACGGATACCATTACATTATTGTAGTAGATAGTTTTTCGAAATGGCCTGAGATACAATGGATAAGAAAACCGACGACGCAAAGTACTAAAAACTTCCTGCTGGAATTGTTCGCCAGGTTTGATGTGGTAAACACAATTGTAACGGACAAGTCAATTTACGTCAAAACAATTTAAAGATTTCTGCAAGGAATACAACGTCGAACATGTTACCACAGCTCTTTATCACCCAAGATCAAACGGGCTAGCTGAAATATTTGTGGACACCCTAAAATAAGCTTTAAAGAAAGCTAGAGAAATACCTGCAGAGGAAGCCTTACAGAAGTTTTTACAGGTTTACAGAATTAGCCCAAATAACCGAACCCCAACCTCACACACGCCAGCTGAGATGATGTTCGCTCGCACGTAGGATAGGAGCTTTCTTCGACAAATTACTACCAAAAAAGACAAATCCAGGTAGAGAAAAATATATTCAAGTAAAAAATTCAATCCTGGTGAAAAAGTATACTTTAAGGTCTACAAGCAGAATAAATCATTCTGGGAGATTGGAAAAATAGAAAAGCGGATTGGCAATATGATGTACTAAGTGAAAGGCAAAACATTCACGTGGTTGACAGCGGTCCCGTGGAAGAAACGCCTATAGAGGTGATTTTCGATACGTTTGCTCTATCAACGCCAGCAACGATTTTACCTGAGGTCTGCCGATCCAGAAAGGCAACTAATCATTTAAAAGTTGATCCAAAACGTAGGAGATATGCTACGATGTTGCTAAAAAAAAAAGTGTTTTTTTCATATTTCCTGTAAAAAATTCAAGAAAATAAAGAAAACTGTTTTACTCCTACGGAGTAGTAAGAGGAACGGGGGTCAGTCGGTGTTGGATGATAGTAGTTGACAGTTAGTCGAATACGAAAGTAGTCAGCGACCTGGCAAGATTACACTGCGTAATATATATTATATCAAGTTTCTAACGTTTTGTACGTCGAAACGTCGAACCTATTAGGACCGACTTTAGCACAAATATTAACTTCTACTGTGAAAATAACTCCACAACAGATAAAACTTTTGTAACTTTTAATTCACAAATAACACGTGTCATCTAAGCAAAGAATGGTTAGTCTGAATGAAATCGATCTAATTTTAGCTCGTGTTTTTTATCTTAAATAAATTATAGAAGATTATAAAGTGTTCATTCTCTGTTGAGATACGCAAACAAAATTAATAATGCGAATGTTGATAGATATTATATCTACTTATTTTGTTTTTGCACAAGATGTAGATTTTACAAGGACAATGAAAGAATTAAACACTTTTATGATTTGTAATTAAGTCATTTCATTTTCTCTGTATATCGATTTCTTCTTTTTCTGCTTTATATGTGGATGCATACAACCGATATATATATATATATATATATATATATATATATATATATATATATATATATATATACCATAATACAATGTTCTAAGTCAGGTCTCTTCTCTCAGATTTAGAGAAACGAACCTGAACATTTACATACATAAATAGACCTTTTAGTTGTGACATTTGCTCCTGTAATTTTTTAACGATCAGCATAAAAACGAAGTTTTGAAACGTGGGTGCAAGGTATGTGAGTGTGTGGGAGGGGGTGGAGAATACCAGCAAAGTGGACCAATGACATTAAAATATCACTTTTGTTTCGTTTCGTTAGGTTGCCATAAAGAAACTATATTCACACTTACCATAGGCTTTCCGAACTTATTCTGGAAACGCAGACGTCGCATTAAATCGATACTGATCGATTCCTTCATTGATTTTTAGAGGTGTGTTCATAGTGAGACAGAATAATAGCTATACACAAAGAAAAATGTCTTTTATTTTACTGGGAAAGTATAAGTCTGGGAAAATATAATAACATTGATTATATATATATATATATATATATATATATATATATATATATATATATATATGTGTGTGTGTGTGTGTATGAATGTGTGTAATTTAATAAATAGAGCTTTAAATTATTTGTATATTTTTGATACATTAGAATCTTCTATTACTTAAGATTCCTATCGTACGAAAGTAACAAAGTGTTAAATAATTATATGACATTGAGAAGATAGGTGTTGTTTTTCTATTCTTGTATACAAACGCTATTGCTGGAAGATTTTTCCTCACACTGAAGATTACTAAGTATGCACAATTCGATATTCTCGAAAATATCTTTTCTATACACACAGCCTTTCATGTGTTATTAAAATCAAGCAGCTTTTATTATTTTAAGCAATCCTCTTTCAGCACTTTGGTCAATTTGCAGCTATTTAAATTGAACTTTGTTTTAAACACACATGATTCCAAGAAAACGTGTTATGAAAATACGAGCGACGCAATATTTGCTCAGAAGGTGAAGTCAATAAATAAATGCAAATAATTATTTTTATTTTTAAAATCAGGATACGGGCGCACTCCCAATCCGTTTTTGATCATCAATGTTATTTTTAACATATTTACGCCATCTTAAGTAAGTTTCCAAAGCTACAATTGATTTATTCAGTTGTTAGGAAACTGGATAATTAATCTTTTATCAAGTGAGTGTAATTTTCGAAAATCGAAAGTTTAATTATGTATTTAGAAAGCATTTTACAATATTTGGTGTAAAAAACTGCTAAAAAATTAGCGAAAGGAATAAACATCTTTCTTTAAGAAACATCTATAAAATTTCATTTGAAATTAAAGAAATAATCTATTTTAGATGCTTTGATGCTTTCAGATTTTTTCCAACTTATCCTAAGTCAAAATGTTTCAGTCATCTCTTTTAATAAACCGAAACATTGAGCAATATTCTATCGATCTCGTTTTAGGCAAATCCTTCTGTACATATGAAATTAGAAAATTTAATTAAACAATTTAATTCGTCATATTTGCCAATATATATTAAACACCCAAACATCCGTGCACAGATGTACATATCATGATTTTGATATAAATTGCTTTATATCTAAAAGAATTCTTAATAAGATTTGAAAATATGCTTGTTCTGAAGTAGAATATTCATAAAAATTGCGAAAATATAGATGTCATTTTAAAAAAATTAAAACTAACTTTGAATTAATGAGATTTAAATTGAATTTTATTATTTAGAATTCCCGCCATAATTTTTCTTAACGGAATACAATTATTTAGAATTCCCGCCATAATTTTTCTTAACGGAATACAATTTTGATTGTTCAAATATATTCTTTTAACGTTTTCTGAAAGGAGTATTTTTGAAAGAAAAGTTCGGTTGCCTTGGCGACTGTGATTGTCGTTACATGAACACAAGTAATCTGCTTTCTTGTATTCAGTCATTCAAAGAAGATTATAAAACTTAAATCAACCAATGAGCATCAAGATGATGCTGAATTTAAATAGTTATTGTGCAAAGGAAAATTATCTCTCTGTGTTTAAATCTAGATAGAATCAATCGATACTCCCGTGCCAGGTTGAGTAAAGTACAAGGCTACAGGCGATGTGCTCCCAAATATTTCCTATAGTTTTATTCGGGGACACGTCAGTTATGGTGAAAATCATGAAAACCATCAAAACAGGTGGAGGAAATTGATTATGAGCTCTTAATTAATATTTCTGCTGGAATATTAAATTTTATAACAAATATAAAGCATATTTCCCTTTAAGTTACTCTAATGTGTGTCCATTTCTACGTCTATACATAAATGGAGAATATTTGAACTATCCATAACAAGATTCTAGTAATATTAATACCATCACATGAATTACAAGAAATGTTAAGTGCTTTGAGTAATTAGAAAAATATCTTGAAAAGAAAGTTAGAAATGCATAAATTGAATGAAAAATTTTCGACATAGCGCTAGTAGGAGACAGAAAGAGGTCATCATGGATCAAAGAACGGACCAAGATAATAGAAATCAGAGAACGGACCAAGATAACACACATCAAGGAATGAACCAAGATAACAAACATCAAAGAATAGCTCAAGATAACAGACATCAAAGAAGGAACCAAGATAACAGACATCAAGGAATAGACCAAGGTAAAAGAGATCGAAGAACGGAGCTCAGATAAAAGAGATCGAAGAACGGACCAAGTTAAGATAGACCAGAGAACGGACCAAGATAACAGACATCAAGGAATAAAGTAAGATAACAGACACCAAAAAAAAACAACAATAGATCAAGATAACAGACATCAATGAATGGACCAAGATAAAAAGATCGAAGAACGGACCAAGATAACAAGCATCAAAGAATGGATCCCGATAAAAGGGATCGAAGAATGGATCAAGATAAAGGCATCAAGGAATAGGCCAAGATAACAGATATCAAAGAATGGACTAAGATAAAAGAGATAGAAGAGCGGACCAAGATAACAGCACGTCTATTGAACAGGTGAAGAGGCTCATCCCTTGTTCCTTGTTCAGGATGTGGTTTCCGGCTTTCTCTTTTCCAATCTTTTCACTATTACGTAGCCCCCTGCACATCAGTTGCGTTACCGCCTTGCTCGGGGTGATACGATTAAAAAACAAACAAAAAAAGCAGAAATCAAAGAATGGATCCCGATAAAAACATAAAAAATGTATTAAGATTACAAGCATCAAGCAATAGACTGAAATAACATCAAGGAATGAACCAAGATAAAATAGATCGAAAAAAGACCAAGATAACAGGCATCAAAGAATGGCTCAAGATAACAGAGATCGAAGAGCCGACCAAGATAACATTGATCATCGTACGTGCCAAGATAACAGGCATCAAAGAATGGACTAAGATAAAAGAGATCGCCAAAAAGCGCATCCTATGATTTCTAGTCTGACATGAAATATTGAGTTTACTATGATGTACAGAAAATATGAGGTCAGATTTGATTACTAAGGTCACTGGATGTAGAATTAGTTTTTCGTTTTCATTATTTCTATTTAAATAGAACAATTACATTAAATCAAAAGTGAATTAATATGTGGAGGCAAGTCGATGAGAAAAGATGCTATGAAACAAGATGCAAACCGAAATGTCAATATTAGATCAAAATAGATTTTTTTAATGTCAAGCCAAAGTATAAGTAGGACTAAAATGTCGATTTTTCTGTTTTGTTTTTTAAAAGGAAAATCTTGAAAAATGTTTTTAGAAAAGAATTTATTTTCAGGATTAAATTTAATTTATTAGTTGTTCTAAATATAAAATGAACCTAAAATATAAAAATAAATTGACTGTGAGCTAGTAGTTTTGCTTTAGTGAATGATGCAATCAAATAAATAAGCTTAGAACTTTTGCAACATATTCCTGAAGATGTTCATCTGTATAAGTCTTTGTCACATTTTAAAACACTTCTGAAGCTATTAAGAGCCTAAGTAAGTTTCTCAACTCACTTTTGGTTGACTGAATTTTCTCCCTGCAGGTTTTAAATTAAAGTCGGAACATCTGCCATCCTTCTTGCAAATCTGAACCCTTCAAAGTTGTGCAATAGAATTTGTCTCAAAGTTAAGCAGCTCTACTACATATCTCCGAAGCAACCAACTTAACCTGACCGAAGTAGAGTGAAAGAGACATATGTTCATTCCACAACTGACATAAAAACAACAAACTTTGAATTGAAGTAAATGTACCTTTGATTTCAATCAACTTTTATTCCAAGTTAACTTAGTCATAATCAGCAATAAGGCGCAAGGAAAAAATGTCAATAGCACTGGCTTCAACATGAATCACCGTGTTTTTCCAGGATGAGCTATATGTATATAGTGTATTATGGTTGGATTACCAAAGAATCTTTTCAGATTTTATTATTACTTCTCAAATAGTGAAGTATTAATTAATATTATGTATTCAGAAGCAACATATATCTGACGGATTACGTCATTTGTTTTGTTCGGAACATAAATAGTACAATTATTTTTTTTTTCACTCATACTCTCTCAGACTTATGTAAAAGAACATTGTTTTTATTTATTAAAAGTTATTCACAACACCAGATATTTGGCTAATAGTTTTAAGTTCTTCACTTCTACTCTGAAATTCTTGTTTATAACAGAAAGTGTCCGCGTTGTGGTGGGAGGAGATATTAATATATTACTTCTATGAGATCAATAAATTTCATATCTTGTGATATTGTCTCTTGTCAAATATTCTATCTATCTATCTATCTATCTATCTATCTATCTATCTATCTATCTATCTATCTATCTAAATGGATATGTCTGTCTGTCTGTGTATTGGTGTGTCTCCATTCTAACTAACCCTACTTATCCGAAATCCTTGGCCCGATTTCAACCAAAATTTGGTCACTTGTCAATCATGACATGAACCTTTGATGTACACAAAAATTAATGACAAACATAATTTCGCACTTTTATTTGTTTCTCTGAGACACTTCACTCAAACTCAACCAAAATCGAGTCACTGGTAGATCAAGATTTTATTAAATTTCAATTAACACACGTAGTGTAACAAAAATTAATGAAAATATTGCTTATTTGTGATCGTTTATTTCTTCGAAACGTTTAGTTGTATTCCAACGAAAATCGGGTCTTTTTCTAACTTCTACCTATCATATGCCATAACAATTTCACGTTTTCAACAAGGTGCCAATCCCTCCGACGTTGCAGGGGCAATGCATCCACTTCTTTTGTGTCACAACGTCATCGCATCACATTACAGGCTTCCATACCGCCCGGTTACGTTCTTTCAATTGTACATACATCATTCCTGTTCATTGGCAAAATTAACCAAGTATGAATCACGTTTTACAAATACAACAAAAACCAATACTTGGCATTTTTTTATTTTACTTTCCACGACAACCTCATACTAGAGATTTTTGAATAAGCACTTGACCTTATTGTTTTAACATACTCACTAAAAAAAAACCCGAGCAACGCGGGGCTATACAGCTAGTTTTGAATATAAAAATAGTCAAACGGAATATTTCTACCGAGTCAGTCGGAGTAGAACTGTTGTTCTCAATGCCTATCCATGACTGGTTCGCATAGAAAGGTTTAAGAACTAAATTATTTTTCTTCTCACTTTTAACGATCTTCTCTTCAATTTCGAATGGATGCTTGTTCACTAAAAATATTAAATATTATTAAATTTCAATATGACATATGACATAAATTTGAATGCTAGAAAATGTTAATGCTATAAGTGGAAATTTAGAGAAACATTTAAAGATAATTTGAGCAATCCTGAGATTACATTTAAGATAACATTAAATTTTCATAAAAAATGTACAATGTGCAATGGATAAACTTTCATCTAAATTATATAAAATTGAAAATGACACTGACACCTTATTTTAATAGATATGTATAATGTGTCCTTTTCTCATAATTTATATTTCCGATTTCATCCCAATGTGTTTTTAACAACTGAAGAACGTGGTTTTAATCAAACCCATACTTTGAGGTGATCAGATCGGTAAGATGACAAGTGACGAAATCATAATTTCAACAGGGCAGTGCTACCGTCCGCATATTTTAGATTAATGTGGATTTTGGAGGAAATTTTTGCAGACCGCATTATTTTCAGTAACTTGTGAACCCCCTAAACTCGCCAGTCACAAAATATGTGCAGGCAGATATTCTAATTAATTAATTCACACTTAAATATTGCATGAAACATTTCGGAAATATTAAACATTTTTCAATATTATTATTATAGTTTCAAGAATTATTTAATTATGCAAATATTTTTATATAAATTTATATATAACAGAAGTAAAAGGATACCAGATGTAACTGAAAAAGTCCGAAAAATCAGTTGATTTTCATACTGACACCTACACCAAAATTATTAGAATTTATAGCCATATACCGGAGTAAAATCTCATTAAAGAAATTCATTACTTTAATTAAAACTTGTTTAAAGATTAGTCGGCAGTTGGAAGTAAAAATTATAGTTGAATTGTCAAATTGAAATAAATTGTATGAAATAGCTTATATTAGAATATTTTACATAATACTTCTTCTTGATCATAAGCCTCTAATAAAATATATTTTCCATTCTACTTTAATGCTATACTGAAAGCTATTTTTGGTTATTAGTTAGATTCTCACTAGGTACACCAATATTATAGCCAGACTGAGACAAGATGAGCAAATGCAGTATTTAAAAATTCTTTCTTCAAGTAATTCCGGAATGTTAGACAATATAACAAAAGGAGAGCTATGAATATTTATTATAAACTATAGTTTAGAACATGTACAAATTATCATCTACTGCAAAGTATATATTTTATTTCGACATTGAAAGGAAAATTTCTCATCAGGTAGTGTGGAGGGAGATGAAAAATTCTTTTCCTTATTTTGGTAAATTTTGAGTGAGAAGTAAGTGTGATAAAGAAAATGAGAAATCAGAATTGGAAGTTGTAAATTAGAATTTGAACAAAAAGAGGAAAGAAGAAAAGCAGAGAGGTGATTAATGAATATGTTGAAAATTTTAGAGGCAGATTTAACAGTAGAAGATAATGGTCCTTTACAGCATTTTATGACCAGGTGTTTGGGTTTAACAAAGAGAAAGAAGTAAGAAAATGTTTATGGGGGGAAGAGTAGGAAAAGATAGGCTAAGAAGAGATAGGAATTGGTAGTGGATAAACATATCTGTATTAGTGAAGTATAAGGCTACAAATAATTTTGTATTTCATCTTAATTTTTATATTTAATATATATATATATATTTATATATACTTAAGTTACGTCATTAATAGAAAAATAATATTAGATGATGAAGATGACTGACTTATTTTAAGAGGTCACAATAAACCGGCGCTTAAGCTTGTCATCATTGGCGATTGGGAATGATGATATGGCTACAATAAATGTGTCATGCATGTCGCCAAATATGGCGTTCTCTTTGTAGAAGTTTTTTTAAAGGAACCTGTTGATGAAACAGAAATTTCGAATATCTTTATAGGATTCTGATAATCCTAAATAGACGACTAAATGTAGCAAGATTTAAGTTAAGTTAAAGAAAGTAATTATCTGTAGAGAGTCGACCATGACATATTTATAAAATAATGGCTATAAAATTGTAATATGTAATTGTTTTTTATAACAGATCTTTTTAAAACTATATTTTAAGGTTAACGATAGACGGTGTCTGTATGTCACTATTAATTCGCTTCTTTGAATTAATAGCTTTTTGTTAGCAAACTTGATTATATAAAAATTTTCCTGTAAACACACAAAATATAGCTCATGTAAAGATTTACATGTTTTATTTATTTATTTATTTTTTAATATTTTCCATTTTACTGTAAGGATTTTGTTAACTTTTAATTACCAAAAGTATTTAAAAAGAGATGTTCTATCTGTGCGCATTGTTCTTGAATGATACTATAGGGTGATACAATGTGGTATTATAAACAAGACAAAACAGTTTCGTAAAAATTACCAAATCTGAAGAAATAGAAAACCGTAACATAGAAAAATATGCTGAAGTACACATATTTAACAAAAATATAAGGCCACAGCTTGATTCGGGTTCAGACTTATCCTTAATTAATTATCAATCATGGAAAAAACTGGGTAATCCGACATTGTTAAGAACGAACCGAATAGCTAAAATAAATAGTAACTGGCAACCTTATTAAGTTTATGGGCGAACTTATAACGAACGTGTCATTCAATGGTAAAACTTTGAAACTAAAGGCGTATACTATGTAGAATACGGGTAATTTTTTTCGGGACTGATTGGTTAGAACATTTTAAACTTTGGGATATGCTTGTTAAATCATTATATCAAAAAGTGGAAAATTTGACTGACAAAGCAGAAAACTTGAATAGTGAACTCAAAAAATCCCGATGTTTTTAGTGGAGAACTAGGAAAATGCACAAAAATATCTGCTTAATTTCAGTTAAAGCTAGACGTATACTCAGTCTTTAAGAAAAAAATGTAACGTTCCATTTGCCTTGTTAAATCAGATTGACGAGGAGGTGAATCGAATTGGGGAAATAGGAGTTCTGGAAAAGGTTGAATATAGTGAATGGGCACCTACCAAGAAATTGGTGTATGTGCTGACTTCTTTACGGGGCTGAACAGCGCCCTAGAGGCTTACCATTTTCCCTTTTCAAGTCCAGAAGAGTTATTTGCTAAGCTAAGTGGATGAAAATATTTTTCTAAGATTAAATTAAGCGACGTATATCTGTAAATACCTGTAGAGGAGTAATGCTCGAATCTCCTTTGCATATACACACACAAGGGTTTATATAAATGTTTGAAACTTCCGTTCGGGATTAAGGTCACCCCATCCATTTTTCAACAGGTCATGGACACAATGTTAAATGATCTGGATTTTGCAGTAGACTATCTCGATGACTCAATGACGTCCTAATGAAAAGCGAGGGAACCGAGGAACACAAACTGCATGTTTGGTAGGTGCTCATGAGAATTCAGGATTACTGATTCAAATTCAAAGACGAGAAGTATGAGTTTTCTCTTAGAAAAGATTAAGTACTTAGGATAAATAATTGACAAAGATGGAAGACGTCCCGACCCAGATAAAGCAACGGCAATAAAGAATATGCAAGCACCAGAAAATGTGTCGGCTCTCCAAAGTTTTTAGGTCTTGCCAGTAGACGCTAGAGGAGGTCATATTTGCTAGGAAAATAAAATTGGCATTTGACAAATTTCTTCCGAGTGAAATGAAAGCGGGAAATAGGAATAAAGTGCTTAAAAAGCGCTTTAAAATCGGCGAAAATTTTTTTTTGTGAATTTGGGAATAATCAAGCTTACTGGGAGATAGGAGCAATATACAGACAAACTGGTAATATGATTTACATGGTTCAGGGACTGAAGTTTGTACACAAACGTCATGTAAACCAAATTAGAAAACGGTATTACAACGTTTTTGTTCCAAGAAGGCACAGTTTGAGAGCTCTACTTAATAAATTATTGAGACAAGATAAACAGTGGGAATGGAGAACCAAATATCAGGAAGCATTTGAGAAAATAAAAGAGGTCCTTACATCAGAACTCCTTACGATCCAAACCTTGACATCATAATAGTCAGTGATGCTAGCTTCTACGGCATCGGGGTGTGCATTTTACACAAATTAAAGGATGGATCGGTAAAGCCAATTGCTCATGCATCTAGGACGCTATTAACAGCTGAAAGAAGTTACTCGCAAATAGAAAAGGAATCCTTAGGAATTATTTTTGCGGTGACTAAATTTCATGGATCGTATTCTTTGTTGCAAACAGACCATCCTTCACTCCTTACTATCTTTGGATCAATAAATGGTCTGCCAACACATACTGCTAATAAGCTGCAAAGATGGGGAACCATTCTCCTCAGTTATAACTACAAAATAGAGCTTCTGCTAACCACTAAAATCTGTCACGCTGACGGGTTGTCTAGATTGATACCTAAGTTTGCTGAAACCCTGTAATACAGTCATTGGAAAAGTGATCGAAATAAAAAGTACCTTGTGCAATACTGTCAGGGAACTTTCTATAACAATTGACGAGATAATTGACGAGATAATAGACACAGCGTTCGATAATGAGTTCATAAAGACAAACTAAATAGTAAAGTCCAGAATATCTAAGAAGTTTACTCACTCTGTATCGACATTCTAATGTACGCAGAGTAGTAATCCCAGCTACACTAGAGAAAAGAACATTAAAGGAATTCTATGTTGGCCATCCGGGAACTTCAAGAATGAAGAGTCTGATGAGAAGTTACGTCTACTAGCCCAACATGGTCAAAGATATTGAAAACATTAAGATCGTGCAAAGGGTCTACTTTGGCTGTTAAAGCGCCCCCCGATAAAATTCAATCACTGGCCTAAAACCGACCGTCCGTGGTCACGGATACACACTGATTTTGCTGGTCCACTTGATGATTTTTACTATTTTGTAGTAGTCGACAGTTATTCCATATAGCCAGAGATACTGACATGTAAGAAGCCGACCACGAAGGTGACAATAATGTTTTTGCAGAAGCTATTTTCCCTTTTCGGAATTGTTGACTGTATCGTAACAGACAATGCCACACAAATCACATCCTGTGAATTTAAGGATTTTGTCAGTCATTCCTGATCGAATATATAACCACGGTGTAATGGACAGGAAGATCGTTTTGTGGTCACTTTCAAGGGAGCACTGAGGAAAGCGTGAGGTACTCCCACTGATACAGCTATACAGTAGTTTTTGCAGGTCTACCGTGTAACCCCTAATAGCAGTGCTCCATCTGCCAAGACGCTAGGAGATCATGTTTATCAGGAAAATAAAATCGGCATTTGACAAATTCCTTCCGAGTGAAACGAAAGCAGGAAGTAGGAATAAAGTGCTTAAAAAGCGCTTTAAGATCGGCGAAAAGTTTGTCTTTTTCGTGTATTTGGAAGTAATAAAGCTTACTGGGAGATAGGAACAATTGACAGACAAACTGGTAACATGATTTACATGGTTCAGGGACTGAAGTTTGAGAAAACGGTATGAAGGCATAGTCGATAGAGATCTCATAGAAAATAACACTATGGACATCGTCTTTGACACGTTTGAAGTTCCAAAACGACAATCAGTTCCAGAGCTCAGAATGCCCAAAAGAAAAAGGAAATTTAAGGAGCCTTTAGAAATAAACCCGAAAAGGAAAATATATTGAACATTTTGTATTTCATACCAGGTCTACAGAAAAAGGAAAAGAACGAGTCTCCTGATTTATGAACTTTGAATTACCAGAAAAGCACAATACGCATTGGATTATTATTAACATTTACCATTAAACTTATCTAATTTTTCATTTTTACGAAATAATGAATAGAGACCTTAATAAAAGGGACTGTTGTTAACACGTAAAATGTTTGTCCTCTAATCTAATCCCCCTACAAAGTAAAGGGGGGCTCAAATAAACAAAAGCATGGCATAAACAATATAACGAAGATTTGAGTTATAGGGTCATTGACAAATTGTTAAATAATTTGTTAGTATTAATGGCTTGATTCTTCTGAAGTCGAAGCATTTGTGTTCTACCAAGCAAATCGGAAAAAATAAAAAATAAAATAACGATAGAAGTTCGAAGCGAATGGAACAGTAACTCATAAGAAGATCTAAAATTAGAAGAAATTTGAACATCGGTTATTGAAAGAATTATTAGGAATTCACTGAATGAATATAATCTAAAATAAATAAATCTCATGGAAAATATCTTCATTGGAAAAAAAGAAGCTCAAAATTCTGAGTTCACTTGCAAGAAAAGATAAGTATTGTTTGGAAAACATTTTGTTGTACGAAACGATAATAAAACGTCTGGGCCACAACCCCAGATATTCATATATGACGAAAATGCGGTTGTATCAGAAAAACAAAATCAAAAGTCTCAAAATCAAAAGTCGTCTTTCTTGATACATCTGCTCAAATATTAGCGTTAAGAGTCCGTGGTACATTCAGTTTACGTGTGACGTTCAAATTGTCTAACTTTTTAGGTCGTACATCGTGTAATAGACGAAAAAAAGAAATTTGAAAGAAGTAATTAAGCGATAAAACTACAAGTAGTTGGAAAATATAGGCTGATGAAATGAAAGGATAACAAATTGAAGAGTAGGTTACTTAGTTATTGCATGAGGAAAAACAGACGATTTAAGAAATGACGAGAAGATAGAAAGTTAAGACAGGTTTTCACACACACACACACAAACACACACACACACACACACACACACACACACACACACACACATATATATATATTCAGCACACATATGCGCAACTATAATGAAATGTAAAAAGCAGTCTTTGATCTTCTGGAAACAATTAAAAAGACTGCATTCAGCAGAGGTGGGAATTGTGGACTGTTCATACAAAAGCATTATGAATATGTATTAAGCGAGGTTTCATTAATCCGAGAATAGTTGTACATATATATATATATATATATATATATATATATATATCGACAGATAGCGTTTTCTCTATTTATGCGCGTATATCTTTTTATTTATCATACTTGTTTTTTATTTCCCAACAATGAGCGGGAGACAAACAGAAAAAATAGATGCCTAAAAAAAAAAAAAAAAAAAAAAAAAAAGAGACAAATCGAGAGAAAAGGAATAGAAAGAATAGAAAGGAAGAAAATAAAAAAAATAGTTGATGCAGATTAAAGGAAAAATAATGAGAGACAGAAAATATATGTATATATATATAAAGGCAGACAGCGATAAAGGCATAAATAAGTGTTCGTATTTTTACCAAAAACTTTTACATGAGTGTTAAGTAAATCATGTACGAAAAAGAGTAAGTAAACCAGAAGTCCGCTATATATCCAAATCTAATGCTTGCAGATTTTTCTCTAATTTCCCGAAACTAAACAATTCCGACATGACTATCGATTACTGATATTTTAGCAACGAATTTAAAAAAAAACCTGAAATGGAAACTAAATTCCGATAAAATTTATTGCATTAATTTTGTAGTTATTTGTGCTTACTGATTGAAAGGTTCGAAAATTATTGTTTTCAAGATTATTTTATTTCACTTTTCAAATAATACAGTTGGGATTAATTATTTATTTCACTCGGAAGAATAAATATGAAAAATGTATCAAATTAACTGCAAATAAAATAGATCCGGGTGAACTTTTGTCAGCAAGCAAATTGTACGAGGACGCCTCACTTTCCAGTATCAGCTTTCTGAAGTTTTGTCATTGAAATATTGATTTTAGAGTGGGTCTGGTACAGACATTTCTGCTACCTCTTCATAAATAATTTTAAAAAAATTATCATTTTAAATGGGATTACAATTCGAGATTTTAATCATTTTACCCAAGCAAGGCAATAAAGACACTAATACTAAAGGGGATGTAATTAAATTTTAGAGAATATGAGAAAATACATTAGATAGGACAATAAAAGAACAGGAATTAAGATGTCAGAATATAACGATTCTCATTACATTTAAATTTTAATCAAAGTTGACTGGGAAGCAAGAAATAGAAGATAGTTTCACAAACGAGAAGTGCGACAGAAGAAACTGTTATCATAGGTCTTCAAACCATTTCAGCTGTAAAATTATGAGACCTTTCCACCAATTCTAGTACTCTACTTAAAATTCATAAAGTCTAGATACCACCAAGGAAAATGAATCAGAACAATTAGCATGGAAGGATTTATAAAAAAAGCACAGAAAAGCTACGTTACGGCAGTGGGAAAGTGACTGAAGCCGGGACTTGTATTTAATAAACGAACGAAATAATACAGTAACGAGTTTGTCCGCAAACTATCAAGCTACTTTCAATATTCCAAGAATTGGTGGTGTGGTTTTGATATAATTTGACCTCACTGCGAATGCGTGAACAAACATTATTCGTCGCAAGCAGATCATAAATTCCTTTCGACAGCGGAAACGACTTGTATGATTAAGCAGATTTTAATGGATAATTTTTAATGTACCATCCGCCCGTGCATTAAATACTGCTGTCACATTTGGTCGGGTGCCCCTGCTATTCATCTCGGGCTTCTTGACAAAATCCAACGGAGAATCTGCAACGTAATTGATCCCGACCTAGTAGCTCAACTCTAGTCACTTTCTCATCGACATAATGTAGCTTCCTTCTGTCTCTTCTACAAATACTTTCACGGCTTCTGCTCCGATGAGATTAGCTCCCTGGTGCCCCCCACCACTGCATTAATTTATTCGAGCTACTAGACTAGCGGTTCGGTCCCACTTTTTTACAGTAAAACCATTCAAATATAATCTTAACTTCTACTCTAGAGCTTCTTTGCTCGCACTTCCCGCCTGTTGAATTCCCTTCCCTATACTTGCTTCCCTGACAACTACAATCTCCGAGAATTTAAATACAAAGTCAATTGCCATTTCTTATCTCCTTGACTCACATCCTTTCCCTGACCCCCCCCCCCCTTGTATCATGTTCTCCTTCCTTTCCACTCTACTCTCATGCAGCCCTCTTCACACCAGTGTTCTCATCCTTCTCTTACCCAGGCTCTGACACTCCCATAATTTGTTTCTCTTTCTCATCACTCACCTCTTATGTAACCTCCTGCGTACCAGTGGCAGTTCTGCCTTGCTTGGTGTGAAATGATTAGAAAAAAATAATGTGCAGGTATTATTTTGAAAAGGATCTACGTTGTGGAAAGCCTTCAATCAGTAGTGGGAAAAGTTGAACACATGACGGTTGCAAGTTGTCGAAATCGGCATTTGTTATTGCAAGAAAATCTGTTATTGGAGAGTGTCGAGCAATTTAATGAGGAATTTTCATACACCCTGTAGATGTTTATTTTCTTTATTTAGCTGTCTGAAATTTCTGGCTTTAGTAAAGTTAAATTTGCTGTTGATATGAAGAAGACTAACGAAAAGGCGACGAAGTAACTGACTATGACGATCCTAAAAAGGACCTTGTAAACTATTTTGAAAAGTAGATGGAATTCTGTGATAAATGTACAAAATTCAAAGTGGATTATTTTGAAATGAGAATACAGCGCAATTACTCTAGGTAGGTCCCTTTTCAGGTATTACATACCTGGATCATATGCGGACGGACTTGATAGTAGATTATTTTTTATATTGTTCCTCATTTACAGTAGGTTTTTGCGATTGTAACTTGCATCACCATATCTCCCTCTCGGTTACATATGTTACTCACCAACCCAGATTGATTCTATGCGGTTATTTTTAAGGAGTTCTGTATCATTTCTTTGGAGTCAAAATTCTTCACAACACTGTCTAGTTTTCTGTCAACCAGATGTTTCTTTTGAAGACAATATTCACGAACATAGGCGAGTCTTTTGCATTATAGTCTCGAATCTTGTGGTACTCTTCAAATTGAGTATCAAAGTGATAGTGATAAGATTACTCGAGTGCACACTGAAAATACACTACTGAGGTGATATTGATTGGAGGCGCTTGTATAAACCAAAATTCAGTTCCGTATAAAACGGCGAGCAACGTGATAGCCTCAGAATTGTCTTTTCTCTATTTTCATGATGTTTATCGTACTCAAGACTAAGTTCTGTTCTCTACCAAAGCATGTTAGTTGTTTATCTCTGTTCAGCCAAGTGTTGGACTATATAAGTCAAGTGTAACCTCTCTTGAGATGGAAATTAATCCAGGATTCAGGAATTCATCTTTGGTTGGTTTTTATCAGTTTTTGTGTGACAGAACGATTACCTTAAAATCGAAATGCTATTTTTCCCAAATATACAATTAAAGAATTAATAGTTAAATAAATAATAGTTATCAACGACAAAAAGGACTTACTTGTTCGATCCAGACATTCGTTGTTAGGACTTGGTTAACCTCATCCTGTAAAACAATGAAAAATTAGAATAGGAATGAACTCTTAAATGTTTTTAAACATTCAAATATTTTCAAAGCAATTAATATGAAAGGATTTAAGTATGATTTGTATTTCACGCGCATGTGCATACTTACACGCACACTGAACGAGAACAATATATATATATATATATATATATATATATATATATATATATACATACACACACACACACAGTAGCGAGCATAAAGATCAGAACGATGTTAAGAAAACGTCTAAATATGAAATAGCTTTTTATTTTAAACTTCAAAGAACATTTTATCAAAGAAAATAGAACATAAAAGTAAATTATATAATTCAAAATTATAAAGTTTAATAAAGTTATTTTGATAAATTTTTAAGAATAATTATATAAAATTAAAAAAATGGATGATCAAAAACATCAGAACGATTAAATAAATTCATAAAATTTAATAATTAGTTTGCATTATTGAAACATTTTTTATGGTAAGAATATAAAATCGGGTATTTTATTAAATTACACCGGCTCATTACTGGCTATTGCATTGTAAACATGGTGAAAAAAATCTGTGACGTCATTAGAACTTAGAAAACTGATAGTCAAGTTACTAATGAAGATAAACTCTCGATTGGGGATATTTCAAAGAGTGCAGGGAAATCTAAAAGTGCTATTCATAGTATTTTAAGAAGACTTGAGAAAACTGGGTCATGTAAAGCCAAGAAACCACCTGGCATGCCTAGGAAAACTACTGCAAGGGAAGATAAATAGATTGGTAAAGAATAAAAAAAGAGCTAATGCTAACCTTGGCATTAAAATATCAAGGCACACTATTTCTTGAAGACTTAATGAAATAAATCTGAACAGTCGAGTAGCCTCTACGAAGCCTTACATTTCTAAAAAGAATCAAATGAACCGATTGAAATTTGCCACTGAACACTCCATATGAAAAAAAAACTGTGAGATTATGTTTATTTCAGCGATGAGTCAAAGTTTCGGTTGTGACGGGAGAAGGTTCGTTCGACGCAGTCTTAAGAAACGATATTTGCTTCAGTGCACTAAAAGTAGTGTTAAATTTGAAAGAAGACGTGTGATGGTGTTTGGCATGATTTCAATCGCTGGTACGGGACCTCTTGTTAAACTACACGGTAAAATTAACGCAACTATGTACAAAGAGATATTGAAGAAGCATGTTGTACCTAATTTAAGAACTGCAATTAATCAACCAGCTGTATTTATGCATGGTAACGCGCTATGTCTGTTATCAGCGAAGTCTGTTAAGACATTTCTTTCTGAAGAGGATGTTATTCATATGGAGAGAGCTGCTCAAAGCCCAAACATGAATCCTATTGAGAATGTTTGGAAGTTACTAAATGAAAGAGCTAAGGAAAAGAATCCAACAAAACTATGTACTAATTTGAAATGAGAATGGGAGAAAATATCCGTTAATGAATGCAAGACATTAATTTGCTCATGTAGCAAAAGATGTCAAGCTGTTATTGAAAGTAAAGGGTTTTCACATCAAGTACTAATGAATTATGTAAGCTATTTTTATTTGGATATGATGTATCTATTATAATAGTATGATTTTGTTAATCGTTCTGATGTTTTTCATTATCTATTTTTCGAATGTTATATAATTATTCTTATAACTTTATCAAAATAAGTTTATTGAGCTTTAAATTTTGGAATTATATAATTTTATATTGTATCCTTATTTTTTCTGGATAAAATGTTCTTTGAAGAATTAAAATATAAAGTTATTTCATATTTTAACTTTTTCTTAACATCAATCTGGTCTTTATGCTTGCTACTATCTATCTATCTATCTATCTATCTATCTATCTATCTATCTATCTATCTATCTTATTACGTTAGAGCATGTGAAAACTACAAACTACTACAAAATTGCACATTTTGTTTCTACATTGAAAACAACAATGTCTCATCAGATAGTTAATGATTCTAATAAAAGTTTTTATTTAAAAATATTTTCTTCCTTCTATTTTGAGATTTTTTCCGTACGAGGTAAAAAGATATTAAAAAATGATAAAACATAAAACTATTTACGATAAAGTTCTTAGGGATAGTGGGGTTAGATCTTCTGAGATTAGTCTTGTAGAAGAATATAGTTGTTCTAGAAAGAAAATAGAAACAAGAAAATCATATGGTATGATCCTCCATTTAATCAATATTAAACTGGAATATAAATTTCTTTAATTAATTGATAAACATTTTCCTAAAATAGTCTTTTAAGTAAAATTATCAATTCACTTTAAAACTTAGTTATAGATGCAATAACAATTTAGAAAAAATAATTAAATTACATAACAATAAACATTTGAAATTACGTAACAATAATAATCTGCCCCATATTAAAAACATAATTATAGAAATCCCGACTAATGCCCTTTATCTGACAAGTGTTTAACTAAATCCCTTGTCTATATGTGCTCTATTTTATCAGTAGAAAATCCAAGTGTTACTAAAATTTATATTGGTAATACAATGAACTATTAAAAAAAGGTTTTTAGATTCATCACTCATTATTTAATAATAATAAACAAAATATGACTTCACTTTCTAAATATTTTTGGAAGTTAAAAGAGAAGAATAAAACACCTAAAGTTAAATGGAAAATTTTCAAACAAGCTAGAACATCTAGATCGGTGAAGGAACCATGTTACCTCTGTTTGCAAGAGAAAATGGAAATTATAAAGAATATGAAAAGTGACAAATTACTAAATCAAAGAAAAACAGTAAATTGTAGACAATTAAAGAATTAACCTTACAATCCTGCTAGTATTGCTAAATCAAAGGTATGAGACTAGAGAAATTTTAAGCATTTTATAGTATTAACGTTACTATTTTGATAATTTACTCTAACTATATAATCTTTCGTATGCTATAATATAATAGTATAATTTTTCTGTTTGTGTATGTGGAGACGGCTAAGAGAGAAAAAATTTAAATTTTGGCAAAAATAAATTGCAAACAGTTACAACGTTTCAGCTCAAATCTTTTGGCATTTAAAAAAATGATGAAAATTCCAAAAATAAAGGGAAGTGTTGTTCTTAAAGGAATTAAAAAAAAAAACGTTTATTACCATCTTTGATGAGACATTGTTCTTTCAATGTCGAAACAAAATGTGCAATTTTATAGTAATTTGTAGTTTTCACATGTTCTAACGTAATAATTAATAATATATATTAATTGCTCTATTTTTATATTGAGCACTGTTTTAAATTAATTTTTTGAACGTTGCCTTTATTTTCTTCGTTCTTATTCATTTTTATATATATATATATATATATATATATTGTATATATATATATATATATATATATATATATATGCGTGTGTGTGTGTGTGTTACAAAAGAAAAAAGTAGGAAAAAGAGACAGAAGAGTGAATAAAAGGAGGAAATAAAAAATGGACGTCTTGTTTGATAAAACTAACAGGAGCTTCTGCAAGTTTTTGAAAATATTATCACGTCAAATTTCTTAAATTTTATAGTTTTTTTATGCTTTTTATACCGATTAAAACTAAAAGATATTCGGAAAGCCAAACTGTTAACATTTATGTACTACAAGAAGAAAATTAATGACCAGCCGGAAATTGAAGAATCGGAAATTTCGTTAACTTTGTTTAAAGTGTTTCTAATAAAATTAAAACAAATCTTGTTGGAAGAATCAACGCAACTGAAATCGTTTTTTATTTGATAATCTGAGATTATCAACAAGTAACAATAATTGTGATGCGAATATTCTATGCTGAAATATAAAAGAATTGTATTTTGAGTAAATGAGTTAATTTTCTTTTGTTTTTCCTAATGAGAATACAACGTGACACCTTGAAATAAGTTGAACATAATTCTTGACTTTTGCTTAGCCATCTTTTAATATTATTTGAAACGAGTGTTATTAAATGTAAATATCCAACCAACAATTAACTTTTAAACGACAAGTGCATTGAGTTGAAACAAAAGTTCGTAGAGTTGTTCAATAGGCTGTGCTTAAACGTTTGGTTTCGTTAAAAACGTGATTGAAATTTATAACATATACATATTATGAGAGGTGAAGTTTCAATATGTCTTTCTATACGATTCATGCATAGATTGGTAATGTTAAATGTTTATTTACATTAAATTTAAAAATGGAGGAAAATGGGGTACATTTTAGTCATTTTGTGCTCTTTTAAAACAACGCTGTACAAATAGCAAAAAAGATATGGGCTGTTTATAAAGACGGTGCCGTAGCTGAGAGTACTGTTCTTAAGTGGTTAGCTAAATTCAGAAATGGAAATTTTGATCTGGAAAATCGAGAGCGTTTCAATAAACTTGCAGTAGTTGATAATGTCCAAACTGAAATTCTGATTAAAAATATCAGGTCAAACGAAAAGGAGCCATCACAGAAATATTTAACATCCTATGAGTATTGGTAGACATTTGAAAACACTTGGATACGTGAATCTCTCGATGTTTGAGTATCTCACGTTTATAGAGGCATCATTAATATATAGTATATCCATTTGCTTAAGGACAACATTCCATTTTTGAAGAAGTAGAAAATCATGAGCCATGAAGGATCGATTGTTTACAATAATGTGAACCGAAAAGCACCCTAGAAACTGGTCTGCATCCAAAGAAGGTAATGGTGCATATCTGATAGGACTAAAAAAGCATTGTGTATTACAAGATCCCCCGTAAAGATCAGACTGTTCCTAGTTAAAGTGATTACAGACAGCAATCAGCGAAAAGCACCAGAATTGACCAATTGGAAAAAGATTATAAGTACAACTCCAATCCTCACTTCCCTTTGCTGATCCAACAAAAATTGGTACAGCTTGGTTAGGATGCCATACTACTACTCCCATACGACTCCCCTCATACTACTCACTCCTACTCATCCCATACTACTCACTCTATACTAACCTAACTTTGCACCTTCAGATTGCTATTTATTTTGATTTCTACAACATTACAAAGAACTTCAATTTTTTGGAAACCTGTAGAAACCACTTAGAACAATTAATTACCAATAAAATGTCAATTTCTGAGATAGCTTAGTGGAACAAAATGATCCATATTTGGTTGTATAAACCATATACCAATACCTAAATATTGTCTTTGAAATCCACTTCAAACCACTATGAAATTTTGTTCTGATCCAATATAGCAAATGGAGTATATATATTTCTAAAACAATGTCAGTAAATAAGTTCAAACCATTCTAAGCAAAACAGAACTTTAATATATTTCCTCTTTTACTATTATTGTATTACCAATCTGTTATTAATAATTAACGTTGTCAATCAAAGTTATTTTTCTTTCTATTTTCTTAAGTTTCTTTTAGCTTTCCTGTTTTTGGTAAATACTTCTTGAACAGAAAAATCTGTTTATTATTTATGAATTTCTATATTATTACATCATTGCAAAAGTTAGAGCCCGATTAGAAAATTAAAAACAACATTTTACACACTCAAAAAACAAACAAACATTTTTTAGTCAAGTACAGTGGATATCAGCCCGGAACGAGAATTTGGAGAGTCGAGTTCGAATTCTACTTGAATTCGTTGCATTCACTTACGCGTAAATACCCTTAAGAAAAGTGTTAATCTGTCGCTTCCTCCAGCTATGGATTAAATAGCAGGACGGATTGGATTATATAGCCTTGGTTAGCAATCAGTATCGCAGAAAGCAATGGCAACCTACTGCGGGAAAAGTTTCTGCCCAGTCTAGACATGATCGTCCATCCCGTATGCACTTAACTGACTGACATAATAGTCTCTATTGTATTTAACAAT
The DNA here is from genome assembly GCA_037127315.1 of Ascarosepion bandense. Taxonomy (NCBI): domain Eukaryota; kingdom Metazoa; phylum Mollusca; class Cephalopoda; order Sepiida; family Sepiidae; genus Ascarosepion; species Ascarosepion bandense. The sequence goes on along the minus strand of JBBBDQ010001625.1, from coordinate 1,351,465 downwards.
TGTCTTTTGTCGTTCTACAAGCTTGTTGATACCTTTTCGTAGAAACTTCGGAAGAAGGTTGTGAGGTAGTTTTTGATTGACTGTGCAATCAAATCCTTTGTCATTTAATTTTTTTGTGGAGAACAGAACAAATGAAAATACGAAGGAACCAAGCCAAGAAAATACGGTAAGGTATTTCAAATCTTGGCTTCTGCAAGGTTTGCATTGCAACATATAGTCTTGAGTTGTACTGAAAATTGTACTATTTCGATTTGTTAACATTAAGTTTATATTAGGTTAACCTAATTCTCTTGAAATGGTGAAGGGCTGTTGAGATATCGATTTAAAAACTCTTATCAATATCTTTCGTCGAAATTATCGGTTTATTTTCTACGATTGTAAGCAGAATGTCTTCATCGACGTCGGAAGGTCACCCGGCGCGTGATTTATCGTTTAGCTTAAAATCATTGACGAAATCTGCAAAACCACTTTTTGATCGTCTGAAGAACTAAAGCATAGCCTAGGATAAATCTGGGTGTTTATCACCGCAGTTTTGACGCTGACTCCTTTCCGAAATTCATAGAGCATAATATGGCGAAAGTATGACTGTTCATCCTCCATCCTCAAGGCATTAATTTGTGAACAACACGTCAACAGTCAACAAAGTTTGACTCGCAAGTGAACGATGCAAAGTTTCAATCGAAAAAAACACTAGAAATGAGTACCAAAACAAACAGCAGAGTAAAGTTGTGATCATTTTATATTAACAATGAAAATCGTGCACAAACTTTTGCCATGATCTGATATAAAAGAAAATGCGTTTGATAAATGCATTAATATTAATGTGCTATTATTTTATCTAATATAGGAGTTACATTTAAATTCATTAAGTTTGCACTGCTTTGTAAAAAATGCCTATTTAAAGAAGTAGATTTGATGTGATAAATGATACACGGTTGTTTTAGACGTGCCCTCACTTCAGTCGGGTATATTCAGGAAAAAGTTTTAAGTATATTCAAAGACGTTATGTTTCAAGTTATCTGTTTATGTATTACAAGATTGTGAAAGAAAATTGCAAAAGCACTTTAGTTATAACAGAAAGCATTACTGTGTATAAGAAGCAAGTTTGAGGTACCGCTAAAAATAAATAAAAATTCACAAAGTAAACACATTCACTCATTCATCACTCATTCTTCCTTGACCGCTTCGCATGACTAACATATTTCTCTTCGAGTTTAATATTGTGTTTCCCAGGTTTTCTGTTTTATAATTACGGTTTTTACTTTTCGGTGAGGTCCTTTTCTTCTCTAATTTCCAGCTGGTAAATTACTGGATTTTACTGAGACCTTAGGTTATGATGTCCCAGCTGGTACTCACGAAAGTCGCCAGTTATTACGATAGTTCCTTTTACAGTACCAATAATAATAATTTCTTGCACAGTATTAGTAATAATAATAATACTATTATTATGAAGTTCAGCTCAGTACAAATGACCGCCTCTGGTAAAAATAAAACACAATAGTAAGGACTGGGTGATGTAAGTCTCAAACTTGTATATAAACCGCAAGACATTTTTTGTTTGTTTAAAATGTATCCTATATACTGGCAAATACGGTAATTATTTGAAAGATTTTATTTTTTTAAATAATCAACCTAAGACCGCTCCTTCTTTGTGGCTCTACAACCGTCTCTAACGCATTTAGTACAAATTTTTCTACAGTTGATAATATGCTGATTACAATTCATATTCTTTCTCTTCTAATTTATGCCATTTTAAGACAAAACAAGAAAGTAGAATAATCGCGTGATCAAAGAAGGCGATTAATGGGCGCTCAGTGAAAGCTAGAACCCAAAACTTCAGCCCGTGCTCTAAAAATAGAGGAAATGCAACGAGCACTTGGCCAAGTTGCCTTACTCTCACAATCACGGGGCTTATCGACAATTTTCTTGTTACGTCGCACAAATAAATGATCCTGAGAGAAAACTTGTTGGAATGAACCAAAATGACCTCAGGTCAGATACTACTACCACGCAGAGAATACATAGTTTCTTTTACCCTCTCTGTCTCTAAATAACTCCCAAGAACTAAGATACCCAAATCTATTCCCTTTTCTTTCTCTGTTACTATTTCTCTTTCCCCTACTCTCTCTATCTCCCTGACCCATGCTTGACCTAAAGGATTGGCCAGTCCCTCTCTAGCTTCTAAGCAGGCAACATGTGTTCTCTTGCTAGCAGACACTTAACACGAAAGTATGTAAAAATAAGAAAATAAAATATCTCAACGCTAATATTTGTATCCACTTCTTTGTCAATTATACCCACAAAGATACCAAATATTACAATGGTGACCCCGACAAAAAGGACATTACAACTTCAAGAAACGAACTAATTTTACCAGGACTGAAAAAGAAAGAAACACATTTTGGAGTTTTCAGGAAAATATACAAGTAGCAGTTAATTTCACGTCACAAACGTTTTTAAAGAGAACCTTTGACGTAAGTAAAACAAACTACATTTTTTTCCACCCCTCTTCATCCCCCCCCCCAAAAAAAAAATACTTGAATATATATATTTTTACATACAAAAAAAAAAAAAAATGGAAGAAGCCTCCTTACAACAAATTACAATAAAAACGCCGGAATTCATGGAAACGGCAGTGAATGGCTGGTTTTCCATTCTGGAAGCCCAATTCCATCTACGGAATATTACAAATTCAACAACAAAGTTTTATACGGTCATATCATCTCTGCCTGCAGAGGTGGTAGCTAAAATACCATATCACATTTTAGACGCAAAGAACTATGAGGAACTAAAATGCTCCTTAATGCTAATGAAAGAACAAAGCCTGAGTTGCTAGACAAGTTAATGTCTACCAACACAATTACAGGCCGTCCATCTGCATACCTTCAAGAGATGCTTTCTATAGCTAAAAGGATAGGTGTCGGCGAAGAAATTGTTCTTCACAAATTTCTACAGGCATTACCCGCAACCACAGCCTAAAACCAGCAAAATCGGATAGGCAACAAAGACAACTAGCCATAATCACAGAATTAATCTCAGATATTGCCCATGTGAAGTAGCAGATTGTCTATCACGCCCAACATTTGCTGTACAGATCGATATGTACGACCTCCCAGCACTTGCAGATGCCCAAACAGCAGATACTGAAATACAGTCCTTCCCAGAATTAAAAAAATATACAATATCTGGAAAAGACCAATTTGTGTTGTGTGATACATCAATGTCATACCCCAGACCTTTTGTACCATGCACACTAAGAAAATCCATCTTCGATAGTTTGCATTCAGTGTCACACCCAGGTATAAAATCATTTATAAAATGATTAAGGCTAGGTTTTACTGGCCTAACATGGATAAAACCATCAAAGAATTATGTGCATCATGCACATCTTGCCAACAGGCAAAAATATATAGACACACAAAATCGCCAGTACAAAAATTGGAAATACCGTCATCAAGATTCCATACTGTACACATCGAAATAATTGGACCTCTACCGCCAGCAAAATGTTCCAACAATCCCTACATTAATCCATGTCGATATATTTTAACATGCATAGATCGAACCAGTCGATGGATAGAAGCGCAACCCATAGCAGATATTATGGCACAAACTGTTGCAGAAGCGTTTGTAAATACGTGGATTACTCGCTTTGGTGTCCCACTTCATGTTATAACAGACAGAGGTACACGATTTGAAAGTGAATTATTCATGGAATTATCAAAAATTATCGGATTCTATAGGCTAACAACAACGTCATATCATCCACAATGCAACGGACTTATAGAAAGAGCTCACAGAACCATCAAAGCAGCTATAATGGCCCGAAAAGAATCTTGGATTTCAGCCCTACCAATTGTTCTCTTGGGAATTCGAAGTATGCCCAACTGCTCTAATTTTTCTCCTTTTTATACGGTCACAGGTGCAAAAATGTTATTGACACACCTAATGATAGATTCGGAAAACCCAGAAACAGTCACACAAGATTTTACTAGAGAACTACATAAAACCATGGCAAAATTTGACTTGACTCAAACAGAGAAAAATCAACACAAAAATCTTACGTACCAAATCAACTGCAAACCTGTAAAAAAGTTTGGATTAGGATAGACCGCGTTCGAAAACCACTAGAAGCACCCTATTCAGGTCCTTACACTGTACTCGAACGAACACCAAAATATTTCCTTATAGAAACTAACCCAAACACGCATACACAAGTTTCAATAGACCGTTTAAAACCTTACATTGAAAACAAGCAAAAATGTACACAAAATACAACTACCAACAAAAATAAAGAGCCTGATATTTTACCTCCTGAAGAAGTACGGGAACATAAAATAAAGACAACAAACTCTGGTAGGAGAGTCAAATGGAAAAAAGGTAATGAATACTTTTATTATTATTAAAAAAAAACAAAAAAACGAAAAAAAAAACACTCCGTTATCTGGTAGGAGAGTATTGTAGGAATGAACCAAAATGACCTCAGGTCAGATACTACTACCATGCAGAGAATACATTGTTTCTTTTACTCCTCTCTGTCTATAAATAACTCCCAAGAATAGATTTGTGTATCTTAGATACCCAAATCTATTCCCTTTTCTTTCTCTGCTACTATTTCTCTTTCCCCTACTCTCTCTATCTCCCTGACCCATGCTTGACCTAAAGGATTGGCCAGTCCCTCTCTAGCTTCAAAGCAGGCAACATGTGTTCTCTTGCTAGCAGACACTTAACACGAAAGTATGTAAAAATAAGAAAATAAAATATTCCTCTCAACGCTAATATTTGTATCCACTTCTTTGTCAATTATACCCACAAAGATACCAAATATTACAAACTAAAGACTGACGAATGAAAATTTATCCACATGAAAATTTGGGTGTTGGTAATAAATAGATATATTAGTACACATGGACGAAGAACGCTTCTCATTTAAAAATCAAATTAGATTCAGGCTTTATTGAAAAATAAATGAGTCTAGTCTATACACTGCAAGTAAAAATATAAAGAAAAACGAGTCTTATGGCCTCATTCTATAATTCAAGATGTCGTGACATATAAGTGTTGATATCGTAACTTTTTTTAGTAATAAGATAGAAAATATAGAATTGGATTTAATAAATTATTAACTTTAGTAGTTGTTTTGATTTCAGGAAAAATTTCAAAATAAATTACAAGTATAAGAAAGTTTGTGGATATTGAAAAATCGGTTAAATTTGGGCAAAAACAATTTGTTTATATGAAGAGGATCAAACTGAAGGATACGATAATAAACAACGTTTTCCTTCAAAGATTTTTTTAATTTCAAAATTCAATTCTCATCCTTGACATTGAAGATAAATTTTATTATGACGGATTACATGAAAAACAGCTAAAATATGAGCGCATGCAGTCATTTAACGATATTTAACTAGGTACCTCCACGTAATTGTCGAAACATAACATAACATGATGTTAAAAGCGCTCAAACTTAATAAAAACAAAGTTTTATCATCAAAATGTTTCCGGGCGTCCCTCAAGGTTCTATCCTAGGTCCCACGCTCTTTCTGATCTACATTAATGATCTCCCCGACACCATTAGATCCCAAGTTGGCATGTATGCCGATGAGACAACAATCTACTCCCGCATCGATCAGAAACCAGGTCTGGACGACAAAGTGAACCTCGCTGCCGCACTTGAAAGGGACCTCCAATCCGTAGTGACCTGGGGTAGGAAATGGTTGGTAAATTTCAATGCCTCCAAAACAAAGCTGTTATCAACTAACCACCATAGACAATCGCATCTACCTCCCATTAGCATGGGACAGGCTAGCCTCCCAGAGAGTAAAATACTACGCCTCCTTGGCCTTACACTCTCGGCGGACCTCAAATGGAATGACTATATTGAATCCATTGCCAAATCTGCTGCTATGAAAGTGGGCTCCCTGTGCAGGGCCCGGAAATTTTTCCCACCTGAAACTATTCTGCACATATACAAATCTACCATCCGCTCGTGTATTGAATATTGCTGCCATATCTGGTCGGGTGCCCCTGCTGCTCTCCTTGGGCTTCTTGACAAAATACAAAGGAGGATCTGTAACGTGGTTGATACTGACTTGGCAGACCGGCTGCAGCCGCTCTCACACCGGCGTGATGTAGCTTCCCTGTGCCTCTTCTACAAGTACTTTCATGGCTTCTGCTCCGATGAGCTTAGATCACTGGTGCCGCCTAAGCACGAATTTACACGAGATACTAGATTAGCAGCTAGGTCCCACCCTTTTACAGTTAAACAAATAAGATGTAACCGTAAATTCTACTCCAACAGCTTCTTTTCTCGCGCTTCCCGCCTGTGGAACTCCCTTCCACAAGTCTGCTTTCCCGACAGTTACAATCTCCAGGTGTTTAAATGTAGGGTCAATAGAAACCTCCTATCACACTAACTCCCAACTATTCTCACAACACTCTCATCTACCCAACCCTCATTCTCGGTATCCTCACCCGCCTATCACCCACCCTCTGTTATTTCCTATATTTAATCAGCTTTTCTCCACTCTACGTAGCCCCCTGCACAGTAGTGGCAGTGACATGCCTTGCTCGGGGTGAAACGCTTATAAAAAAAAACAAAACAAAAAGATCAAATTTTGTTGTCATTATTTTTTAAAAGTTTTTAACCCTTTCTAACACGTTTGAAATTTCATTTAAAATTCCGCCAGAGATTCCCTTCATGTTTACAGAATGTTACTACTAAGGAAAACGTAATATTACGCAAGTCGGTTTTTGGCGTTAAAATTTGAAAAATCAACTAATTGTCTGATTTTAATGAAACTTTCAGGACTTATTCACAGGTAGATGAAATTATTTATGAAATTATAATTTTTAGAAAATTTTAGTAAAAATATTTTTACATCACTTCAATTCTCACGCTCCCAGCGGGCCTCAAGTGAAATGACTATATGAAATCCATTGCTAAATCCGCTGTTATGAAAGTCGGTTCCCTGTGTAGGGTCCGGAAATTCTTTCTGTCTGAATCTATCCTGTACATCTATAAATCTACCATCCGCCCGTGTATTGAATACTGCTGCCACATCTTGTCGGGTGCCCCTGCTATTCTCCTCGGGCTTCTTGACAAAATACAACGGAGAATCTGTAATGTGATCGATACCGACTTGGCTGACCGCCTGCAGTCACTCTCTCACCGACGCGACGTGGCTTCACCGTGCCTCTTCTATAAATACTTTCATGGCTTCTGCTCCGATGAACTTAGAGTACTGGTGCCCCCTAAGTACAAATTTGCACGAGATACTAGATTAGCAACTAGGTCCCACCATTTTACAGTGAAACCGATAAAATGTAACCGCAATTTCTACCCCAACAGCTTCTTTTCTCGCACTTCCCGCCTCTGGAATTCCCTTCCGCATACTTGCTTCTCCGACAGAAACAATCTCCAGGAGTTTAAATGTAAGGTTAATAGACACCTTCTAACACACTAACTCGCACCCATTCTCTCAAACACTCTTCCCTTACTAGTCTATCTCCCCCCTTCTGACATTTCCTATAACTAACCCCTCTTTCTCATCACTTTCCTCTAAGTAACCCCCTGCGCTATAGTGGCAGTGGAATGCCTTGCTTGGGGTGAAATGATTAAAAAAAAATTGCAAAATCTTCTAGAAGTATACTATCTATACCATTTTTTTTATTAGTTAAATGCAGTACTCATTGGAAAATGTTAATCATGTAATTTTTATTCTTATTTACGAGACCATTTTTCCGAAAATCTTCTCCGAATAGTAAAATAAAAAATGTATTAAAACTACGTAATTTCTAATTTGGATTGATTTTATAAATAACATAATTTATGGTTATCATATTCTAAAGAAGAAAAAATTGGATAAATGATGAATTTTTATAAGAATTATTTGCATTTTTTCATTGCTAATTAAAGTTTTAAACATCTTTTAAATTTCTTCCAGTGCTTTCGGTTATTAATTTATTAAAAAATTTATTTAAAATCGAAAATTGAAAAGCTTAATACAAATAATTTAGAATAAAGATTTTTAAAATAATTTTATTTTTTTTATTTATGTTAAACTGCACATTTTCTTTTACTAAGGATATTTATAAGAGACTTATCATGAAAAGGTCACATGTTCCCTTTACGAAATGTTAAATTGGGCTATGTCATTTTTTGGTCACAATAATTTCAGATGTGTGAACTGATTTACCACAGAGGTTATCAGCGCCTTTTTGAAAGGTTAACGAGTCAGACCTTTCTGATTAAGAAATACGTTTATTCTAAATTTCATGCCATAAACAAATAATATTTGTTTCAAATCAGTAATATTAAAAACTAAAAATACTGTTTGAGCTATAACCGCTTGTTGTTATTCATTATATATTTACCAGTATATTGACTAACATTTATAATTACTGCATTTTATATCTAGATTAAAATGATATAAGCGATGAATAAACGTAGTAAAATCACGATAGATCATTTGAAGAGTTAACTGCTGACAACTCCCTACCTAATTGGTTTTCATAGTTGAAGACATCTGTAATTTTATCTGACACTTACCCCATTAATCTGAAGAATCAACCCGGCATTATCATGGTCACCATTCTTGTCAGTATGAATTTCAGATATCCTTTATAATCAAACTATACGCTTTCAGTTTCGATTAAGAAGATAAAAAATGGCTAATTTCATTGAGTTGAAACATTTAATATGACTGTCACAAATGCATTGAAACAAATCAACAGTTATATAGTTATTGTTTTAATCATTTTTCCCAAGCAAGGCAACATATTCACTAACACGCATAGAGTTACTGAGTGGGAAATAATATAAGAAAAACATTATTAAGGGGCGAGAATAATAAGAGAACAAAATTCAAAAGGATAGAAGATAACGATTGACATTGCATTTAAAGTTTTGACAATCAAACTTGACTGGAAAGAAAGAAGCCGGAAGGTAGTTTCATAAGCGAGAAAAGAAACTGTTAGCAAAGAACATTCTAGCCATTTCGACTGTAAAATGATGATATATTGCTACAAATCGAGTAATGCACCTAAATCCATTAAGTCGAGGTACCATGGATAAGAGATCATGAAAACTTTTACCATGAAAGGCACGGAGAAGCTATTGAGTTGTGCGGAAACTTTATGCCGATTTTTAGTCGTTCATTTTCTAACACGTTAGAACACGTCAAATTTATCGACAGCTATTATATGCTTACATTTTCGATTAGTATACACTTCAAACAATCTTCTGAGAAAGAAAGTTTAAAATTACTTAATTCGTGCTAATTTTGCCTCCCTATGAAAACGAGAGATAATAAGGTGCATTTTAGGCACTTGATCTTTTTTATTACTTTAAAAAGCAAAAATATCACGCAAGCAACAAAAATGTGAAGATGCTCTAGCTGACATAACTGTACGGAAGTGGGTCACTAAATTTTAGAGTTGGTGCTTTTAGCCTTATTGATGCCGAACGCTCAGGTAGACGTCCCACTGCGGATGATGACCAAATCAAGACATTGAGAATAACTCGCATTATACAACACAAGAATTATAAAAATTATAAAAATCTTATATCCATAAGCACTTAGTGAAGCTTGTGTACTACATGATCTGAGTGAAAAAATCTTTGGGATCGCATTTCTATCTGTGATTTTCTGTATAAACGGAATAAAATTGCAACATTTTTTAGCAAATTGTAACGGATAATGAGAAATGGATCGTTTACAACATTGTTCAGCAAAAAAGATATTGGGGTAAGCGACATAAGTGGCCAACTTTAGCCACCCCAAAAGCAGGTCTTCGTTCCGAGAAAGTCATGATGTGAGTCTGGTGGAATTGGAAAGAAATCCTGTACTATGAGCTTCTGCCAAGTAACCAGTCAATTGATCCTGAAAAGTACTGCTCGCAATTGAACAAACTAAAAGTAGCAATTGGTGACCCGGCAAAAATTGTTGGAGCTTGACTGGGATGTGTTATCCCAACCGCCATATTCATCAGGCATTGCTGCTTCGGATTTTCATTTATTCAGGTCTTTGCAAAATAATCTCAATGGTAAAAATGTTTATTCTTTATAACATAAAAAACACCTTAATAAGTGCTTTGTCGAGAAATACCGAAGATGGATTTGAATGAAAAATGGAGAAAGATTGTGCAACAAAATTGTTCATAATGAGTTGAAAAAATATTAATGGCATGATTTTGTTTTGTATTTTAATTTCTTTTAAAAATCGGCATGAACTTTCCGGACAACCAATATATTACGGCGGGGATAAAGTTGAGATGTCAGTTCAGGATCAATAACATTGATGAAGGTTCTTTGGATTTGATCAAGGGTCTCTAAATATATAGCAGTAGCGCCAGATCATATGTGACAACAACATTCTAAGCATGAGCAAATAAATGAACCTCGAACAGTGATACAACTGAGCTGACCTCTGTCTTCGAGGACAGAGACGCAACTGAGAGATAATTTGGATCCCAACGCACCACACAAAAAGGCAGACAAGTATTTTAGGAATAAGGAAAAACTGATAACATTGTTGAAGTGAAGAAAAATCTTATGAGTTTTTATTTAATTTTTTAGTGGTCAAAATAAAAAAAATGGAAAGGAAAGCTGAAGAGAAAAGAGAGAAGACAAGCTAGAAAGAAAAGGAAAGCTAGAGAGAAAAGAGGAGAAGGAAAACTGGAGCGAAAAGAGGGGAGGGAAAGCTAGAGAAAAGAGGGTACGGAAAGCTACAGAAGAATGACAAAAGAAAAATTGCTGGTGGGAATGCAAGAATTAGCTGCTTGTGTAGGTGAATATTAAAAATTATATTAGCATTTTGGATATTTTCAGTGTCCATACTGAAGACCCTGTGTTTTTAAAATCTAAACTCTTTTCAAAGTAAAACCAATAATAAAAAGTCACACTTTTAGGGAGAGACTAAAATTACTTAATACTATCCCGCTTCTTTAAAAAGCGAATTACCTTGTTTTTCATTGTTTTTATTAACTCTTCTGTTACAAATTCTCTTTATCATCATCTGTTAAAGCGAAGTCCTTTGCTAATCTTGTGATTGTCTATTGTACTACAGACTGGTCCGTTACTGTTTCCATTCATTGTACTACAGACTGGTCCGTTACCATTGTACTATAGACTGGTTCGTCACTGTTTGTAACCATTGTACTATAGACTGGTTCGTCACTGTTTGTAACCATTGTACTACAGACTGGTTAGTCACTGTTTCTAACCATTGCACTACAGGCTGGTTTGCCAGCATTTCCATCCATTGTACTACAGACGGTTTCGTCACTGTTTCTAACAGTTGTACTTTATTGGAAACTGAATTAATATTTTCGTGTAGCGCAAAATGCATTTTAAATTATTGCAGAAGATCATTACTGAACTTGTTTGTCAAAGCATGAATTTTAAACTGTTATAAATTCTAAGAAAATGTTGCTGTAAAAGCAGCATATTCTAGCTCAACTACACAGGTCACTATATATAATTATTATCATCCATATTTATGCCACTGTGATACAATAACTCTTACGAGTATTACAATGCAATTATTGTCATGGTTACAGGAATAAGAATGTTTGCCAAACACTATACTAGACGCAAAAATGCCATAAATAATTATGGAAAAAGGCCAAGCTCTCTCGTCCCCAGTATTTGTAAGGCTAGCATGCCAACTAACAAAATAATGATCAAATTAATATATTTGGTATCTTGGTAGCTTAAAACGCATAGTGATGAATTCAAAAGAAAATAACCAAATGTACAAGCATCAGACTCTCTGTTCGACTCAAAGAATTCAACTTTGGCAGTTTTAACTATCAAAGCAGATCAATAAACTGTTTGATAGCAAAGAATCCAGTTAAACAATTTCAGAAAGAGATTTCTAGTGTCATACATGGAAGAGTTTAAATAATAATAAAATACAATATCATTAAATCATTAATATTTTTCAAAAACAGTTATTTATCAGATTAACTTGTTTTCGTTGAATAGTTATATTCTCCGTTTCTGAAAAAAAATTAAGTAGTTAATTTTCATTTTCTCTCGACAGGTATAAATGAGCAGCACTACTGAAATTAATTTTGGAGGGCATTCATTGACATTAAAAGCATTTTAACTCCTACTTTAAGCACATCAACTAGTAGAGGAGTATGAAGAATTTGATGTGTTTGATCAGCATTGTCATCTGATTACAGGCCAACGTGTTAAGAGAACCAATACATTTGCACGATATTCTGTAATGCAAACATCGAGATTTGTTGTGTTAAAAAAGATTTACTACAATACAACACTCGATCGATGGCAAAAGAATAACTACCACATAAAATCTGATTTAGGTAGATTGTATGAGGCTATGAAGAACCTACATTTTCTCAGATGCCTTCGTTAAAATACTACGTATATGTCCTGCCATTTTTTAAATAACTTTTAGAGAGAAAAAGTTATTGCCATATTTAGATGTTACAAATCATATGATTTCAGCTAGCTTTATTTTTCAGGAAATATTGGTATTTGAGAAAGCGGAACGGAGAGGACACGTTGAAAACAAATTCTTCACTATTTCTGTCGGTCTTGTAATTCCTATGAGAAATCAACGGATTTCATCTCAATACATTTTCACCATCTACAAGTTTCGATAATATTCCATTCATACGCAATGGCAAAAAATTCATTTTTTGTTTATTGTTTTAGATATTCTTTCTTTGAAATTATTCTCAAATTCATTACCGTTTTTGTTCACCTATTTGTTAATTTTATAAACTTCAGTTCTAACCTTCGTTAAGAAAGTGCACTATATTCATGTTTTAGATCTGCTAAAAACTGAAATCTTTTTTATCACACTAGAATCCGTACGAATGAAACGTGTCGATGCTTTAGCACGAGATGTAATTTATTTTAAATATATACTTCTTATGTTATTAATGAACTTCAGAAATAGTGCACAAAACTTGACTTCCATTCAATAGGTCTCATTTATTAATCTTATCAGCATCATGACAATATTCCGGCTTTGTATTCTTTGTTGCTATGTTTACAACCTGAAACTAAGAATATTTTGAACAACTCGCTTGTTCACTTTCACCAAAGAATTCTACTTTTGGAAGATTTACTCTTGCTTAACGAATTTTATTTAGATTCCATCTCATGTTCATCGTTTGATTATAAGACTTAAATCTATTTTCCCATTTATCTTTACTCTACAAATTCCTACAAATTCATCAAATTCAGAACAATTAATAAGTTCATATTTAAGTGAATGTAGAATATTGCAGACATATATTCAACGATAAATTTAGTCATAGGGTTTTAATTATGGTTAATTTTATTGTGCTTTATTTACAGTTATGACCGTTTCCTTTTTTAAAAATAGTGCTATGGTAAAACAAAGAAATTTACCCTAACTTGCTCAGTTCCACTTGCTCTGTGACCAGAGAAGATGGCAGGAGAATAATACTGTCAAATGTACTATCAGTATTATATTATAAACAGGAAGAAAACGCAAAAGCTGGAAGAGAGCGAGTAACACTTTCTATAGTCTGGAAATTTCACACACTCATGCATACACACAGAGTTCTGAGAGAGGAAACTGCTCAGAATATTTTGTGTTTAGTTAGTCATTTTTGTAAAACTCTATGGGTTATTTAATGCCGAAATCTAAATATAGTTACGCAATTTTATTTTTTTGAAGATAACGGCTTTTTAGCGAGATAAGTCATATTATTTAATCCAGGGAGGAAATGTGGATTCATACTTTTCCCAATGATATTTCGCGTAAATGAATATAGCGAACCCAACTGGGACTCGGCTCTCGAGCACATACACATCCAAGCTTACAGCACCTGGCATTCCCAATCAGTCACCCATCTAGGTACTGACTAGGCCTGACGATGCTTAACTTCGGTGATCGTACGGGAACTGGAGTTTCAACAAGAAAATATCTCACGAGGAAGCCTCTACAATAAAACATTGGTTTTACTTTCATTGTAATTTTGATACTATTCTAACATTATTATTGCCTTCTTTTATTCCATATGAATTAGTATATTAAATTCAATAATAGTAATAAACCCCACTAAATCTATTTCTACTCAGACCCCATCCATTTATCCAAATCAGTCACCATATGGGGTAGATTTGACTGTGATTCACGTAGTTGGTATACACGTGTAAGACTAGATATCATGAGTCTACCAGGCTTCGTATATTTGTGACTTCGCCTGCATGAAGCTCTCTTACTCAATAATAATCTATACTATAAGAGCCGCGTCTGTCCGTCTGTCACAATTTCATATCTTAGTCTATACTATAATAAGAACCGCTTCCGTCCGTCTCACGATTCAACCAGTAGTAAAATATGCAGTATTTCTTTTACTAATAAGATATACAGTATTTCTTTCAGTAATAATTTAATTTAATTTAAACTAAAACTTAAACATAAAATTGAAAAGTAAAACTTAGAAGTTGAGGTAGAATATTTTTAGGGCAGAGGGTTTCGTGCCGATGGGTTATTGGTGATTACTTGTTTAATATAATATTGAAACTACATTTATAACTTCATTCTTAAACACAACCACTGAATTACTAAATCAAACATGAATGATTGCGGCAGTAAGAAATATTACATAAACTGGTAGAACCGCAGGACATTCTTGTTTTAATAATTGACTAATGACAAAGGGTCGAGGTCTTTTCAACGTCTTCTCATATTCATATTCTAACATCAACATATCCGAACAACACAAAAATCTATTATTAATAAACTAAAAAAGAAGCAAAAAGCTTGCTTTGGTGGTTAGTCTAGATTGTATAGAGAATTGGAAAAACAAGCAAGTCTTTAGAGAATACACTCGACAATGTTTAAGCACAAAGTTTGATTATCTGAGGCATTTCTCAGGAGGTGTGCGTGTTTCAAAGATAATGTAATGCAAAGCAAGGATAAATTTATCGATTGTCATGAAGAATTTCGTGAGTAGGGTTGTAGATTGTTCCTCTATAAATTATGCAATCACATTCCATTTTTATAACCCTGTCACGGTATACCAACCAAAACATATTCCCGTTAATTCTTACCGCTACTATCGATACGTTAACCGTTGTTCTTACAGATCTGCTTTTAAAACATGCGCAAATAAGTGCATTGATCATCAAAAGTACTAGCTAAAAATACAAATGGCCGGAACACTTCTACTTGCGGGATTATGAGTAAAAAGCATTATTACAAATTGATTTTTAAGCAAGAATATAGATATATAATGATGCGTGATTTTATAAGTCGAGATAAGTAATTTTGATAAAAACTCGGAAACGACTAGAGTATATGTATATGTTTTCTTTTTTTACATTTCTATAAAATTTCTCTTCATTTAATTATTTGATGTTTTTAAATCAAGGTTTAGAAATTCACATATACTGATTCCAACAAAATATTTCATGCAAAAATCAGACGGATAGGGACACTAACAATAAGTTATTAGGAGAAAAGAAAGAAAGAAAAACATTATTTTCCAAAATCTATATAAATTTGATTCTTTTTTAGTTTGACATTCAGTTAATCGCCAAGATAATGTTGTAAGCCTGTTTTAAGGGGTCACAAATGAAAACAAGAACACGGGATTAGTGTAAACAATTTGTATTAGAAAATACGGTAAAGGTACAAGATACCAGCTTGTTCGTCTAGCTGACGAGCAAGCGGTGTTGGATATCACAAAGTCACTCTACGATTGTCTGACTCGTACCAGACTGGTGCTTTCCCGATGACTACTATCACGTGGTATATATGTGCAGGTCGGGTTAATCCATTATCATGTTAATGGGTAGGTCAGCCACAACAAATAACTAATCAATAACAAACAAAAAACAAGCAAATAAACAAATGAAAGGATAAAAAAAAGATAGGCCTCAAAGCTAATAATTCTCAAAGAAGACATCTTCCAAATAATATGTAACTGAAAGTATTCACACATTGCTTTCTACTTATTACGCGGTAGTGCAGCAACATAGCAAGGTAAATAGATTTTCAAACGATAAAAGGTAAAATAGACTTGTATATATAAAATCCAGCTGGAATTAAGGACGACTTTCATTTAATCACAAATAGCTTTAGTTTTCTAAAAACGGCTTTACATTTGGAAACATTGAAAAGAAACAAGCGTTTATGGCTGTCGTTTGCTTGAATTATCAAGGAAGTTACGATTCATATAAATCTGTAAGGTTTATTCAAGAGCGAAACATGTACAATTTTACTCCATATTTGGCAAACATTTCATCAGAATATATTTTAAATTCAGTTATATATGGCAAGAAAATCAGTATATCTCACCCCTAAATTCTATGTCAACACTGACAATGACTATAACAGTATCTGCACTCATTGACGCTTTTTAAATATTGATAATATTGTGGGAACCTACCTACAATTGGACTCGTCCACACCTTTATAATATGGCTGCCAACTCTGAGTGGTAGCCACAGAGTGAGTGAATGAGTGAGTCAGGACGCCAGCGAGAGAAAGTATTCTCCAGTTCACGTTTACCTTTGTACTACGTTTTCCGAGAATATACTATTCAACCTTATATCAGAGTCCATGTTATCTTCCTATAGCCCTTCGGTCATAATACTGGCGACAAAGAATATTCGAACCACAAAGAGAAACCTCTACCTAAAAAATTCCACAAAAAGGGTACGCCATAACACTGGCGACGAAGAATATTCGAACCACAAGAAAAAACCTCTACCTAAAAAATTCCACAAAAAAATGGTACGTCATAACTCTGATGACAAAGAATATTCGAACCACAAAGATAAATCTCTACCTAATAAATTCAACAAAAAAAAATGGTTACGCCTACAATAGCTGTACGTTAATAACACTACCATTACAAAAAAACGAAACAAAAAAAACAAAAAACAAAACAAAAAACAGAAACATCAGCCGAATAGACAGGCAACGTAAATACAAAAAAAGACACAGATTTAGACGTCTAATGTGTTAGAAAAAGGGAAAAGCATAGAAAAACAATATTAACCCAGTCCATTTTTAAACCAACAACTCGAAAGTAAATACTAATGAAAACTGTAAGTAAGATTTTTTCTTCCTGCTCGTTGCTATAATCAAAAAGCATTTCATTGTTTTTCGCTTCCCTCGACCACACAGGAAAAAAAGGAAGAAAAAATATATTTCTGTTTCACAGAGTGGTTTTTTATGCAATTTTTTCCCCTTTCTGAAGCACCCAGACTGTATTGGTAAAAAAAGATTTTTTTATCACCAGCCAGAGCTGAGAAATAGTAAGGAAAGGAATTACTTTTCATTTTCTTCCCCCACCACTTCAAGAAGAAAAATTGTCTAAAGTCCATTTTTTTCTCTGAAAACACGTATTTGAAAACATTATGGAGGACTTTAAAGCAATTATTGCTCAGATGATGAAGGCACAATTTGATCATCAACAGAAGACTGAGGAACGTATACTACAGCATCAACAAATGTTGGAAGAAAAATTGCTCTTACAGCAAAAAGTACAACAACAGCAGAGAGAGCAACAACAGCTTTTCCTTGAATTCCAAAAACAAGAATAATTACTTCTAAGAACATTAAGTAAAAAGGAATTTAGTGAAATCAACACCACATTTTCTCACAGCACAATTTGGAATTCCATAGAGACATTCAATTATCTACCTGACGAAGATAAAACATTTGAAGCTTTCTATAGAAGATATAAAAATCTTTTTACGGTAGACTGTGAGGATTGGTCGAACGCTAAAGAATTTCGCCTACTTTTGAGAAAGTTGGGAACAGCGGAATATAATAAGTTCGTCGATTACATTCTTCCGAAAAAAACAAGTGAATTAGGGTTCGATGAAGCAATAAAACTTTTGTCTGAGTTATTTATCCTAATACAACACTATTCCACAAAAGATGGAAGTGTTTTAGCTCATCATTTGCGTCCATTGTAAATAAGCACTGTGACTATTTTCTATTTGCAGAATTGTCAGCTAACGATTTCAAATGTTTAATATTTGCCAAAGGTTGAGTCCCCGTAAAAAACTTGGAAATAAGAGTTTTATCAAGACTAGAAAGTGAGCCAGGCTTTACACTGCAAAAACTAACTGAAGATTGCCAGCGAAAAATTAGTGTTGAAAGCGATTTCAAAAACATCGTGGAATCATGCATATCGTATGTTAGGAGAATTAAGTACAAGCCAAAAATTACTCCCCTGGAAAAGGTAGAAAAAGCAAAGAGTATGCTTATTCACAATCTAAAAGTAGATGATCTATTCAGAAACAAAAATTACCCACAACTCTATGCGGGCGTTGTGGTGGACAGCATTGGGCGGCAGACTTTTTCTACTGAAACAAAACATGTAATAATTGTGGCAAAATTGGCCACAAAGTGGCGCACTGTAGAAACAAAAGGAACAACAGAAACAGAGTCAGACAAACTAGATCAAATAAAAAAGTAGATAAGAATCTACGAAAATACGTTGTAATCAACATTCTAAACAAAACAGTTAAGCTGCAACTAGATTCTGGCTCGGATCTCTCAATTATTAATCTTCTCACTTGGAGGAAATTAAAAAAAACAATGAAAATCAAACAAAACAGCCCGTGCAGTAACAGGAGACTAAATCAAATTTGAAGGTGAGCTAATGCTAAATGGCATCACAAAGAAACTAAAAGTTTTCGTTCATAAAAACCCTGAGAATTTATTTGGAACTGATTGGATGGAGCGGTTTAAGTTGTGGGACCAACCAATCAACAATTTTTATCAAAAGGTAGAAGATATGACAATGGATGCTCAAGGCCTGAAATACGAATTAAAAGAAAAATTTCCTGAAGTTTTCCCGGCGGGACTAGGAAAATGTACTAAGACAAAAGCCAGATTCGAGCTGAAAGAAAACGTTCAACCCGTTTTCAAAAGAAAAAGAAATGTTCCATTTGCATCAGTAGAAAAAATAAACGAAGAATTAGACCGAATAGAAAATGCCAGTATACTGTCCAAAGTGAGTTTTAGCGAACGGGTTGCCCCCGCTGTATATGTAAGAAAAAAGTCCAACTAAATTTGCGTCTGTGCATATTTCTCACCGGGTCTCAATGCGGCTCTAAAAGATTATCATTATTCCCTACCCACACCGGAGGAGGTATTTAATAAACTGAATGGTGGGGAAATATTTTCGAAATTGAACTTAAGCGATGCATACCTTCAAATCCATGTTAAGGAGAAGTGTGCAAAACTTCTATGTATCAACACCCACAGGGGTTTATACAAATTTGATAGATTGGCATTCGGGGTCGAGGTTGCACCTGCAATATTTCAGCAGGTCATGGGTACCATGCTGAGTGGCCTTGACTTTGCGTGTGCTTACCTGGATGAATTTGTAATAGTAAGCAAATCTACCGAGGAACATTGCAAACAGATCCACAAGAGAGAGAATTCAGGATTTTGGGTTCAAGATAAAAGAATGGAAATGTGATTTTTATATGAATAAAATAAGGTATCACGAGCATATCATTGACAAGAATGGAAGACGGCCTGACTCACAGCAGACAGAAGCAAATTTTAAAAGAGCATTTAAAAAAGCTCAAGGAACTTCTACCGATATAGCATTACAGCAGTTTTTACAAATTTATTGCATAACGCCGAACCCGAATACACCATCAACTGGCTCACCGGCAGAAACCATGTTTGCCAGAAAGGTGAGGCCCGTGTTTCACAAATTAATTTCCAAACAGTCAAAAATATATAAGACTGAAAAAGTACAATAAAAAAAAAACCCCAAAAAAACAAAAAACACAAAAGACGATTTCTCCCAGGTCTGAAAATCTTCTTTAAAAGATTCGAAAAGAATATGCCGTACTGGGAGGAGAGCACGATCACAAGAAGGATCGGCGAGATGGTGTATATAATACAGGGACCAAGACATATCCACAAAAGACTCAGTAATCAAATAGAAAAAGGGTATAAAATGGATTCTAACAGCACACATGATGAAGTGGAAGAATCCATCGAGATCATTTACGGCACATTTACCTCTCGAGTCCCCGCAACATACACCCGAACAACGAAGGTCGGAGAGAAAGAGGAAATTTACCGAGCCTTTAACAATTAATCCCAAAAAGTAAAGGTATTAAATTTCAAAATAATAATAAACCCTTTTACAGAGTAAAAGGCTTAGGAGGTGGGTATTGTGGAGACCTACCAACAAATGGACTCGTCCACACCTTTATAATATGGCTACCAACACTGAGTGGGAATCATTGAGTAGTAGCCGCAGAGTGAGTAAATGAGTGAGTCTGGACGCCTGCGAGAGAAAGTACTCTCCAGTCCCCGTTTACCTTTGTACTACGTTTTCTGAGAATATACTGTTCAACCTTTTTTCTGAGTTCGTGTTATCTTTCTATGGTTCTTCGGTCATAACAGATGACTATGGTAATATAAAAGTGTATACCTCAGATATATTTTGTGCATATTTTTTTAACAGGGGTGTAGGTGAATGTGTGCGCGTGTGCGTATCTATTCATATAAATGTGAATATTTATGTTTGCTTATATCCATTCAAGGACAGGAACATTCAAAGTTACTTGGTAATAACAAGGAATTAAGTCGCATTTTCTGTCAGTTTGGCATTTTATAGAGAACCAAACAATACATGTTCCTATCAGTTGGCTTTGTCATATGTTTTACTGACAATTTCATAAAGAAAATATCAATTCAAGTTTCAACATTTTAAAATTTTTATAAAATTTCCAAAGAAAGTTTCTGTCTATAAAAATTATTTAAAATTAAAAGAAAAATAAACAAGTTGATAAAATCTTATAAGTTGTCAGAAGAATTTTTACTTATAAGAGAATAACAAATTTTTAACAAAAACATTTATTTCCGATAAAATCTGAATTATTAAATTTGAGCAATAGATTTATATTTTGAAAATGCATATTAACTTCATTAATCAGGATGATTTAAAAATAAAAAAATTGTGTTGGAGTTCAAATTTAATATTAAATACTAACTGATAATTTTAATGAAACAATTTAAAGAAAACCATTAATGAAAGAAAAACAATCTGGGGTATAACAAATAATGCTTCAATAAATATTTTCAATATTACTGAACGTAGGATAGTGAAATCTATTTGAGTCAATTAACTTGAAGGACATAAATAAATGCATTTCCAAAAAAAAAAAAGAAAAAATATTCTGGAAAGAATTAAGTATTTAAATTTTTAAACCTTGGAAAATATTTATCCAATATTTCTGAAATATAATACAAACAAATATACAATTTTAAATTTGTGTTGTAATTATAATTCAACTGTTGCAGAAAGAGAATATATGAGATAAAAATATTTTGTTTAAACTTTAATAATATACATGATTTTATAAAAATGATTTCATTTATATGTCACAGAATTTATAAATGCCAGGCTGAATGCTAATAGAAAAGGAACTATAGTGTGTTGTCTGATGCCCTAACAGACTCAGAATTTACTTAAGACAATGTCTAAAATATTAAAACATAAATTGAGCAAATAATGATTGAACTACTGAAAACTGGCTGTATAAACTTTTTTATTTGTTACAAATACATTTAGCAATAGGATATTTATCCACAAATTCCTTGAATGTGATATTCATTTTATTTCATCACCTTATTTGGAGAACATTTGGTCGTAAGAAGTGAATCCTAAAGCAATTTTAAATAACTAGTAACAACTGACTTCAACTAAAGCTAAAATAAATAATGATTCAGAGTTTTCTGACCACAAGTGATCACATAGACATGTATTTTGTGTAAAAACTACATTTAGGATAGATAAGCTGGTACAGATGATTAACATTGTGATTGATACTTTAATAAAAGAACTAGACTAGCTTACAGATATCTAGGAATTCAAAATATGGCATGTAGTAAACAAATAAAAAGTCATAACATTCTGCAGAAGAATAGAAACAAATTTATACACTAAAACTAATGTTAGTTATCAGATTATGGTTATAAATTCAGTAACAATACCAATTGTTACTGATAGTTTCCATCGTATCCCGTATCATCAACTAGTTTATGGATGGAATAAAGAAAATGAATTCCAAGTTAAGAAAATTATTTACTTTCTATGACATATCCTATATGAAGGTAGACATTGATCATCTTTATATATTGTCAGAAGTAATAGCGAGAAAGACTTAGTACAACTTGAGGTACAAAACAACAAATGATTTAAAAACATATATCAACCAAATATAATTGGATTTTACAAATTGTTAACAGTTAGGAGAAAAGTAAAAAAAAACAACTTTGCTTCATTTATGAAGAAAATAAATTCTTAAAAGAAATCAACTTCACAGTGAATACATAAAATTTTTCAATCAACAATGTAGCTAAATCATAAAATCAGGCTAAGACAGAAAGGGTTAAACAATTTCAAAACTGAGAATAAAATTGATTACATTACCAATATGCACTAAGTAGTCCTGATGTGAATAGAGACAAACAAAAAATCTATTAGTGACTGAATTCTACAGGGTTAAAATATTTATAATCGTTGTGGAGGGCTGAAGCCTATTTACCAGGAATTAGCAGGTAAACATTGAAATTGACCAAAACCAATATGTAGATAAATGAACAACATGTTGAGACTATTGACTGCTTAGTATTTGGATGTCTAATGTTGATAATGAAGAAAAAGAAAAATTGATATAAGATTAGCCATTACATTAACTGGAAGATATGTCAATATTACATGGGTACCACATGCAGAAAAATGCAATGAACATCCCCTGAATCAGTTATAAAAGGTCAAGAGGTCATTATTCTTTGGGAATTTATGATTTATACCAAAAGACATAAATTTTAATAGTTTGGAATGACTAAAAACCAAAATTACACCCTCTTAGAATAGAAATAGTACTACTGTCAAATAAAAATATCTGTTAAAGAATATAACAATATAAATTAATATAAGAATTTGTAAATGAAAAACTTGGTTCTTTGAAATTACTAAGAATTACTAATAGTAATTAGAATACTGGGCATAATAAAAAAAGTTACAGATAAGAATGTTAACAAGATCTTTGGTTCACAAGAGTGAAATTGATTGAAAAATGTTATGAACATTGCAGAAAAAATGGAAGATTTTTCACACTTCTCACTTACAGAAATTTTCTGGCTTCTTGCTTTCCAGTCAAATTTGATCTTAAAAATTTGAAATGCAATGCCAGTTGTTATCTTTTGTCTTCCTCAATGTTTTTCACCCTCAGTAAACCTCTGCATCTTAGTATTTTTTTTGCCTTGCTGGTGGTAAAATTAGTAAAAAAAAAAAAAATGGAAAATTGATCTTATACATTCATAATTTTGTTTTCTTTTTCACATTTTTTTTATTCAAATATTTCCTTTCCTGAATTCTTTCCTTTGTTCTATCAAATAAGAAATGCTTTGAGCTGTTCAAGAAACCGAATTGCACAGTTGATTCACTTTAGATGCACAAGTGAATTTGTAAAAGATCATTTATCATAATCTGAATAGCATTATGTTTCCTGCTAAATTTGTGGTAAGTTGTATATTGTTGAATTTCTCTATGTTTAGTTTTTAACTTGGTCTCTGAATCAAATAACGAATGGATCCGATTAATAATCATTGATTTGAAACATAAGATTTTGTTAATTTGAAGGAAAAAATCCGTAAATAATTTATGATGACCTGTGAAAAGATTTTTATCTATCTATCTATCTATCTATCTATCTATCTATCTATCTATCTATCTATCTAAGGCAAGATGTTTGTGTGTGTGTGTGTGTGTGTGTGTGTGTGTATGTGTGTGTGTGTGTGTCTGTCCGTCTATCTGTTTGTATGTCCTTTATACAAAGCCACAATTTTTATCCGATTCTCACCAAACTTCACGCAAATATTCTTTAGGCTTCCGGTCAGGTCATGGGCTACTTAGTTTTTCCGATTTCCTCCTATATATATAAAAGCAACATGTTTGTGTGTGTGTGTGTGTGTGTGTGTGTGTGTGTGTGTGTGTGTGTGTATGTGTGTGTGTCTGTCTGTCTATCTGTCTGTACGTCCTTTATACAAATCCACAATTTTTATTCGATGCTCACCAAAATTCACAGAAATATTTTTTAGGCTTCCGGTCAGATCATGGACTACTTTTTTCCCGATTTCCTCCCGATATCGGAAATCGATACACCGATCAAGTATGTTAAGTCTGTTAAGTCTGATCAAAATCAGGATTTCACCCCTTTTATCGTGGTTCTTTTTCTGCAAAATTTGCTCTAACTTGATAAAATCATAGTTTTTAGTCTCAAACATGAGTAGATTTTCTCAGACGACTCCTTTTCCTTGATATCGGAAATTGATACCTCTGATATTCTATCGAATCTGATCAAAAACCGATACTCAGCCATCAGTATGGCTCATTTTCTCCAATTTTACTCCCGATGGGTACGATAAGTTTTCATAGACATACTTAGGTTAGTTTATTCTTGGATAACTTATTTGACTCCGATATTGGAAATCGATACCCCGATATCCTATCGGGTCTGATTAAAATCAGGTTTCAGTCCTTTTATTTTATTTTCTGCTTCGGGTTTAGCTCTAAGTAAATATAACTGTAGTTCTTCGTCTCAGTCATGATACCATTTACTCAGAGAACTTATTTAGCCTTCAAAATTCAGTTTGCGACGGAAAACTTATTTGACATCGATACTGGAAATCAAAATTTGACTTACATCATTCATTTTTCTTTCAATCTACGGTTTCGCTTTAACAGGAAACAACTATTGCTTTTTAGTCTATTTCACTTAAATTTCATTTCACCTTAACTTTTAAGATTTCCGATGTCAAGGTTTGTCACGCATTAATTTTACAGATTGTAATTTGCACATACGGTGCTGTGCAAAACTGTTCGCACAGTAACTAGCTTCACGAGTTCTAACCAAATGCCCGATTGCTCACGTCAGTTGAATTATGTAGACTAATCTGATCTATTCAAATTACAGCCGTCTGATTTAGCATCACCTTCATATTCACTTTTAACATTTTGTAGAACCCTAATCCTGCACTGTTGCGATTGGTATCTCGCTGTAAGTGTCTCAAACTCCGGCCTACAACTTGAAAGGTTACGCACATTTTGCTCTTCTGATTTCACTGTAATTCCTTCTAAAAGACCAAAGTTGGTTACGTAATTTCACAAACATCTCTGTGAGTTCGTTTCTTTTTAAATCAATGCCAACTCCAAAAGATGTTTTATTGGGCGCCAAAGCGCTTCGACATCAGCAAAGAGGGTCACTAGAGCCAACGAAATCCCCTCTGTTAGTGCTGAGCGATTGGATGACTCGATACAAGCTGAGTTTAACGTTCAAGCTACTGTTGATAGAGCCACTTTAAGGGCTTCTGAAAGTACAGAACAGCGACGGTCTCAGCGCTTAACGGACGCCGCTGCTAAAGTACGTTCACGGGCTGCCGAAAGTACAGAGCAGCGACGGCTTCGGCTATTAATGGACGCCGCTGCTTAGAAACGTTCACGGGCGGTTGAAAGTACAGAACAGCGGTCCGCTAGGCTTGCGAGGGTCGCCTCCTCCGTTGCATCTGATAGAACATCACATACTCCACAGCAACATGATCTAGGTAACCAGGGTTGCCAAAATTGAATTTATGATACGTGATGCGTGAATTGTAAGGACATTTTCAAAATCTTAAGATATTAAGACACATATAAGCGCTCGGTCTGTATGGGGCCGATTTATTAATGGTCTAAGGTCGGTTAAAATTACTAACAGGACTAATTTTTCTCTCCTACGGATCAGGCGAATTGTCTGAGAGATACCTATACCATACATTGCGGAGGTTAGATCCAAAACTGCCGGGCCATAGCAAAGAGATGCAATTGGAGAGAGATAGCGATTTGTTGAATCTGTCGCATCAATCCACACAATTCAGACCAGCAAGCATGGAGCAGTGAAAGAAAATGTGAAGTGAGACTAACATTCAGTGAAAGCTGTAGGGACAAAAAATTGTTGGTCCATAACGAGCAGCCTAATGGCCATAATGACTGAATGAAGGTGCACAGTCCAACAAGAGGAGCCACCAGTATAGCAAAAATGTGATAAGGGGTTTCTGCGAGTAACCCCCCCCACACACTGCCAGCTGCAGCCTGGCACACTGTAAGTAATCCACGAGTGAACTTCTTCTCACTTGTCTGCTTCTGGCTGATTGTGGTAGCGGCAGCGCCGTCTTTTGGGCAAAAGACACGTCCTCTCCTTTTGCATTGCATGCTGGTTGTGTTATTGTCGAAGTTCTACGGATTCGAGATCAACCTTTCAACAACCTACGTTTTTCGTGCCAACGTCCAAAGAGTCTGAGCTCCAGGACCATGAATTAGTTTTAAAGCTTTCATTACACTCGATCAACGGCGGTCTATACAGCTAAATTTTTAAATTATGCAAAAGCATTTGATAATTTTCAACACAAAGAACTTGATTTATTTGAAAAAGATATTAGAATTATCCAGAATTTATATGAGGGGCAAACTTTCTGCACATAAATAGAAAACGAATTCAGTAAATACACAAAAATAAAAAAGGTCTGTAAGATAAATATGTGTCTTTTCACCAGATTTATTCAACATTTACAGGAAGGTAATCCAGAGAGAATTATAAGTCCTACAAGAATTTATTATTGAGTAGCACTATCTTAATATAGTATATGCAGATGACAGTGTTAAAAGCAGACAAGATAACTACTGTAACTCCTACAGAAGGTAGTAACGAAAAGTGTGAGTGTGAGTGGTGGAGAGAAATAACTATTCATCAAATGTCAACTACAAGTTAGAGACACCAAAAGCAAGCCGATATGAAAATTTAAATACTCAAGAAGTGTTTTAACAGAAATGTGATATCAAAAAATCTGAAGATCCATTAGAATAATAAAAGATGCCTCTTAACATTAGAAACATTTGTTAGAAACAAAAAAAAAAAACAACAAAAACGAATACTGAACTGTAGATCTACAGAATGATGCTGAAATGTCTGAGTAACAAGGACATTTTAGAGAATTTGGAAACAAAATGGACACTTATACTTAGAATTCAGAAAGAAACAATTTAAATCCCTATAGCACATAATGAGAAATGAAGGTTTGGAGATTTTGACACTGACAGGACATACTAAAGGCAAGAGAGACAGGAAAGTTGCAAATAACCTACTTAACAAGTTTGTATAAATGGTTGGATTAGGAAAGATAGCAAAAAGACAAATATTACTAAGAGTTGCAAAGGTTAGCAAGTTGTGAAGAGCCATCATGAAGGCATATAGTATATAAAAGATTGTTGATCTGATAAATTAAACAACAAAGTGTCTTATCAGGCATTAGAAGAATGCTTTTTTTTATTTCTGATAACAAGTGAAGAAATCATTTGATGGCTAATCACGGATATGCTAGCATTTATTTCACACAATGATTAAAACTAATTTGCTTGATAAAATTCTTATCTAGTTTATATTTGTTTTCTACGAAATGTGGCCTCCATTTGTCTGTTCTATAAATACTTTCATGGCTTCTGCTCGGATGAACTTAAGTCACTGGTGTCTCCTTAACAGGTGTTTACTCGTGCAACCAGATTGGCAACTGAGTCCCACCCATTCACAGATGACAATTCTACCCGTGCAGCTTCTTCTCTCGCACTTCCTGCCTGTGGAACTCGCTCCCATATTCTTGCTTTCCTGATGGCTACAACCTCCAGGAATTTAAATGCAATGTCAATACTCATCTATTAACCACTTGACTCTAGCCCTTTCCCCACACCCATATATCCTTCCCTTTCTCTCCATCTTTAAAACTGTCATCACACCTGCATTCTCATCTTTCTATTGCTCCTTTCTAACTGGTTTGTACTCCTTTTCACTCTCTTGTAATTAATCTTTTTACAGTTATGTAGCCCCCTGCACATCAGTAGCATTTCCGCCTTGCTTGGAGCGATATGATTAAAAAAAAAAAGTAGAAAAATCCATGAAAAAATAATAGAAATTTTCAAAAGGTAACTTGAAAAGATTGCTTCAAAATGTACATTTTTTAGTGAAAAAATAAAATTTAATGAAACATTTTCTGTTCAAAGTTCAAAACTTTTCAGTTAAGATAAATTTTATACATCTTTTATAAGATTTTAAATCTTATTTATTACCTTTTACATAGTAAATTACTTACTATGTAAAAATACATTTTTTTATGTATTAACCATCATATTCACACAGAGTTGTTCCTAAAATTTATTGAAATTTGAAAATTTTTTATTGATCTTGTTATTTCATGGAAATGGTATTTTTATCATATTGCTTTTTACCTTTAAAATCAGAATAGTACAGAGAAAATAAACTTTAAAATTTTCTTCCATGTTAAATACAACTAAATGCTAAGATGGAATCATTTTTTTTGCTTAAGTTATTTAGGTAAAAATGAAATCTATGAAATTGACATCAGTTTCATTTTTAAATATTTGCTTTTGCAAATATTTAAGGATGAATATTATGAATCTTGCAAATGTGAGAAACTCAAGCATTATTGATCAATTTCCTCACCACCATTTAATAATAAGCTCCTTATTTTAGATTTTGTTGCTGTTGACCTTACTGTTGGAAATGTTTTAAAACCCAATTGTTTGTAAAATTCTGAATATATTTACAAGAGTAATAACAAATACAGTCAAATAAAGTGGAAAAAAGAGGACAATTTGATGACAGAAAAGCAAACTTCTCTGTAGTTCTAAAGAGACAGGATGTAATACAGAAAAATTAAGTGGTACATGAACTTTAAATAAAATATTCATGAAATATAAAAGATTTTAAAAAAATTGAGAGAAATCAATAAATAAAGAAGTAAGTACCCACTTCAAAATGTCAGACCACAATGAAAATTATGAAGTTTTTCTCAAAAAACGCATGACAATTGTGATCCAAAATGATTTTCAAAAAGGAACAATTTCAAACAATTAGCAATCTATAATGTACTTGCCTATTATATGGAAAATCAAAATAAGCCAAATTGCAGCAATAATTTGTTATTTGCTTGTAAAAGGTTTATCCAAGGAACAGAAAGAAGGCTAAAAAACAAGATACCATTTATATACAGACAAAAAACAAAAAGCAAAAAATAAAACCAGTGAATGACCCATTTATGGCCTGAATGGACTATAAGATCATTTTACATGCATGATTACTGGAATGTCTAAATATGCTCAGTTTTTAAGAATAATGTACAAAAGTGATAAGAATATGATAAAGAAATGAAAAGTAGAATTGTAGGAAAATACTAAGTTGTGATCAACATAAAAAAGAACAATTTTACAAGAAGTATCTTGAGTTTTTTGTGTACAGCAATGATATTAATTAATAGCATCCTACAGAATTAAAAGGAAGGACAGAAATTTATTGATAAATCTAAGAAAAATCTTAATCTAAAGTATAAACAAGTATATAAAAATGAAATTAGAGCTTTGATGTTTAGCTAAGATACTGGATTGAATAATCATAAACATGTAATATTAGTGCTGCCCTAATGAAAACCCAAAAAGCAACAGAAGGAATCCAAGTAGTCAACAATGAAAATCTTTAAAAGATTGAATGTAAAAGTAAACTACCACAATATTAAGGACATCTTGGCGTGAAGACTCACGGATGACAAATAATATTGATAATACTTACTGGAAAGCTGAGTAATATTTCCTGAGTGTGAGGGGGATTCAATTAATTTGGTGAAAAAGACAAAAAAAACAAAGAAAAATATGGAAATTAAACTCAAGAGCAGAAATAAAATAAGATATATTTGCAACAAGATGTTATGGCTTTTCCTAAACTAAGAAAAAGAAGAATTGTGAAGTTCTCAATAGAGAATTCAGAAAATGAAGAAAATTATAGACAAAATGGCTGCAAAGATGACTGACATAAGTAAATGACCTGACCTAGTTGCAAAGCAGACATTGGAAAAGAACATAATTACTCCTATTAACAGTCTAGGGAAAAAACAAAAGGATAAATTATATAAAATCAACAAAACACTGCAAAATATCAAAAATTGTCTGTATGGAGAAAGAGAAAAGGCAGTTAATGAAGAAAATGCTGCATTCATCTTGCAAAGCATAGACATCATTGGGTGAAGTCAATAATTAACTTAAAATTGTGCAAATGACTCAGTATCGGACAAATGATCTGAATACAAACTAGAAACTATTTTTGAGAATCAGAAAAGCAAAATAATTTAGAAATGTAACATTTTGACATCCTCCCCAACCTCTGTGAATTAATTTAAGATACTAAACTTATTTTGAATGAACAAAAAAAAAAACTGAAATGATTAGCTACAATACATCTAGTTAAAGAGAGGATGCAAAGAAAAGAAAATGAGAATATGGAAAATATAATAATTCAAAATATGAAAGTGAAGGTTGCTTGAGATGGTCAGAGAATCAAATAGGTCATAAGAATTAGAGATCATAAGAATTGAAATCTTTGATAATACTGAAGAGAGAGCTGGAAGAACATTTGATCTTCAGTGAAAGCTACAATTGGTGTAAAGACTCACTGATGACAAATAATAATAATAATGATAATACTCACTGGAAAGCTGAGGACTATTTCCTGAGGAAGAGAAAGGATGCTGAAAGGGAACCAGATGAATAAGTGATCAACTATACATCAAGTGAAACATACTGAAAGGAGCTAAAACAACAAAGAATCTAACCATTGTATGGATTGACTATAGAAAAGCATGCAAAATAATGTTCCAATCTTGGATAATAGAATACCTGAAGATGGTAAATATTGTAAGAGAAATAAGGAACTTCATCACAATGGTAAAGGGAAAGTAGATATAACTGCAAGATATCAGAATATTTAGCAAAGACAAAAATAAAAAAGAGACTCATTATCACCCTCTATATCTTACTAATGCACTATGGAAATAAACGGATATTTCTCAAGACCATCTCATGTACAGAGACATCTCAAATGAATCCATTATAGTGAAAATACTAATGAATAATGTACTAACTATACTCATAATTTTATGAAAATTATCTTTTAATGAATCATTTTGGCTATGTTCTGGTAAAAGGTGCAATGATGTTAGGTATTTCATTAAGAAACCGCAGGAAACCATATACCTATCAAAGAGAAAATTGTATATGTACTATGTTCATCTTACAGAAGCATATTACTTTAGTTGGGATAGATGAGAGAATGCTGAAAAGTTCTCAGTCCAAATAGCTTTTTAAAATATGAAAAAAATGTTTTACTCTCTTGTTGATCAAGCTAATAACTTTAGTACTTACACATTAGAATGAAATATGGCATGAAGAAATGTACAATGCTGAGAGTGAATAAAGAATTTATCAATTTCTCAAAAGAAATGATGTCTACAAATTAGGCATTTTGAAAGGCGATATGAAGCAGAATGAGATGAAGGAAAAAGTCAACAAAGAATTCTTCAGAAGAAGAAATTATCAGAGACAAAATTCTGCAGCAAAAGAATATTTGCACTTTTATTGCAAGGTATTCTGAATCCTTCTTTAACTGAACAAGACAGGAACTCAGAAACATAGACCAATAAACATGGAAACTGATGATGACACTACACCTAAGAGACCATTTTGTATATTAAGAAAAAAGAGGATTAGACAATTAAGGTTTATGAGGACTCTACAACAAAGAAGGATTACAAACAATAGCCAAAGTCTACACAGTTGAATACACAAGGACATTACATAAAATCAGGATTCAATTGAAAATAATAGCAGATAAACTGACATGAAATAATATAGAAGAAACAGAGAAAAATATTAATTGTAGACAGTGTAGAAATAAAGATGAGACATTGACACACATGATCACTCTCTGTATAATGCTTGTCCAGAACGAACACCAGAGAAGACATGATTTAATGGGGAAGGTGATGTTCTGATAGCCCTGCAAGCAACTACATTTTGACCACTCAGACTAACAGGACATACACAGATTAGAATCTAAGAGAATGAAATGCATGACATCCTCTGGAATGAATACATCATTCAATCAAGGCATGAAGACTGGACAGGAAGGAGAAAAAATACCAGATAATGGATTTCCCTGTTCCAGGAGAACACAGAATAGGTCTGACAGAAAGTGAATAGATCAATAAGTATCTCAATCTTGCCAGGTAGATGAGAATGTTGGAGAACATAAAGGTGACAGTCATGCCAGTCATTATGTGTGGACACACAATGACCGAATAAGAATGGAAATAATGCAGACTATAAAGACACAGAGAAGAGACACTGATATTGATGCATAAAAGTTGTTATTTCAGAAAGAGTTAAAAAATAAGCATGACTGAGTAGAAAGAGTAATAGATTGGGCACTGTACAAATGATTACAATTTGTCTGTGAAAATCAGTCATGTCAATTATTGTTGGAGTACTGGGAATGATTCTGTAAAGCCTAATGAACAGAAAGAAGAAAGAGTATCTAGACAATGTCACTTGTGAAACATCAAAATACTTGAGGAAGATATTGGGATATTGATGAGGCTTTTTTTATTACTTGATCTTTAGATCCATTATTTGATACTCAATAAGGACAAAAATCATATGAGGGCCACACTGAATGTAATCCTTCCTTTTTGCTGTTTTAATATCTCCAAGACAAATGTTGGTGATATGGAATTAGAAGTTAACCCTAACTCAACAAAAATCCATACTTTTTACCTTGTTGCCTTGGATGATCATCTGGCAAGATGGCATCTGACCTAAAAATATGTCTGAAGAATGCAGAAAAAATGCATCCATTGACATTTTTTGATGCTTTCTGAACATTTTTAGAGATCAAACAGACAATTTGGTAATGAATTTATCACATATTTTATGAGTATAGAAATCAGTTTCTTTATCAATAGCAAAAATGCATTGTCAGTGATGGTAACTTTGCAAAAAAAGATTTTTCGTAGGTGTCATTTTTCTCTATCTAATAGTACTGTTCAGGATCTGTTGTGATTTCTATAAAAATGGATAAGAGATATGAATTTTGGAGTATCTTGTTATAATAAATATAAGCAAACAAACAAAAGAATACTGAACTGAAGCTCTTGGTCCAAACAGTCCAAATTTTTAGCTCAGTTATTGGATAGGGAATTTGAAGAAATGAGTAACATGAATAATAATAATGATGGTGAGGCACAGCAGAAAAAAGAATCAATACAATTAATCAATTTATTGAATAATGAAATATCTTAATATAGAATAAAAGACATATAAATGTTTGAAAACATTTGAAGCAGACTCAAGTAAAGAGAAAGAAATAAAATAAAGTAACGGAGTCTTATAAGAAAAGGTAAGATTTTGGAGACTGAAATTGAAGAAAGACTTTAATTTAGACAATAGCATTACTAAAATTAGCATAAGAACAGAAGAGAGTGCTAGAATTTGAAGAAAGTTGCTATCACTTGATTTTCATCAGAAGCTGACAGATATTATTATCATTAATGCCAGTGTCTGGTAGTCTTTACTGAAGTTATACTATCAGTATAAATTACATGAAGATGAAGAAAAGACAAAAACCTTGAAGAATAGTAGATGTTGCTTCAGTGGAGGAAAAATGAGATAACAAACCTCATAATTAACGATTGCAGCAAAAACTGGAGCAGACAGAGTACAAAAATAGACATGACAGCATAGCAATAGTCATACACTGGAAACTGTGCAATCAACTTTAGCTTAGAAATGTTGAGAAATTAGCACAAACTAGAGATTGTTTTGGAAAATAAAAACTATAAAATACTTTGAATTTCACTTCCAAACATACCATTTCTATTTCAAGATGAATAAAGCAAAAAAGAACAAACAGGCCACAGAATGGAGATGAAGGAAAGTGAGAAATTGAAAAATATCAGGACTTGGCCTAGGAGCTTACAAATGGATGAATGTTAGAAATCTGAGTACAGTAATATGTGATACCTGAAAACATAGCCAACACACTAAAATCAATATGAAATCAGAAGTTGGAGGAGGAGTAGAGATTGTACAAAGCCTTATATTGTTAGGGGTCTGCAGACAAATGAAGAAGGGTGCTCTTTGCTGAGGCTTAAAGTAGTGACTAGCAGGCACCAAGTGTGAAAATTTTAATAACAATAAAGGAATTGGAAATGGAAGAAAAGGGAACAGACAAAGTTAATTTCTTGATTAGACTGATTAGTTATTGTTGAATAGAAAGCAAATGAAAGAACACAATAATCATAAAGTTGATATTTCTTATATATCATTACTAAAATTACAAAATGAAATAAATAATAATTACAAAGTACTGAATTTATTTTGCTTGTTTGCTTTACTAAAATTTATAGATTTCAACAAAGGAAGAAATTTGAAAACATTTTTCGGATCATTTTAGTCATAATTACAATTATAGAGTTTTATAAAATATAATAGCATTTATTTAGTCAAATCAAATTTGTAATTATTTCAAACTATGACAGAAGATATATTGGATCAATACAACAAGTTTATTATTAACAAAATGAGATTAGAAATATAGCAAGAGGCACAAAATATCAGGTTACTTAATTATTAAATATAAATTCAATTTAGATTTTATACAAATTACTTTGCATTAAATTCTCTTTATTAATCTTTATTCTTGTATTTATTGCTCATTTTATTTCCCCAATAAGTAAAAATTTATCAATCATGTTGCCAAGCAGCCAGCATCATATTCAAATGATTCTTTTCTGTGGTGCCTTTTTAATTGGATAACATTAAAATTAATGTCAGGCAAATATCGTAGAAGCAAATCTGCCTTCTCATAATAAATCTCATAAAGTTATGTACAATCAGTTTATTGAAGAAAGATTTTGCAAGTTTAATTAAATTATGTTCTTTTTAGAACAGATCACTGGCTTCCAAGATAGAGTCAGACAAACTCAGCAGGATTTTTACATTCGTCTATTCATGATTTGTTCTAAATCAAGAGTACATGTGTAATTCCTGAGGTTAGGGCCTACACATTAATGGCTAGGAAGCCATATGAGAGCCCAAAATAATAAAATTAAGACTTTTTCAATATTATTCTTGTGAACTTACAATATACCTAATAGCAAAATAATGAACATTATTTAAAATAAATTGGGTTCAGCATCAAGTGTTGCTTATTTTTAGTGCATGATTTGGCTTACTGAACTGGAAAATCTGGTTCCATGCTAAAATCAAAATCTTGTAAAATCAACAAATACAAAATTGTGATTTTTTATTATGGAAACAAACTTTAAAATCTGTTTATATGATTATTAAATAGATAGATATAAGAAGCAGTTGAAAAGAGAAATTTTAAAAACATTCACAAATATATATCAATTTGTTTAGAGACATGAATGCATTTTAAAATAATTATTTTCTTTTATGAGTGGGTGCTGATAAGCCAAATCTATTCCCCAAAATTGACTAAATGACAAAACAGAAACATTTTTGATTAATATAATAAAATAAATGCATATTTCTACACTATTTACATTGTTTGAACTGTTGTTCACATCTTTATTGTCACATTGATATTCACGACATTTAGCAATTGTATGCACAGTCCTTCTTCAGGTGATTAGAATTTTGAACCAATCCCTTTTATTTTGATCACTAGAGTTGATTGATTTTGTTTCATGAACCATGCCACTTCCAGATGTCTTACTAATATAAGTTATTTGTTTACCACTTCTGTAGGCAGGTATTGAACTCACAACTGTTTTGGTCAAGTTACTGAATTTTGGTGACTTATAAAGCTAATGTCTTAGTAACCATTTTTTAACTAGAACTCATATTGCAATTTTTGAAGCTAATGATTTTCTCTAACACTTTGTATTACTGGTTCCCATAGTGTATACATTTTTATGCTGGACCAGCAGGAGATTTTTGTGGTTTAGCATATGCACTGATTCTTTAAGTTTTCAGATTTCAATTCCATTTCTCTATCTATTAATTCAGCTTCATCCCATAGGGAGTGGTGATCTTCTTTCTCCCTCCATATGTTTGAAGATTTTGGCTTGAAATTCCAATCACCTGAAGAATGTCTGAAACATCATGGATATGAATATGGCAATAAAGATGAGGACAACAGTTAAAACAATGTAAATAATGTAAATACTATCTCATCTCAAAAGTACACACAAATAATATATATTTTTGTTGGAATGTTTAAGATGAGGAATTATGCACTCATCTTGTTTGTCACATCTATATTTTGGTTGGTGCACCTTTTGATCCTCAGGTTTCTGTTATACTTGGTAACCTTTTTAAAATTTTAAACTGAAACTTTTTATCTAATCACTTTTGTAGTACTTGTTATTTTTTCCCCTGAAAGAATGAGTATATGACTTTTTAACAATCCAGGGATTGAACTTACAACTGCCAGGGAACCTTACAGTGGATTAAGACATTAGTTAAACATATCAGTTTTCCTGAAAAGTCTCATATTCTTGTTCAGTGGAAGATATGGACAAGTGACACAAAATTGAACAAGATTAGTGATTATTAACCGATATGAGTCACCTTCTTTGAGTAAGGAAAACAGAATTGAAAACTCTGTGATAGTAATATTAGATATTTC
Organism: Ascarosepion bandense; assembly: GCA_037127315.1. Classification (NCBI taxonomy): domain Eukaryota; kingdom Metazoa; phylum Mollusca; class Cephalopoda; order Sepiida; family Sepiidae; genus Ascarosepion; species Ascarosepion bandense. The sequence continues at coordinate 1,314,864 of JBBBDQ010001625.1, read as the reverse complement.
CCTACAAGGAAACATTTGAAATTCATTGATTGGGCAGACAGTACTACTTTTGATTGAAACTTTTTAATTCTTTCCTTTAAAACTTTTCTGTTTTTTAAAAACAGGTTTCTCTAGTCAACACACTTTCCAGTATAAATAGGAGTTTTCTTCCTAACTTTCTATTTGAAGTGGTGTAGATTGTTAACATCTTATATCATTATTTTCTCTTCAAGTTGCATGTGCTGTCCATTTTTGTTGCTCCTGCTCTTGATTGTCTTCAGGTGATATGATTTCTGTTATATACTACAGTCTTTGCGATTCTGTATTGCCAGTTCACATTGTTCAAAGATTAATTATTGACAAAACCCTCACTTTTTACTTCTTCAAAGCCTTTTTTCAACATAGATCTTAGGAAGTAGTTGTATACAGCAGACATCTATATTAAAACCTCAATCTGATTAGTCTATTTAGGAACATTTTCAGTTTGAAGATTTGGTTTTGTAGCAATTTGCAGTGTTGGGCAAAAACTAGCCCTCGCACACAATAGTCTATGTTAAATTGCTTTGTTATAGTTAATCCATATATGGAGGTATCAAAACTGTTTAGTATTTACTAATAATAGATATCCATATGTGGAGTTATCAAAACTGTTTAGTATTTACTAGTAATAGATATCCATATGTGGAGGTATCAAATCTGTTTAGTATTTACTAATAATAGATATCCATATGTGGAGGTATCAAAACTGTTTAGTATTTACTAGTAATAGATATCCATATGTGGAGGTATCAAAATTGTTTAGTATTTACTAATGATAGATATCTATATGTGGAGTTTGATGGAAATTTTAAAGAGACTATTACTTTAATATTTTTTCACACATTACTGTTACTTAATTTAAAGGAGCTATTTGAGATTTACTTAAATTTTATTTTTGATAATGTAAAATGTCAATTGACATTGAGGAAATTGTATTGGATAAAAGTAATCAGTCTGTCACCAGGAACTAGAAAAAAGATGATGCAACTGCCTAAGTAATAAATTTTAAAATTGAAAGTTTGAGGATTTGTGGTCATAATAATATAAATGCTCTGCAACAAACCTGGAGGTTATTTGAAAAGACATGGATCTGAACAGCCAAGATGGAAAGGTATATTTACTGACTTTTTATGAGCAATTAGAGAATGATTGCTGTCTATATAAGAAATAATGTAATCCAAAAATATGGTTTGAAAAACAATGAGAAATTGTCTACAATAAATCACATGATCTGCAGATGGCCACATGCTTTCTTGAGCATACAACTGATTTGTTAAAGATCATAAAGATAAGAGCTTAGAAAATTGTTTATATTGATATAAAGTAGCAAATTGATATTTAATATATATTGGTCTGTTGACCAGATGTACATTAGAAGTAATAGTAGGTCCAGCACTGAGTGAATATAATTGTTGAATATGGTAAAAGAAAGCAATGTTGTGTGCACATCTGGAAATTTAATAAAGGGAATTCTAGATTATCTAGATGTATTGATCAGTCTTATGCTAGCATATGTCATAAATTATATGAATCAGTCATGGATTTTGAATGATAATGATCTAAAGCATAGCACCAGACTGTTCATAGGTCACATTAAAGTGTTGCAATGGCCAGCTCAATCCACCAAATTTGAATCTCATTGAAACATTATGTCAAAGGACCAAAACTAATATCCAACATTTTTCTTATTGTTTTCAATCAGAATTTTTCCAAACATTCTAACAAATTATTAAAGAGATCATTTGTGCTTGCGGGCTTATTAATTGCATCATTGATCTGCCTTGGATGTGATGCAGTTGAAAGAATTGAAAATGTGCTTTTATGTGTTTATAAAATATATAAATTCGATATAGCAGTGAATTTGTTTTTCACTTGAAATAACAGCCATAAAAATAAATCTATAGCACATATTCAGACATATATAAAGAGAGGCAGAGAAAGCAAAAAAAATCGATAATTAGCAAGATAGTTTGATAAATATTCTAAGTGAAATAAATACAGATATATATATTTACTTATTGATGTTTCTATATAGTCTTATTTACAAGCAATGGAATGAATTGGATTCCAGTGAATAAAGAAAGATTAAACTGCTGTTTTTGCCATTTTTATTCATCACAGCTACCAGGAGTTTTTCTCTTTGTTTCACTGCCTGCCATTTTATCCAAGAGAATTTCTTTTTCAAGAAGTTACTTATTGAAAAATTTGAATAAAAGGAGGAAATAAAAGATTAGTGTTCATTTCAGCTTTTACATAATCAAATTTCCTTTCTTGTATATTACACTATATTTATCTATACAAAAATTACATTTTATTTCCTAGGCTCTATTCAAATATTTTACAGGGGGTTTTAATACTTTTTTCTATTTCTACCTACATAGAATTAATATACCTTTCATTAACATCGCATCCAATTTTCATTGTCTTCTCATAAAAACATGAATGGCTTTCTAGAGAAGAATCATCCTAAACATGACTTTAATAAATATACGTCCATACCATGAGTTGTTCAACACGAACTGAATGAGTTATTTAAACAAAAGTATTTGTGAAACTTGATGTAACTGTTAAGGATGTTCCTAATGAAGGTGATCTTTTGTTGTTAGGCATCTCAGTTGCCACTAATGAGTTTCACTTGATATTGGAAGCAGTCAATTATCTCTTGATGCTCTGGTAATAGTGAGATTTAAAGTTCAAGGATTGTCTAGTGAGTATTAGCTTATATCTTGAACCCATACTCTGTGTGAGTATGCACCCAGGAAGGCTATTACATTTTTTGCTTCCTTTCCTACTATAGAAAGTCTTACAGAATTCACAGTCTAGCAGTTTTTGTACCTTTTCTTGGTAACATCAGAGTATGAAGCTATCATCAATGTATCTAAGCTTCATAGAGAGGATAAAGGGTTTTGTTAAATATTCTGAAAATATTACCAAGTACAATTAAAAACTGAAAAAAATCAGGTTACAATTGCCAAATGGTTGGCAGTAGAACAACCAAGATGATCAAAAGCCATACAATCTATAATATAATAAGAGTCACATCCGTCCATCTGTCACAATTTAATATTTTAATCTATAATAAGAGCCCTTTACATCTGTCACACAATTCATCTAGTAATATAATATACAGCATTTCTTTTACTAATAAGATATACAGTATTTCTTTCAGTAATAATTTAAGTTAAACTAAAACTTAAACACAAAATTGAAAAGTAAAATCTCCAAAGTTGAATTGACAGGTAGAATATTTTTGAAGCAGGAGGTATACACTCTGTGCCTATGAGTCAAGGAGGGATTGTAATGATTAATTCAGGTTTCAATAAATATTTGTTCTTTGTTAAATCCAAATGAATGTATCAAGTATTTTTCTCATTTACTCTGTAAAAAAAAAAAAAATTAATGTTTGTAGAGACGTAAGGTCTCAGACACTGGAGGACATAAATTACCTCCTTCAGAGCTATATAAACAGTTTAGTGGTCAGGGGTTGATGGTTTTTGTATTTGTATGAGAAAGTAATTCAGAATTATTACTACCAATGTCATTGTGGTTATTTTACAATAATACATTCAAATTTGGATCATTTTTAATGTAGCATTTATGTTCTTTAAAGCTTTTGATGCCATTAGGGTTCAGCCAGAGCAACAAATATGAAATCAATTTTAAAGACTGACTTAATTTTCCTAAAACATGTAAAAATGAATGGAATTAAATTTTGATTAATATTTAACTCATGAGATTAAAAATAAAATAAACCTCATAAAGATACATTTAAAAAATTCAAGTTGATTAATTGATTATGTTGAGAAATTTTGAATTTTTCCAGTTTTAAATTTTATCTTTTACACATTTTACTTTTATGTGTTAAGACTGGAGGATCATCTAATCAAGGCATTGTATCCACTGGCATACATTTGGGCACTCTAAAACTTTGTCCAGATATTTTTAAATCTTTAAAATTGCTAATGAGATTCTATTTAGTGTTAAAAAAAAAAAAAAAAAGAAGATACTGGAGTGAAAGATGTTCATTTAACTCATCAACATCCAAACTGCTTGAATGCAATTGTTGATATTCACTGAGGCATTCAGTAAATGTAACAATGTTAAAAAGAACTTATATTCTCATTGCAATTGACCAGTGTGATATTGTATTGTTAAATGCATTTGAAATTTTATCAGTAAAAAAAAAAAAAAAAAAAAAAAAATCAAATGTATCCCCACTCTGATGTAAGCTAAAATAATGTATTCCAACCAAGCCAAGTAAACCAGAATCACTTGAGGAGTCATTATCTCAATAAAAGTTTGCACTGAACATAATTTTTTCATTAAACACACACACACACACACACACACACACACACACACACACACACACACACATTTCTATTAAAAATATTAATTTATTTTAAAGTACTTGGAGGTTTTGTTCCCTAGAAAATTATTCCTTGTGGTAAATTCATTTTATAAAATGAGTATTGATCAAAATATTTTCTATACTGCAACAGAACATTTTTGTAGAAATTGATACAAACCAAAAATATAAGCTACCAGTAAATATCTAAATTGTTATGAAACAGTTAAAAGAAATTAAGATTTCCCCATGACTTAACATAAAATTTGTTCTTTTAGATTGGTACTTTAAACAGTTGATATGGAGATTTTCTAAGCGCAGAAGATATAGGTACCCAGTGAGGATTAAACTCACTACTCAATTGTAATGATACTTGCGAGACACGCGAGCTAAATATTACGCCACGTCGAGGTGCACTTGATATCTAATGCATGGCAAACTGAACTTTCTTCATATCAACTCATTGACGCTTTCAGTGATCATGCTTCTCTTCATAATGACCGTTCAGTATATAGGAACGGTTATTTAGTTTAAAAAGTCATGTCTTATTTTAAGAATTTTGGAAATTTACTTTGAACTGCAACTATATTTTGCGTAGTTGCAGTGTAGTAAGAAAGAGTCGTCAAGATTTAATAACAATGTCGACGAAATTCTGCAGATAACATCCAAAAAGACACCTAAAACATTGATTACAGTGTGTTTAGAAACTTACTATGCGCTTATTTTTACTAACAGGCATTTTACAAGGAGAAAATGCATATTATATAATTAGAAAAGTCTACAGTAACTTTCTCAATACGGTACAGTTAGTTTTTAAATAGAAAGATAAAGCCAAGAAAGAAAGTCGTGTATTTTTGGAAATGTATCAAAGGAGAATGCAGAAAAATAATTAAACGATACTGAAGGTCAGATATTTTTCATTATCCTGGTCAAACAGCTAACGATGCTGGTCCTGAAAAAAAAAAAAAAAAAACACACACAAACAAATATTAGCAGGGATAGATCTATCTATTGCCCGGTTCACACTCCACCCATGTCTATTGAACAGGTTAAGAGGCTCATCCCTGTTCCCTGTTTAGGATGTGGTTTCCGGCTTTCTCTTTTCCAATCTTCTCACTATTACGTAGCCCCCTGCACATCAGTGGCGTCACCGCCTTGCTCGGGGTGATACGATTAAAAAAAAAATACTAGTTTGCTTAGAAAAATCAAGCGGTTGTGTCCTAACTTTAAGAAAACAGGCGATTTTTAATCGTTTCGTTAGATATCGTAAACGATTATGATTAAACATGGTAGAAAATGTCTAAGAATTATGACTAGTTTTATTTTTAAGGCAAGTTGAAATAAGAATACTGATTTAAAGTTAAACACTCATTCTTTGAGAAACTAGTGAAAAGCTAATGAAAATTTGGCCATCATATGAGAGGTCAAACAGCAATAAGGGAATCGTATTTAAATCAGAGCTACAAAGGGTGTTTAAAAACAGATTTACCAACATGTCACCCTGTATGGGTATCTCAGATGATGGGAGTAGCACAAGTTTAAACATAGCATTGAGTAGTAAAATAATGGCTTTGCAGCGAACATTAAGCAAACTCAAAGAATTTATGGTAGAAAGAACAAGAGATCACATACTCCACAAGACACCCAAACACCCAAAAGTGGAATCGAAATACGAATAGAAAAAAATTGGAAAGTGCGGAGAAGAGACAAATCACTAATAAAACCAGTGATAAAATAACGTACTGCTGGAGGGCATATCCGAAGCCTGAAACACAACGAAGTGGAAGAAAGAAAGCGTCTCCACCTGGAAAAAATACGTGCTGTAAACGTGGAAAATAGGGAGAACATGAACAAGATTTGGGGCGGGGGTAGATGCGTGACAGAAAATAATTGGGTTGAATTGGTGGCGACACGTTTACAACCGTGTCAAGTTGTTGTATTCGTGTCGCCGTTGAGGGCGTACTACTAGTCTTGCGGATGTGAGTTGTGGTGCAGTGGATATCGGCTCGGAACGAGAAATCGGAAAGCAGAGTTCGAATTCCAGTTGAATTTGTTGCATTAACTTGGGTACAAATACCACTAGGAAGCGTATTAACTCATAACTTCTCCCTCCAGCTATGGATTAAGTAGGATAGATTGGGTTTTATAGCCGTGGGTAGCAACCACAAAGTAATGGCAACCTACTGCAGCAAAAAATCTGCCCGGTTATTCGAGACATGATCGCCCAAGCGTGTATCCCGTAAATCATGGAGAGGTTATTCTACATAGTTTGCAATTGTTTTTAGCACCTCAATGGGGAGCCATATTTAACGTACTTCTTGCAGTGCAGAACATCTGTATATGCTGGACAGATCCTCTTCCATTACATAATGGATAGGCTGGTCTTCACTCTTTGCTACATTTATGTAGATTTACAAGACTAGGTAGTACGCAATAAACGGGTTGTATTGTAAGCCTGAGTTCTAACCAAATTATTTGTCACACGACATCTCCCCTCCACCCATCTTGTTCATGTTCCTGACTTATCCATATTCCCATTTCTAGGTTATGCAGCGCATATTTCTTTCCAGTGAGTCCAAGCGTCAAGGAATAATGCCCAACCATTGTACTCTGCATTAGATTCAGTGTGAGGACGGTCTGATTTTTTTGTGTGTGCGTTGGACTTGTTTGTTGCGTTAGGGGTTTCCGTCCATTTGAAGTGCGATAGTTTCTCTTTGTAGCTATCATTTGTTATAGGATTTGAGCAGTCATATCGGGGAGTCCGCCTGGTGCAGATGTCATGCCTTATTTTGTTAACATAGTTTCACATATTCACTAAATCCTGTTCACAGCGCCAGGTAAAATATCCAAAAACGTTAGTGGTAGTAATTCTCAATTACTTTATTTTTTCATACCACGATATACTCCTAAAAATAATTTGGCTTCTTTGATGAACACGCACTGTTCTTGTCCTATCTCCGACCTGATTTTGCTTCCCGATCTATTCATCAGGGTTCGGACGATCAGTTTTGTAATGTGGCTCATTATACTGATTGTTCGGTGGAGTTCGCACTCATTTAAACCTGGTTTTTTAGACAGTACCATGAAAATCGACTTGCTTAGGTCGTCTGGTATTACACTACTATTATAAATTTAATTTATTATTTCTGTAATTTTCTCTACGCCGAATTCTTCCAGGGCTATCAGCAGCTCTATTACAATGGCATCTGGTCCTACCGTTTTGTTTCTATTCACTTTGGCCATTGCAGCTTCCATTTGGGATTTTAATATTTCCGATCCGTCCTCATCTTTGTGTATTATCGGTTGCTCTCTCTTGTCATGGAAAAGATCCTTTTCCATCCGTGTAGCATTTTCTCTTTCGCTATTATGATCGTTCTATCCTTCGATTTTATACATCCTGTTGAGTAGCAGGTTTTTGTCCCCTCAGTTCTCTTATTTCTTTATGAATATCTGTTTTATTACTCCTGCTCAATCTCTATGCTTCTGCACATCTGTTGTTGAGCCATTCCTCTTTAGCCTGTCTGTATTTGCTTCTTATTTCCTTATGTAGTTTCCTGTATTCCATTCTATGACTTGGCATAATTTTCTCTTTTCTTTGCATCATGTAGAGAAACTCTTAAGTCATCCACTCGTTTTTTCTTTTGCTTCTGATTTCTTTTGGGGCAATGTTATTTGTTGGTGTCACTAGCACACCCTTTATTGAGTTCCATTTTGAGTTTCCTTTTCCAATGTGTTCTTCGTATTTGTTTTTCACACTTTCAATTATTCTTTCTGCAGGTCGAGGTCATTCACGAGTGTGTTGTATTGCAGTCTTGGTGCTGCACTAGTCTTCTTCATTCTCTGGATTTTCACCCTTTGTTTGCAGATGACTGAGAGGTGGTCGCTTCCACAGTCGGCACTTTGATAGGTTTTGCGTTGAACCAATGCATTTCTGAATCTTCTGTTATGGTTATGTAGTCTATTTGGTTTTTCGTGTTGCCTCCTGGGCTTCTCCATGACCATAGACATCGTGGGTGTTCTTGAAACCAGTTGTTAGTTATTACCTGGTCATTTGCTGTGCACCATTGAACCCATTTTTCTCCTCATTCGTTGCGGATTCCTAATCCAAAGTTGCCGGTCGTGTCCCCTTCCCTCTCTTTACCTACCTTGGAATTCAAGTCACCAATTATGATTCTAATTTCTTGGCTTTTACACTGAGACTTGGCATTGTCTAGTATGGAGTAGAATGATTCTATTTATTTCTCAGTGTTTTGCGTTGTTGGTGCATAGACTACTATAATAGATATGTTGAAGGCTATTCCTCTCAGTCTGACCAAGCGGACTCTCTCGGATAGCTGGCAGTATCCCAGAACGCATTTCTTTATTTTTTTGTCTAGTATTAAGCCGACTACTTTTTAGTTATTTTTTCCTCCTGCGTTCAGTCTGTTCATCCCCTGCATGACATTCTCGAGTTGACCACAGTTGTTGAGTGTCCTTACCTTCCATGTTCCTAAAGTAATACTTTCCTTGTTGAGCACAGTCACAGGGTAATGGTCCTGAGACACCTGTTGCTCGTGTCGTTCCTTCCCGGGCGAGAGAAAAATTTTGGAGAAATGTATCCCCTTTATGCCGTTGGTGCTAACAGTTGCTGGATGACGGTCAGGTGACACCTGTTGTTCATGACAGTTCTTATCGGGCGAGGAGTCTCTTTTTTGGAATGAACCCACTTCACGCTGTTAGGATTCATGCATCTATTTTGAAAAGCCATGATTGTGCGCAGGATAGATAGTGGAGTGGGGATTAATTGAGACACCACCTCTAGTTAGCTTACCGTTGACTTCTTCAGAGTTCCCAGCCCTTTGTAGGCTTAATTTATGTCCTACCAGGTTGCTAACATCCCGCGCTTGTTTGAAATGATATTAGTTAGTAATAATAACGAAAGTTGAATGAACATTAGTATATTTGGCTTCTTCGTTTATAATCTATATATCTATTATAATCTATATTCTTCTGCCTATAATGTATAACTTATATATATATATATATATATATATATATATATATATATATATATATATAGTAGCGAGCATAAGGATCAAAACGATGTTAAGAAAAAGTTTAAATGTGAAATAACTTTTTATTTTAAAGCTTCATAGAACATTTCATCAAGGTAAGAAAAGGATATAAAATTAAATTATATAATTCCAAAATATAAAGTTTAATAAACTTATTTTGATAAAATTATAAGGATAATTATGTAACATTCGAAAAAATTATATAGCGAGCAAAGCAGTATTATTGGATCGCCATCATTAGATATGCAATTTTTGCCAGTGATGCTGATCTTGTGAAAATCTGCATCAGTGGCTGTAAGTAATTTTTCAGCGCACAATAATTTCTTCTTCTTTTATGTGCTGTGTCACTTTAGGATGTAGGCGATCGTGACTCTCAACATCTTCCTGTTCCTTGTTTCTCTGAATATATTTTGTCCTAGCATCAATCAAGTATGACACGCGCTGTTTTCTCCTGTCTCTTTTCCTATCTATCCACCCTGGTGTAAACACACACACACACACACACACACACACACACACACACACACACACACACACACACACATATATGCATGTGTGTGTGTGTGTGTGTGTGTGTGTGTGTGTGTGTGCGTGTGTGTGTGTATTATACAATTTCACTCTTGGAGTGTCAGCGGCTAAACTGGCTATCCCATTCCCTTCCATATTCTAGCGAGAGAGTCAGGCTGTTAACAATGATTTCACCAATTCTGAAATGCACTTATGATCACCAAATTCTGTTACATTCATTGTTTTCTGTAAATGTTTCGCGAATGTCAATGAGTGTTAATGGGTGTCATTTTTACCTCATGGAAGAGTTCAACGACACATCTTTACGTTAGACACTATTTGGGCAAACTGCTACAAAGTTGCTATCGATAAAAAGACAAAATAATTATTCTGCTACTATAAGACCAAGAAATGTGTCAACAACTAAGAGGGGCTATTACTTTTAGAGTGACCCAGGTATTTATTTTGAATGTACTTTATTTGCTGAAACAATTGTTTAAAATCATTTATATTTAACCAGCAAACAACAAAAATGGCATGACACCAACATTATTTCCTGGAACTTCAATTTGTTTGATGCTTAAAATTTTATATATTTTTGTATTAGGTAAATAGATCAAGATATTTTAGAATGTAAGCATATTATATATACAGGTGCATATATATGTATCACACAGCCTGAAGATTACAACCAGCATGACGCTCAGGTGTGTGGAGTTATATTATACACTTTGATCTATATTTTATGACACTGATAATGCTGTTTATTTTGTTTTGTTATTTTGTTTATTTAACTTTGAAATTTTAGCTCACCTTTTTATATAATTAAATGTTACGGAAAGTTAGGAAATGGAAGTAACCGACATATTTTTAATCTATTTGTTTGAACATTATTTTGAATGGATATTCGTATTTGAGTAGATATTCTAATGTTTTTTTTAATAATTAAACAGTATATTTATATTTATTTACCGGCCAGAATATTTGAGAAATCTTGTTACGAAGGAAAAAAAATATCAGGAGCTCATGAGGCTTAAGTGGGCTTTGTCATAGTCTAGTGGTTAAAACACGGCAGATAAATTGACGGCTTCCTCTATATGTATAGGGGTAGCAGGTACGAATGGCGGATGCATATTTATCTAACAAGATTTCTCGAATATTCAAACTTATATATATATATATATATATATATATATATATATATATATAAAGGAAAACTGAACACGTCATTTCAAGTGGTTATAAACTATAGTTCGTTTCTAAACTATCTAGTTCATTTGGTACAAAAACTTTTGCCGAAATAAGCATTTTCTTTAACTGAAGAGAAGTATAACAATAAAAATAAAATGAAAATAAAATAAAGAATAAAATAAAAATAAGAAGAAAGAAAAGAAAAAAAGCGAAATAGGAAAGGGGGAGGCATTGGCGTCAGATTCGTTTGGGATTGCCCAGGTTGTCGTGAAGAGATTGACCTGTAAAGGAATTTCTAATTCTTTGGACACTGGTGTTTGTTTGATCTCATAAAGCTAACCCATTCATTTATACTAACTTATATCCATATATACATTCCCACATATACTTACAAATGTGACTTTGTTCATGTCTACATATATTTATCGCTTTACGCTTTTTTGCATTTACTTACGGATCCTGGCGATCGTGTAGTCATACATATACATTTCACAAAGACGGGATTTCCGTGCGTATAAGTAGCGTTATATATATATACACACACACATACACATAATTGCTGGTAATTTTCACACATTTTCCAAATTATGCCAATATTTTCATACTTCCATACATCCAGTGGATTTACGTATATATGCCTACCCATCGCATATATGCATATGTATATACAAACACAACTATAATTATATAACTACAGGTGCAACTATTTTATCTCTATGCATAAAGACAATGTACGTCTGTGTACATTTAATTCCCAAATGAGGTGGTACATTTTCTTTTCATACGTCTTAATAAACCTTACTCATCTATATCCATATATACCGGCCTACCTCATTCGGATTGTTTATGCTAAGTTGTACGCCTATAGGTAGAATGATCAGTCCATGGGGTTGTAATCAGTTTCAGGAATATATAATTGATTGTATCTAAAATTAACTTATCTTACATGTAATTAGGTGTCCTCACATAATGGAAAAACGTATACATAATAAGGTTCGTTCTTATATATGCAAAATACTTATACCTAGGTGTCCCCATACACACACAATAATGCATACAGGTCGTTGCGGACGATTAAGTTGGATGTTGTGGATTTAGCGTAGTATATGATAAATTTAATTCTTTTGTTGGGGTCTCTCGGAGAGATATTAGTGTTTATGAGTTTTTTAGGATATATATATATATATATGTATATATATATATATATATATATATATATATATATATATACTGTATATTATAATTATAAAACAGTGTATCTAATGAAAATAGTGTTCAAACAAATTCTATATTATTGGAAAAGATGTACTTATGAAAGACATTGTTAGTAAGTGATCATTTAAATATGACACCATGATGAATTTGGTGCCATATTTATAAAATGAATAGAAATAGAAACTTGATTCTTTGTTACCAATTCCACAATGTAAGAAAAATAAGGATTTGTGATGAATGTAATAAAATAATGGTCAAATCCTCAAGTTACTTTTTGAAAAAAAAAGTAAAGTTGAAAATATATCAATTTAATGAATAAATTGAAAGTTAAAAATATGTAAGATTGAAACAGAAGTGGAGAACAAGAATTTCTTTTGCAAGAAACTGAAATTAAAAGGAAAAAGAAAATGTGTGCAGAAAAAAATGAAGCAAAAATAATTTGTAGATTCGACGGTGAGGAAAGACAGAAGTGAAAAGAATTGAAAGAAATTTAATTAAGTGAAATGAAATGTGGAATATTGTTGATTTAGATTGTGCAGTTTCTAGACTTTTTAAATCACTTGATATGATCATCCCAAAGAACATGTCACTCGAAATGTAATGTCATAAATGAGCCACTCTTTCAGTTTTGAAGTTGTGAATAGAACAATCTTACATATGGCGGTAATCTTACTGTCATGAGCAGAGAGTTTGGTTGGAGAGAACTTGTCTAAAGTAATTATCCTGGGAAATTGGTTATGTAATGAACAGCTATCACGACAGAAGGAAGCTAAACATATTGATATTGGACTCTGTACTGTATGAGGCTGTACGTAGTTTGGCTTAGGAAGAAGACAGTTTTTATCTAGTGCCATAAACAATACACTAACGTCTGTTTATTTCTGCTTTTATTTAATATATTGTCTCTTCTTTACACTGTTGATTAAATGTTGAAAATCGGTGTTTATTTGCAATTGTAATATATAGGAGAGAGAGAGAGAGAGAGAGAGAGAGATAGAGAAGGCAAACACTGGTTTGATAATAGTGGTAGGCTACCTGAAGCCGAAAATATATGAAGAGATTATGTCAAAAAAGTAGAATTTATATTTAAAAATGTTTCTTTTTGAATGACATCTTCATTTACTACGCCATTTTAAGACATATCCTTTTGTCAGTTAATAAAACATGTGCGCAAATATGAATTGCACATTCAATTACAGATGACAATAAACCACAAATTAGATAAAATATTAAAAATATTCCTGACACTAAGAAACTTTGTTCTGTGAAAGAGAAAACTTGGATTTGGTGTAGTAGCTGTTAGATACCAAGGTTTCCTGATTCTATAATATTCTTTGAAATTTCCTTTTGATCCACAAAGTTCATTGATTTTGGTACATATTCACACTTATTTTTAAAGGAACATTCCTTTAAAAATTTATTTAGCTGCCATTATCTTGTTACTAGTTAGATTAATATTTTGATCAAATAGTTATTAGTTATAGTTATTTTGAACAGATTCCTAGTAAATAAAATTTGATTAACTGCCATAATAATATAATAATAATATTCTGCTGCCAGTACTTAATAAAAAACTCGAATATTTATTATTTGGACATCTTGATTAGTAGTTTGCTTATTCCTGAAAATTCCTAGATTTCAACAGAAAATGATGATATAAAGTACTTTAAATAACACATCACTCAATAAGTCCCGGGAATGGCATACAGATAATGCCACTAATAAAAACTCCATATGAAGTACTAACCTTCAAATGGTACGTGACAAAATTTGGGCCAATCGGATTATTAGTTTACAAATTACAAATATTTATGTGAAGCTATTTTTGCAAATTTTCAAAACAATGGAAAATCAGAATTTTGTGTGTTGATAAAGCATTGATTCCTGATGGGAAAATACTGTTCAAGCAAAGTAATGACTTGATAAATGTTATTTGGACTCTGTTCCGTCGGAAACAACGGTTAAGAGGTGGTATGCTGACTTTATACGCGGTCGTACAGACACAAATGATGTTGAGTTTGTGGATTTCTTTGGTGTTTTTCGGGACAACTGCCGATTTTGGGCGACCGTTCAGGTCGCCCAAAATCGGCAGTTGTCCCGAAAAACATCAAAAAAGAAATCCACAAACTCGCTTTGGCCGATCTTAAATTAAAGTTGCGTGAGATAGCAGAGGTATTGAAAATATCAGAAGGCAGTGTATTCACCATTTTGCATGAAAATTTGTCATTGTGAAAGCTGTGTTCAACTGGGTGCTGCGTTATCTTACAGTCGATGAAAAACAACAACGTGTCGACGATTAGGAGCGTTGTTTGTAACTGTTTCAACGCAACAAGAAGAAGTTTATGCATAAATATGTGACAATTGATAAACTATGGATCCACCACTTCACTGAGGAGTCAAATCAGCAGTCAGCTGAGTGGACAGCAGCAGGCGAAAGCCGTTCAAAGCGACCAAAGATGCAAACATCAGCAAACAAGTGTTTGGCCGCTGTATTTTGGGATGTGCAAGGTATTTTGTTCACTGATTACCTAGAGAAAGAAAGAACCATCAATAGCGAATATTATATAGCATTATTTGCATATTTGAAGGAAGAAATCGCCAAAAAACGGCTACAAATAAAAAAAAGTGATCTTTCACCAAGACAATGCACTCAAAATGCATTCACAATGCATTCACAGATCGATCGCAACGATTGCAAAACTGCATGAATCGCACTTTGAACTGCTTCCGCATGCACCCTATTTTCCAGATCTGGCCCCCAGCGACTACCGGCTATTTGTAGACCTCGAAACAATGCTCCGAGAGAAGCGATCTGGCGTCAATGAAGAAGTGATATCGGAAACTGAGGCGTCTTTTGAGGTCAAAGACAAAGAGTTCTACAAAAAAGGTATCGAATTGTTAGACAAGCGTTGAAATCAATGTATCACACTAGAAGGAGACTGTTGATGAATAAAGTCGAATTTCCCTAAAACTTTGTTTTATTAGTTTTGGCCCGGAATTTATTGAGTGATATGTTATATATATTCAACTCTGAGATTTTGGAAGTGAAAGTTAAAACTAATTTAACCTCATGAAACATAATTGTTTTATGATTTTTAATACACAGACAAAACTCTGCCTTTTTTCAGTAATATCCTTGAAACAACTTGATGCCTATATGTAAAACTTTTTCTAACATTTTTGGAGGTGCATTGAAAACGTCCGAGTTATCTACTGCTCTAAACCAACATCTCACCATTGACATCTTATTGAACCAAATCTATAAAAATATTTCTCAAAGTTTTATTTTTTTTTACTCGTGTTCCCCGAAGAGAAGACTCAAGAAACACTCAATTTAGATTTACTGAATGAGGTATGGGATATGAATATAAGACGTGAAAATAATGAGGATACAGAACCTAGGTAATGATTGAGCTTCAAAAGGTTAAGATCGTAACATCCACGAGAGTTCTTGTTCTTTTTTGGGTGAAGATCTGTCTTAATGAAACCTCTTCCTTACAACTAGAATATAGACAAAATGTGGATGATCGGACTTACGTGGGCGTAGACTGGTGGGTCTTAGCTGTAAAGTTCTGAACTCGTAGAACTAAAGAACCGATCTTGTCCGACTTGTAACGACTTCATGAACTAGAAAAAACTGGAACAGGGAATGAGAAAATCAAGTTACCGGAGAAATCAAAACGTAGCCTCTTTTACATGCCGTGTCCTCTATCTCATCTAGTCGTTATTCTACTAATCGTTAACACCGGCTCTTTTATGTAGGTTATTTGATGTTTCCCTCTACCTCTCTTGCCTTCGATATGTCTTGCAAGTGTAAAATTCTCCAAGCCTATTTTTCTGATTGTGTCCAGAAGTTTCAATAGTCGCTTTCTGCTTCTATTACAAGTGTTTTTTCAGTGTACATTTTTAAACTTTCTCGTTGCCCACATATTCTGTTTAAAGGATTCATAACATTCATTTATAAAACAACTGTTACTTTGTCTACTCATCTTTTGGAAACTATTCAGTATTCACTGCTACATAAAAATACAGCAACCTTTTTTTGTTTCTAACAAAATATTTTAGTTTCTTAATACTTTGCTCAGCTTAAGGAAGGCTTCTTTTGCTATTCTAATGCGCCTTCGATGTTTTGTGTCACATTTTCTGTCATTTGTTTAAAATTTCCTAAATAGTCCGAATTCTGTACATGCTTGATTCTGATGTCTTCACAAAATAAGTAAGATTTTCTAAAGTGACCACAAAATGGTATCAAAGTTGTTGAATTAAAAAAAGCAATATAAAATCCTGATCATTTAATCTTAATGCTAGCTGAACGAAGAGAAACATTTTATTTGTGTTTTGACATTTGCCTTAATTAGGATGAGTTGTCTTTGGAAAACATTGCATTAATCATTTTATGATTTAAAAAAAATCAAAACTACGATTTCACTGAAAACTGAAAATCTTTACATTCTACATCAGTCGTCAGTTATTAGGATAATAATCTTCAAAGCCTGACGTTTTTCTTTAGACTTTTATGTTTGCATTTTTTTGAGTGAACTAGAATATTCAAAATTTTAAAATATTTTCAGTCTACTAATTCATTACTTTCTCTATTATTATTATTATTATTATTATTATTATTATTATTATTATTATTATTATTATTATTATTTTCTTTCGGGTTTTTACAGTGGAACCTTTCTAAGTAAAGTAAAACTTACAAATAAAAATAGCAGACATTAATCAAATGCAATAAAGTCAGGTATATCCAACAGAAGAGCATACACAAAACTAGCAAAAAAAACAAAAACAAAACAAAACAAAAAAACAAAAACAAAAAGCAACAACAACAACAACAACAAAAATAAACAAAGTTTTATCGTCAAAACTTGTTATTAATAGGAATGACCAAAAGGTTTGATTTATTAAATCAAAATTTTTAATCATTTTTAGAACATTCAAAATTTTAAAAAGAAACTGTTTTTCTTGCATTAATGGGTGAACATAGAATTAGTATAGGAAATGAAATGAAAACATTTGAAAATTCTTACAAAAATCAGATGACTGTCAGATTTTATGTATAAAAGCAAACATCTGTCAACCATCACTTATTTAATTTTATGAAATCTCGACAAATTAATTTTTGTAAAGCTTAATGTTTATAAGTCCTTGGAGAATTTAAATCACTTTTTTATCAAACGGGACCCGCAGTTACAGAAAAACTGCTCTGAATCGTAAAATAATGCAACAAAAATAAAACATGATTTAATTTAATTAGAAAATCTTTTAATTGATTTATGAATAAGATATGAACACTATAGTCTTACGAAAAAACGTTTTTCGATTAATAATTTTTACAAGAATTTTCCTTAAAAAGATTGTAAACTTACCATTCTGTATTAGCTGGTATCTATGTGCACAACGATGTGGTGTAACGGTTAGCAATCTTTCCTCACTAGAATCGTTACGATAGAATAGTATTTTTGTCCTTTTGCGACATCTAAGCTGCGTTTAGGAAATCACTGAGTTTGTAGCTGTTGAATGATTTTGTTTTTAAATAAAAACTGTATTTACATAAATGGAATTACAACAGTTCTGCGATCCTCAGGTATTTTTAAAAAACTTTGTTTATAAACGTGCCGATTTTTGCATATACGGACATTATCAGAAAATAAGTGCAATAACTTTAGTAAATTTCATTTTTAACATTTCTTTATCAATTATCTTTGAAAGTAAGACAAAAGTACCGAAAATTCAATAAATAATAAATTACTTAGAATATTTTCCTAAATTTTAGAGATTACTAAATAGTTAAAAAGTTGCATAAAGCGCTCAGTTCGTATTCCCTAAGTAATTTTTAGTGAGGTGCTCTTTCTTTAAAATGCCAAATATAAAAAAAATACACTCAATTCCCTGTTAGAAAATACTTTTCTGCGACATTTTAAACTAAAAGTTCAGATTAATTAAAAAATAAATCAATTTATATTCCTCAAATAGTTTCTGGAAAGCATATTTTATTTTTGAAAGCTTTTTTTATATAAAGAATTATGTATTTAAGACAAATGTAATTAAAGCTACAAACTGCGGAGTGCATTATTTTTAGTTGCACGTGTCTTGGATATTTTGGGTGTTTCTTATTTTATACAATCTAGTCAGAATCAAGATATTTGATAAATAATTTGTGAAAATTATCACTAAGGGAAATTTAAAAGCCTGTATGAGCTACATTTAATTTCGAATTCACTTTAATTTTCTTCAAATTAGCATAGGTAGTAAACATGTTTTAGACGGCAATAAGAAACATAATCATGATTTGCAATGCCTTAGGATATTTAGCTGGTATATGTACGTACCGACGGGCGAATAGACACAGACATACACATAAAACCTACTGTTATTATTAGCTAACTGAGTGTTTGGGACTATCCTTTCTTTCAAGGCGGAGTGTATAATTTTATGTAAAAAATTCAAATCATAAATGCTGTGTCATCATAGGAATTGAATTTCTATTGTTTATCCACTTTGTGAATAATGATAATTTAAAAAAAAATGTATTTTCATCAAAACGCACATACCTTTTTTATATTGTGTCGTTGGAATGAATTTGAAGAAACTTAAATCAATGTCAGATTGTTAGTACAGTGACATTTGTCTAAGACGCAGTTTGTTTGACAATAAAGAGATTTTCTCATCACATTTTATGCAACCTACATGCAAGCAAAGCGAATAAATACTTGCCTTAATGATATTAGAATAAAGATAAAATTTAATAAAAATAATACTAGCAAATCATGAAGTATTCCTTTTTCGTAGTATCTATTAATCTTACTAAGATTAGAAACAACGATTTAAACGGTTAAGCTTGTTCTTTTTTTATGACATGTTAAGTGTGCAACATTTTACCCACGTTTCTCAATGAAATTCTTGATTTGAAGATATCGCTTAGCGATTCTAGATACCAACGCATTAGCTTGAGAACATTTCTTTATATTTTTATTAGCTGTCTTGAAACCCATTTTCTCTAAATAGTCGTTCAACAGCTTTTTTCTAAAACAATCACAAACCTCCGAAATTTCGTCTGTTATACCTCTAGAGACAATTTCAAATTTTAGCCCGTCAGAAATAAAGAAAGGTAAAATAAAACAGAATTGATAGTGAACATTAGATAAATTCTCAGAGAATAAAGCATAAAAAATTCCAACAGAAAATGTACGACTTTGAAACATTAATATCAATGTCGTACTTAGTTACTGCGTGTCTCTTACAATGTAGGAGGAACTGAAACATTAAAATAACGCGTAAATACTCGTTTATAAAATCATAATATAGTTAATTTTTTTCAGATGCTTCTGATAAAAACAAGAAAAAAGCTTCTTCACCCAATTTTGGTGATGAGGAGAAGGCGATTGAGCAAATTGACAGGAAGATAGATATTTGTCAGCTAAATTGAGCTGGCGTCTCAATAAAAAATACAGTACAAAAGAAAATGGAAAAGCTCTCCAGTATTACTTCTAACGACAATAGTAGCAATTTATAATTCAAATATCAGACAACGGCGTGAAGGGGATCAGTTCTCTTCTTGATAAGAGATGTGCAGAAAAGCAAGTTAGTTGTGCCCACCAACAAAATGGAACAAATGATGATTAACATTCTGTAAGTATGTGAAACACAATGGAAAGTAAGTGAACATTTTATAAGCGACGATTAACGAAATCTACTCACGAGCAAAGAAGAACATAAAAGTCAATCTAATTTAAGATAAAGACAAGAGGAAGTGCATTTTAAAGCTACTGTCAGACATATTTTCTGGTGTGAGTGAAATGAAAACGATTCAATATGACGGTATTATATGTGCTCATGCCAGAAAACACCAAAGAATAGATCAGCTCTAAAAGGTTCAATTTTCTAGTGTTGCAATATACTCAGAATAAGTCACATGTTAATACCTTCATCATTATAATGAGGTATCTAGACGGACAGGGAAGAAAGGAACAAGATAATAGAATGGTTGGCAAATACGGAATTGAGCGACGAGAAATGGGTTCAATGCTAGAGGGAACGACAAAACAATAACCGATACTTGTTTCGAAGAGCAACCAAGCAGCTGGACTTGTAAAAGCTCAGGATAAGCTATTAAAAACATAGCTTCACTATCAAAACACACATAAAAAACAAAAAACAAACAAAAAACAATAACAAAAGCTATACCTTTTCAAGTACATGCACTAACAATTGGAGAGATCATTTCAATTATATGCAAACTAAGGGTAAAGACATATACCTGTGTTTCATAGATTGTACACAATGAACTTCAATAGAGGAGACTGAAATATAACGAAAGCTTAAACTACATGGAAAAGATTTAATAACACGTGAGCTATTTTGGGAAGAAAAATAACATCGAATTAAAAACGAGTTTAGGAATAAATAAAAATAGAACTGGGTTTACTTTCGCAAAGGATTAGAATTATCAGCAGTGGCACCCTTTGATGATATACGCTACGCTGTAAGCATTGCATTGATGACAGTTTAAATAAAACAAACCCCAAAAGATAAAGTAGAAATTTTTATACTTAGATGCTGTGAATAGACTAGGATTAGTTCAATTAAAGAATACTACTTGGTTTAAAAGATCTGCAGATTTCTACAATAGAATGAGCCATTTTCCTAGAGAAGGAATATACAAAGAAGTAATTGCATCTGAGGATCTTATTGTCAATGTCTTGCTTCACTGAGCCAAGAGATATCTTGGAACCAAAACATTAAATTGGGGTCAAATGCACGTCAAATATTAAACTTTCATTAATGCTAAATTTCTAACTAATCTACAAAACCCCTGAAAACGATGTTGGATGTCTAACAATCGGGGAAAGGAGCAAAACATTACAAATTTTCTCTCGCGAAATTAAGTCAGACTTTCTGTCGGCTTCAGTTTTGGGGATAAGGGACCTCAACTAAACAAGCATCCTATTTAAGTGTAGACGAAGAAAGTGGCTAGTAACTTAGTGACTAGTAACTTAAAATAACGGATGAATGAATTCATAGAGTCAACAGACAGCTATCTAAATTCATAGAGTCAACGGACAGCTATCTGAAAATTGTCATATCAGTGGAAACTCACTCCACTATTCTTTCCAAGGAAAATTTAAAACTGAAATATATAACTGTGAGAAAGAGTTAGCTGCCGCGGAACACGCGTGACAGGTATTGCCTAACGGTCACCCGGGAACTTTTTGCAATAAAGAAAAAAATCGTAATGGAAAGTTAGGACATTGTACAAATTTAGATAATTAAAAAATGTACAATAGTTAAAATAAAAGGAAACAGGCGAAACTTCTATACTTTGGGACAGAGAAATACAAAAGGGGAGTAGGACTAATATTAGATAACTTATCGGGTATTGATAAATGAACATCCTAGTCATTTGTAGGATTTGAAAATCCCAGTAAGATATATAAAAATCAGATATACTATTTAACCATTAATAAATTTAATTTTGCACTGTTAAACCATATCCAAATGATGAATCGGGAATGATAATCATGTAAACTATAGGTGAAACTACAAAGATTAAAAAGTTCAAACTGCTATGCAAATTGTTCCATAGAGATTTTATTTACAAACTATATGTAATCACAGTTATGAAGTAATACGAAAATTTGAAACGGGCCAGAGACACCTAAAATAAGTAAGAGTGACTGTAGTGAGTTAGGGTAAGTCCATTTTTTTTTATTTTGCATAAATTCAAAAGATTATAAATAAGTCACTCAAAACGGGAAGACAACTCAAAAACATGTCGCTGATATAATTTCTCACACCGCTGGATGGAGCTGAAGTTGTAGAAGTGGAGATTCACTGTTTTGCGGGCCAAGAAGTTAGAGAATGGAGAGAACGAGATTATAGGTATATTTTGGCTTTATCAGACTTGGAGGTCATAAGAGAGATATCCGTCATGGTGTATCTCAAAGGAACTGGAGAATTTGAGGTTTTCAGAAATTTAGGACGTTTTATAAAAATGCGACTAAAAAAAGCTGATTATCAAGGAAAGGATAAAGTTTTTCACAAGCAAACAAGAGTCAAACAAAACGATAAAATATATACAAAAATCCCGAGAGGAATCCAGATTCTGTGAGTTTGAAAAACTTTGCACGGAAAAATGACTATAGAAGACTAATTAATACAGTTTAGATTAACAGAAGATATGTTTGATGCTTCGTACGAACAAATATTTTACAACATATTGATTGACAATAATGTCCTTAGATGCATGTATATAGTTTATGAAACAATTAGAATTAATTGATTAATTCAGTACATCTAAGAGCAATGTTGAAGTATACAACGTATCGAAAAACCTTATATGATACAATTATTGCAAGAACGTGACAAAAAACAATGTCCAGCTTTGAGACAAAGATGCTGGAATTGTAATAAGATAATTTCTAGTCCGATGGCAACTATAAAACCAATAAGTTGAAAAATTTTCTCCCACCCTCAGGAAAACACGTCTATATATCCGATAAGAAAACTCTAGAGAAAGAGTGCCAGAGGAAAATTGGTATAGCTTTTCCAATGTCAGTAGATATTTGGATTGATGTCACCCAAATCCAAATAAATTTGAAATTAAAGAAAAGTTATCTGAAACTAAGACAGTTTGATGATGGCTCTTTCATTAAAACGTCAAGTTGTTTTGAGGCCAAGAAACCACATCAAAATTATTTCCATTACGGTAGCGAAACACAAAAACGACATGGACTTCTAGGAATAAATGTCTTAAGTTGATACAGTAAAATTAAACATCAGTGTAAAGTCAGAATTAACTGACGCAGGAATAGTCAAAGGATACAAAGCGAGTATTCAATTAAAGAAAAATAGTGACCTTCTCTCAATTTAAATCTCCAAATATACCCGTTCGCATACTACCTTTAGCAGTTGCTAAACTAAAAACAATGGTTGAGCAAGGAATATTAGAACATTTTTCTCCTGGTAGTAGCAACTGGGCTAAAGATAAAGATTTATAGATATGTGGGTATTAAAAAAATAAGTGTAAACGGCAAACGTTTCCTATATTTAATATTGACAATGCTATTCATGCATTGTCGTGAATGAAATACTTTGATAAAATTGACCCTAACCGTGCCTATAACCGGAAACAAATTGATAAGAATTTAAAGCGGTCACTCCGATTCACTCTCCAATAAGCTTACTCAGACAGAATTGTATACCTTATGGTGGAAAATTGCAGTTGATATTTTTCAAAGGGCAATTTAAAATGTATTAACTTGTGATGTTGAGAATATGATCATTTATCAAGATATATGCATCAGCGATTCCAGATTCGTTAAACCAAGATACAACCATGACCTAAAGAAAAATAACCGCGCATGTTAAAGTCACGGGACTATTCTTAATTTTGATTGACTCATTTTTTGGATGGCCTAAAGAGGTCAGGGTTTAGGAGATGAAGGCAACCACGATATAGCAAATATTACCAGTAATATTTACAGAAATGGGATGCCAAAAACATTAGTCTTTGATAATGCACCATAATTTTGTTTGTGATGAAACTTTGTGTTCGTGATTCACTAACATAACATCAGCAACCGAATGTAATTACAGAGGAACTGATGCAGATGGTAAAAATAGGGTTGAAATAATTTTTCTCACTTAGAGACACCAAAGATAGTTACCTATTGTGACTATTACGGAATTACAGAACTATTCCACATGCATGTACAGCTCAATGTTCCTCTGAATTGATGAAAAGACAAATTAGATCTCGTATAACAATATTCTAATCGATAAACGAAAAAAAGTGACACAAAAAGACACACTCAAGTCCTGAGAAAGAGAACTTTATTGCAAGAAAGTGACATAATACAACCGTAATAACAACAAAAGGACAAAATTTACTGGCCCACTCTGTACAAACAAGGCTTAGAATTGACCACACACACACACACACACACACACACACACACACACACACACACACACACACACACACACACCTTTATATATATATATATATATATATATATATATATATATATATTTAGGTACAAAGCGTATGTTTCTTTAAGATTCGTTAGGACATTGTTATACCGAGTAAGAACATCATAACGATGTCTTCACGACACTTTGAAGTCGGCATGAATCTGCTCTATTAAAGAGACGAACTCTTTGTACCTATAAACTGTTTTATCTACACCCCGATATAGAGCACTTTACGATAGCCAACTTGCTTGTCAAAATGAATTTTATCAGTAATAGCCACCGAAAAACAACAATCTTGGCGCTATACACTATCACAATTAAACACTATATATATATATATAGTGTTTAGGATATCTTTAGGATATATATATATATATATATATATATATATATAATAGCAACAATAATAATAATAACAATATTAATAGTAACAAAAATAATAATGCAAATGCTAGTAATTGTTATACTATATTTAAGTTTCCCTTGAAAATCCACTGGGAACGAACTCGGAGGGAAAAGTGGGGAAATAAAAAAAGAAACAAACGAAGTACATGAACAAAAGTCAAATACTTGTAGGAAAGAAAAAAAAACCCAAGACGAAAACCCTAACACTAAAGCGCTCAATACGAAAGTAGAGCAACAAAGATCTGTGCGTTGGTGTATTCTTTGTTTTAGTCATGGGCTTGAGTACCTATATATTGCTGCTTTATATCTATGTTATCAGCCTTCATACCCTGACGAGCCGTAGGCTGAAACCTAGGTAGGTTTGTTGGCTCTTACTTAGATTTTTCTGTCTGTCTGTCTGTCTGTCTGTCTGTCTGTCTGTCTCTCTCTCTCTCTCTATATATATATATATATACCTAGTCGTCGTCCACACGGGAGAATAATTAATACTACGTTAGATACTGGAAGACAAGTATGGCAACATCAGAAGTAAATAGAGAAATAAAATATGAACAACAACTGAAATTCTTAACATAATTTAATGAACTCCAAAGAATGACACAAAATATGAGAAACAAAAACATCAGATAAAGTGCCAACAAGAAAGGAAAGCAAATGTTTCTGAAAAAAAATGTCCGAGCACAGATGTAGCAACACTTACAAAATGAGAAGAAATAACAGATTTGGAAATATTATCTTCGGTAAATGAATAAAATCTAAAGAGAATAACACTAATGGAAAAGGAAAACGCATTTTACAAATGGAGTAAGAGTGCTCTCTCTTGGAAACAGGTGAAAACATACAAAACATGAAAGGAAAATTAATACTAAAACATGAGTCCAGGAAAGTACTAGCCATGATGAATATGAACACAGTAAAAGAGCCAAATGTAATTTTAATATAGCAGCTAACAGCCTTAGACGATTTGGGAAATGAAAAGAATACCGAAGTGATAAAAATATACAATACTAGCGAAATACCGGAAGATATTCGATCAATATTCATTGGGGAGCCAGAGTAACTTGACGCGAATGAAAGCAAACTCCATCAAACAATGGGTCATATAACTAGGCTAATTATTAGAATTCTAATGAAGAGAGCTTACAACAACATTGGCAGGAACAACGTCTATCTATATTTCTGACATGCAGTATTGTGATTATTTACATTGTTTGAACTGTTGTCCTCATCTTCATACGCTCGGTGATTGGGATTTCGAAGTTCTTTGGGTGATTGGAATTTCGAAGTTCATGGTCCAATGGATAAAAGCGTTGGTTAGATCTATTGACTTGACCTTAAGAGCTGTGAGATCAGTACCTGGCTAAGGCAGAGGTGAACAAAAACTTGGAGAGTTGAGTTAAAAGGAAGATAACTGATATTTTTTTTCTTCTTCTATGTGCCCTGTCCCTTCAGGACGTAGGCAATCATGGCTTTCCACGTTTCCCTATCCCTGGTAGATCTGAGCACGCCTTCTCCTGTCACACCATGCAATCCTCGTTCTGTCACCCATCCGATTAGGTCCTTCAAATATGTCATTCGTTTCTTTCCCCTGTCTCTTTTCCCCTCTATATGGCCTGTTAGTATCAGATTCTTCAAGCCCTCCTTCCTCAGTGCGTGTCCCAGGAACTTCAGCTGTCTCTTCCTAATGCTCAGTATTAATTTTCTTTTTGTTTCCATCATTTCCAAGACCTCATCATTGCTCACATGCTCGATCCATGAGATTCGCAGCATCCTTCTGTAAAGCAGCATTTCAGTTGCTTCAAATTTTTCCTTCATCTTTGATGGTATTATCCAGCATTCATTGCTATATTGAAGGACGGACAGCACGTAGCAATCCAGTACTCTCTTCTTAGTTTCTAGCAAAATTGTCCTGTTTCTTAATACCTTACTCAACTTCTGGAATGCTTCCTTCACCATGCCAATTCGCCTTCGGATCTCTGTGTCGCACTTTCCGTCTTCTGTTATAACGCTTCCCAGGTATTCAAATTTTTGTACCTGCTTGATTCTGGTATCACCGACCTGTATTTGGCATATTGAGCTGCCCTTTTTACTGATGACCATGCATTCGGTTTTCTTGCAATTTATTTCTAGCCCTTTCTTGTTACTTTCTTCATTTACCTTCTGTAGGAGGTCTTATAGTTTCCTTTCTGTGTCTGCTATCAGCACCGTATCATCTACGTACCTTAGGTTGTTTAAATTGTGGCCTCAGATTACGAATCCAGGCATAACTTCTAGGGTCCTCAAAATATTCTCCATGTACAAGTTGAACAGATTCAATGAAAAGACACATATTGGGATTCTCAAAAGAGGCATGTCATGTGCAATTAGAACAACCTATCTCGGTGGACAAAATAAAGGGTTCGGCTCGAAATTCCAGTCACCTGAAGAAGGCCGGAGCGTACAGCGGTCGAAATGTCGTGAATATGGCAACAAAGATGAGCACAACCATTTGAACAGTGTAAAGAACAACGTAGTTTTCCTCATGACAAATATCTGATTCAAAATGAAAACTGAAAGAACAGTTATGCAAGGGAGTCAGTGAAAGGAAGAATTCAATCATTAACCGTAAGAAGTAATTTATAATTGTCAGTAAAAGGAAGAGCCCAAAAGGCGCCACCTATCGGAGTAATGTAGACAACATAATGTGTGACATAAAAATCCAAAAGTGTATAAATAATCCTTTTCAGAAACCGAGGAAAGTATTATAAAAAATAAAAATGCATGACTGTATGACTTCCAGCGTAACAATGAATGTTGGAAAATTTGGTTAGAAACAAAGCCACAGGTTTTTGGTTCTACCGACAAATGTTGCGAATGCAAATAATGATAGTCACGGGAAATACGTAATAGGAAATGTAAAGAAATTAATGTTAGCAGTCAGAATGGAACTGCTGACATTTTTAGGATACATAAGGGAAGAGTGCGTTGTGGTGTATTGGATATCGGCTCAGAACGAGAAATCGGGGAGCCGAGTTCATATTCCAGCTGAATTCATTGCATGCACTTATTCATACTTTTCCCAAAGGTATTTGCGCGTAAGTGAATGCAACGAATTTAACTATAATTTGAACTCGATTCTCCGATTTCTCTCTCCGAACCGATATCTACTGCACCACAACGCACATCCTGAGATTGCAACAAATAACTAAAATGTTTTACTGCAGAATAAAGACATAGCTGTTCAAAGAAACGCATTTGTGAATGCAGTATTTGAAGTGATGTTTCTGTGTGTGTTGTGGTTGATTTGATTTTTTACGCCTTATCAACACATTGTGGTTTATTTAAAGCGTAAATATATATATATTGACTGCAACAATAATTATTTATTTTACTAGTGAATTTTTGCATTAACAATTCTTTTGAGAATAACCACTTCCCCCCACTCTCTCTCTTCCTGTGAATCCATGTGCTACACTTTTTTTATTTGACCGGTGTTTTTCTAAAGCTTAGACGAATCAGAATTATTCAAAAGAAACAGAAGTCCAGTCTTTGAGAAGGTCGAAAAATTCAAAGGAATTTCAATCTTCTGTTTACGGGTAATGTTAATCTATAGCTTTGGCAACACTAGTGGTCTGTTAGACTAATTTTGAAATAAGGGTGAAAAAGATGATCTATATTCCTTGGTCATATTATTTGCTTTGTTTTAATATTTTTCCTTTCATATTTAGTGAGTTGTTGCCGAAGAACTAGGGGAATTGATTTTTTTTTACAAGACTACTTCTCTGACTTTATACTAAGTATATATTTAATATTTTAGTATTTGTTCTTTCTTCCACCCCCCTTTTTATTTTTGTTTTTTTTATTTTTCTTTATATATATACGGGATGTTAGCAACCCGGTAGAATAAAAAAAACTACAAAGGGCGGAGGAACTCTTAATGAGTCAATGGCCAGGTAACTAGAGTTGGTGTCTCAATAAATCACCGTGGAGAAGGCAACAGGATACCACTCCACTATCTCTATCCTGCGTAAAATCATGGCTATACAACAAATATATAATAAACCTAACGATGTGAAGGGGGTTGCTCCCAAAGAGAGCAATTCCTCGCCCGGTATTGAACAGGTGTCACCTGACCATCATCAGGCGACTGTTAGCAACAACGGCGTAAAGAGGGCAGTTTTTTCCCAAAATATGTCCCTCGTCCAGGAAAGAACGATATGAGCAACAGGTGTCTCTGGATTGTTACCCTGCGACTGTGCGCAACAAAGAAAGGATCACCTTGGGGACCTGGAATGTCAGGATGTTAAACAACTGCGGACAACTAGAGAATGTCAAGCAGGAAATGAACAGACTAAAAATCAATATTCTGGGAATATGCGAAACCAGATGACCAAATAATGGCGACTTCAACAGCGACAAACATAGGATAATATACGCTGGAGGCAAAAATAATGAAAAGCGAGTCGGCATAATACTAGACAAGGAAATGAAGAAATGTGTTTTGGGATACTGCAGGTTCTCCAAAAGAGTTCTCCTGGTCAAACTGAAAGGAATACCGTTCAACATAGAAATTGTAGTCATATATGCAGCAACAACACAAAATCACCGAGGAAAAAAATAGAATCTTTTTACTCCACTCTAGAGAGGGCCAAGGCTCAATGTAAAAGCCAAGAAATCAGGATCATCATAGGATATTTGAATGCCAAAGTAGTCAAGGAGAGGGAAGGTATGACAATTAGAAACTTTAGTTTAGGAATCCGCAATGAACGAGGAGAAAAATGGGTGCAATGGTGCATGGCAAATGACCAGGTAATAGCTAACACCTGGTTTCAAGAACACCCACGACGGCTATGGACATGGAAAAGCCCAGGGGGTGACACAAAAAAACAGATAGACTACATAACCATTAACAGCAGATTCAGAAATGCAGTGGTTCAAAGCAAAGCCTATCCAGGTGCTGACTGTGAAAGCGACCACGTCCCAGTCATCTGCAAATTAAAAGTGAAACTCCGGAGATTAAAGAAGCCTAATGCAGCACCAAAACTGATATACAACACACTTGTGGATGACCTCAAACTACAGAAAGAATACACTAACAGCGTGAAAACCACATACGAAAAACAAACTAGGAAAAGACACTCAAAATGGGATTCGCTAAAGGAAGCAATACTGAGATCAACAAACAACATTGCCCCAAAAGAAAATAGGCGCAAAAAGAAAAACGGGTGGATGACGGAAGAGATTCTGGAAATGATGCAAAGGAGGCAGAAAATAATATTAAGACATAGAATGGTGTACAGGAAACCACAAAAGGAAATAAGAAGAAAATGTAAACAGGCTAAAGAGAACTGGCTCAATGACAAATGTGGAAGTAGAGAGATTGAGCAGGAATAATAAAACAGACATGCATAATGAAATAAAAGAACTGACAGGACAAAAATCCTGCTCTTCAACAGGATGTATAAAATCTAAGGATGGACCAATCATTTTGGAGAAAGAGGAAATACTCCAACGATGGGAAGAATATATAAAAGATCTTTTCCACGACAAGAGAGAACAACCAGTAATACGCAAAGATGAGGACGGACCGGAAATATTAAAGTCTGAAGTGGAATCTGCAATAGCCAAACTGAATAGAAACGAAGCCGCGGGACCAGACGGCACAGTTATAGAACTGCTGATAGCCCTGGAAGAATTTGGTATAGAAAAAATTACTGAAATAATAAATGAAATTTATAAAAGTGGGGTTGTAGCAGATGATCTCAGTAAGTCTATCTTCATAGCACTACCTAAGAAGCCAGGAGCAAACGAGTGCAAACTCCACCAAACCAGCAGTCTAATGAGCCATAAAGCAAACCTGATCGTCCGAATCCTGATGAACAGAGCGAGAAGCAGAATCAGGCCAGAGATAGGACAAGAACAACGTGGTTTCGTTAAAGACACGGGAACAAGGAATGCCATATTTATGATTAGGATGCTCTCCGAAAAGGCAATACAAGTGAAGAAGGACTTACACCTGTGCTTCATTGATTATGCGAAGGCGTTTGACAAAATACGCCACAAAGAACTGATGGAGATGCTCGGCAGTCTGGATATATTTGGGAAAGACTTGAGAGTAATAATGAATCTTTACTGGCAGCAAACCGCTTGCATACGGACAGGTAATGAATTGAGTAGATATACGAAGATAGAAAGGGGCGTAAGACAGGGATGTGTCTTTTCACCGGATCTGTTCAACTTGTACAGCGAAAATATTTTCAGGACCCTAGAAGTTATGCCTGGATTTGTAATCTGAGGCCACAATTTAAACAACCTAAGGTACGTAGATGATACGGTGCTGATAGCAGACACAGAAAGGAAACTATAAGACCTCCTACAGAAGGTAAATGAAGAAAGTAACAAGAAAGGGCTAGAAATAAATTGCAAGAAAACCGAATGCATGGTCATCAGTAAAAAGGGCAGCTCAATATGCCAAATACAGGTCGGTGATACCAGAATCAAGCAGGTACAAAAATTTGAATACCTGGGAAGCGTTATAACAGAAGACGGAAAGTGCGACACAGAGATCCGAAGGCGAATTGGCATGGTGAAGGAAGCATTCCAGAAGTTGAGTAAGGTATTAAGAAACAGGACAATTTTGCTAGAAACTAGGAAGAGAGTACTGAATTGCTACGTGCTGTCCGTCCTTCAATATGGTAGTGAATGCTGGATAATACCATCAAAGATGAAGGAAAAATTTGAAGCAACTGAAATGCTGCTTTACAGAAGGATGCTGCGAATCTCATGGATCGAGCATGTGAGCAATGATGAGGTCTTGGAAATGATGGAAACAAAAAGAAAATTAATACTGAGCATTAGGAAGAGACAGCTGAAGTTCCTGTGATACGCAATGAGGAAGGAGGGCTTGGAGAATCTGATACTAACAGGCCAGATAGAGGGAAAAGAGACAGGGAAAGCAATGGATAACATATTTGAAGGACCTAAACAGGTGGATGACGGAACGAGGATTGCATGGTGTAACAGGAGAAGGCGTGCTCAGAGCCACCAGGGATAGGGAGAAGTGGAAGGCCATGATCGCCTACACCCTGAAGTGACAGGGCACATAGAAGAAGAAGAAGAAGAAGATACAAGTTCTACTATTAAACTCATAGCTGGGAAACAGATGGCTTCATATATTTGCCAAGTATGTGAATGTAGGTCGACTCGATTTCGAGCCGCTCTTCATTACACCAACCTCACATCCTCGCGTATTTTTGCATGGTTACGTTCTAAATTAACTTAAATACGAGATCCGATATTTTTATGGTGTGTCGACATGAGGAAACCCATAACATTTGTCTCACATCATCAACAACAGAATACGTGCTTCACTTTATAGTAAAGCTTTAACTTTTGTAGAATAAGCGGATAAACTTCTCGTTATTTTGATAAGTATGAAAATAACAAAAAACAATTTGCATATTACGATGAAGTCAATATGCGGATTAGTTATTGTCAAACGTATCCTTTTAAACGACGCTTGTATTATTCATTACTTCAGATAATCTGTCAGAGAAATCGTTTTGATTATTGGTTCTAAAAATAAGAAGCCAATACGGATAAAAACATTTTCCTGTAAGAAATGCATATATAGGATAGAAATAATCCTTTGTCTCACTCACTCACACGCATATAATCCATCAAAAGTGAAGATTCAGTAGGCTCCAAGAAACTGTTTAATAATTAATAAAATGTAATAGTGATTATAATAATGTGGATTTGGTAGCATCCATTGCTATATCGGAAGTCATACAGTCACGTGTTTTTATTTGTGTATGATACCTTGTTCAGTTTCTGAAAAGAGTCAACCAGTTTACTTATACGCCTTTGGCTTTCTATGTCACACATTACGTTGTCTTTTCCTACACTAACCGATTGGCTATATTCAGAAAATACCTTAGCATATATGGTAATATGGTCTCGAAGAAAATACTACTTTTTTTGATCGATTCTTTCGTGTAGTCATTTTCTTTGTTTGATCATAATTATGTTATCGAAAATGTTAATGCATAGTTTAATGTTTCTGTTTGTAGTTTATGTCACGTTCAAATCAACGTCATTTGGGTCAAACAAGATTTAGGCGTTCACGTTCATGCGATAGTCACTAAGGGAATCTTTGAAACAGGGTTAATTTTGGCTTAGTGGTTGAAAGAGTATAGAGCTGTTTTATCTAATGAGATAAACGTAAGGGGCTGATAAAGTGTCATAGTTGCAGTGTAGTTTATCAAAAGAGAAAGCAAGACAGGAAAACATAAAAAAGAATCAAGAATGAAGAGCAGAATTAAAGAAAATATCAATGAATGCTGCACTGCTATGAATAACAAATTCTGGAACTTTTCCATGAAAACGGATAAAAGTTGGAAGTTTTTAATGCTATTCCCTAATTTATTTGTATAAAGTGCGCGTCTCCAAAAGATAAACAAAAATAAAAATAGTTTTGGAAAGATTGATTAATACATTTTTATGAAAGGAATTGGTTATCCTCAGAGTAAATATGGCGGAATTAGTAAATTGACAGAAAAATACATAAAGAAGATTTATACAAATGACAAATTATATAGATACAGAAGATGAGAAAAGTGTAAAAAAGGCGCAAAGTGAGTGCCATGATCAGACAAACTGAGAGATAGTTATAAACATTGTATAAGTAAAAAATAGTCTCAAGAAGTATTACTAAATAGATATGTATACATTTTGGGAAAATAACAGATAAAATCCAATTCAAGAAGTTTTTAGTTGAAGAATATAGAAGAAAGTCGAGAAATGAATAGATGACCGTGAGTGTAAGAAGGGTGAGAAAAAAATGATGATTGTGTGTGTGGAAGGTGTATATAATTAAATTTGTACTCACAAATATATCTACATACATTGATATTGGCATACTTCATCAGGTTGTTCAACAGAAATTGCTGACTTATTTACACAAATTAATTTTTAAAAAATCACCGGAAACTGTTTATTCAATAAAAACATTTAGTCTTTTGCTTTGACGGACAGGTTCGAAATGTCGATGATATTAAATAAAGTCTTCAAAGTTATCATGAAGAAGTTTTGAACGATAAATAAATAGTTTTAACGCCTAACAGCGATTACAAATTAATAGGGAGGAGACCATAAAGTAATACAATTTTTATAACACAAATGACATTTCCATTCTTAAAAGTCGAAGCAAAATATTTTGAACTGAGTTTTTTGCCATTGTTTTAATTTTTTTTTTGTATAGACATTCATTGATCAACTTCAAATGCATTTATATAATTATCTTGGAAGACTCTTTACTTTTACTCACAAGATGGAATATTCCAAGGGAATCACATGACTGAGTCTTAAGGTCTAATATTCGAAGTAATAAAAGAACGCAGATTGTGGTTATATTCTTCAGTTTGTGTAGTGTAGTCTTATTAAAACTACGCTGATTGCATTTAATTCTTTTCAGCGACCTTTCTTGTGTATACTATGCGTGTTATCATCTGGGTTTACGTAGCGTTCTCACAAAAGTAGCTTTCTGTAGGAAAATAACGAGACCAGTGACTATGATCATCCCATATAGTAAAAGATATAAGAGTAAACATAATTATAATATAAAGGTTAGACTGGATTAGAATCAGAAAGTCATTCTATGATATGCAACAAATAAATCAAGCTTAATAGAACATTTATATAAAGCAAGAGGCACATAACCACTTGTGGAATTAGTTAAAAATAACACACGGAATAAAGATGAAAAGTTTTGAAATGAAGTGTATGGATGTAAAAATATCTATCTATCTATCTATCTATCTATCTATCTATCTATCTATGGACTGGAATAAAAATTCCATAAATTCATAAAATGTAGGCTGTTTACTTTCTAAAGAAAGATTAGAAGCTGGTTTGGCGATGAGCCAAAATATATGACCAGCAATATGTGAGAAGAATTACAGCTACTGTCTTACAATCGCACGATGTTTCATGGTCAGCCAGTATCGATTACTTCATTTGAATGTGTTGAATAGCACAGTTATAGTCCAGATAACAGATTTGAGTTATAAAAGCTAATTTTTATGATCAGAATTTGGCGTCAGGGTGTTGACACAACAACTTCTGAGTTGATCATAGCAAGCATTCACTGACAAAAGTGAATGTGATCAAAAATGGTCAGAGGTGGAAAAAGCACAAACCACCGACAAGTCACTGGATATCAAAGACGTGAGAAAATACCCAAACAAGCCAATAAGAAGGATACTGTGGAATAAGATGATGATATATTTAACAAAAAGTGAAGAAGGAACACACAATACACCGATCTTTGCAACAGATTAGGTATCCGTCATTACCCTGTAGAAATGATAGCATTAAGATGCATTTCTCGAAAAAAGACCGTGGACGTAGTGTGATGATGTTTAGTAACATTCTGCTCGGAAACTTTGATGTGAAACGTAATTTTTCGTGTACCACATTGTAGAAAACCTTGAACATACTTAAATGAGTGTACCTGATTTTCATTAATGCCGAAGTAAGCCGAAACATAGAAAAAAAAAAAAAGCAAAAATCAAACAACAAACGAGGAAAGTCGCTTTTCATAGCAGTAGTCTACTATGATATCAGTGACGGTTTTCAGCAAGACAATACGTCTAGTTACAGAGCCTGAGTTTTACGGGAACAGCTTCAGGAATATGAAGAAGCATTTATTATGTTTTTTGATTACCAAACTTCAGTTATGAATTCAGCTCAGTACTAGGATGGGTTAAACCGACAAGTTTAATCGTCATCGTGACTTGCAGCAGTAAAAGGTCTGCTTGATCAAGCCCTGGCATCACAACCCAGTGGAAAATTATACAAGTCGTGTAGAGTACATACCTGGTAATATAAAAACTGCTTTTTGAAGCATATGGAAAACCGGTACCTTTATAGACAAGTAGTCATAAGTGTGTAGTGGAGTGGAATGAGAAATCAGAGAACCGAGTTCGAATTCCAGTTGAATTCATTGCATTCACTTACGTGCAAATACCCTTGGGAAAGTATTAATCCAACTCTTCCCTCCAGTTATGTGTTTATTAACAGGACAGATTGGGTTTCTTAGCCTTGGCTAGCAACTAGTCTACCGCAGAAAGTAATGGCAACCTATTGCGGGGTAATCTTCTGCCCAGCCAGTCATGTCCCTTTTGAGATATGATCACCCAAGCGTGTTTCACGTATGACACTTAACTGAGTCATAAGAATTTGGCTCAGCTGTATGTGTGCAGTAAATGCGTGCAGTAAATATTTGATTAATTTGAATAAAGCTATACAATTTGAAACCGCTCTTGTTTCACAATAAACGAACAGAGATAACAATTCTTTTTCTTTTCATATTCGAAAACTTTCTTAACTTGTTTGATAAATAACTTGCAAGAATATTAATGAAAGGTAATGCCTCAAGTGTTTGTTGTCTCATGTGCAAAAGTAAATCATCATGAATTAACAGATTTATTTTCAGATTTGGGAAATTTCTTTTAAGGGTGGCAAAATAAACAACTTACTAAAATTTAAGACTTCAAAGTTTTTCGATGCTGTAAGGCAATAAAATGTTGAGATATGTAGATTTGAATGAATGTTTGTTTTGACATCATTGCAATTAATAAATAAAAATGTAGTTTTTGATAAAAATCAATCTCCGATAACTGGATTTTCATAACATAAACAAGAATATCAATCGGGACACATAATTTGAGATATTTGGAAAATTAATATTGATAAATAAGGTGGGAATGTATAAAAATAGTTTTGCAATAAAATATTTCAAAATTCTGTTTGGCTTCAGCTTTCATTTTTTCCTTTTTATCTTTCGATCAATTCTTTATGGTTGCATTTCTAAACTTTCAAATTTTCATTACTTTCATCTACAATCATATCCTCATTATATATGCATTGTGCATTTTACGAATAGTCAAGGGTACATTGAAGAATGCTTCCTTTGTTTTTTTTTGCTGAGGTAAATTGTTATTTAAAATTCCATCTCTATTATCTACGGATTCAGTAATGTTTACAAATATGTCAAGTGTAACTAAAAAAAAGAAAAAATTGAACGATGTTTTAAAGCTCGGGATAAATCGAAAGTGCTAAATAACAAGCAAGTCACAGGAAAAGGTAAGAGATTCAAATATTTGTTTCAGTGCTCGAATGAGTTTTTCTAGCAGCATTTACCAAACTTCATAGAGTATGAAAGAATTTCTACGCTACTGTCATATTGTTGGAGTTGCTATTTACTACCTGCACAGTACAATTATGTATAGTTAAAAATATAATTAATGTTTAAATTAATTTGTAATGCTGTATAATTTTTCTAATTTGTCAGTAAAATTTCTGCATTTAGAGGCAGTAAACAAAGTAATTTTTACTACAAAGTTGTATGAATACTTTGCAATCTTGTCAATAACTAATATAATTTTAATTTGTCAAATGATATGCTTTTTGAATATATCCATCCACGAAAATTCTTCAAAATGATTTAGGCAAGATATAGAACAAAATTTTATTCTTCACTATAAAAGCTTCTGAAAATGGATGCCAATAAAGTTTCCGAATCAAGCAGAAAAAGAACAATTCATAGGGGCCTCGGTGATGCTTGGCAATTTAGTTTTGTACCAACCACAATTTAAATATCAGAAGGTTGAAAAGATACTGATATGGATTAAATGTTTCGTTTGCATTTGGAGTAGATAGACTGAACTATCGCCCGGTTCACACTCCACCCACGTCTATTGAACAGGTGAAGAGGCTCATTCCTTGTTCACTGTGTAGGATGTGGTTTCCGGCTTTCTCTTTTCCAATCTTTTCACTCTTACATAACCCCCTGCGCATCAGTGGCGTTACCGCCTTGTTTGGGGTGATATGATTAATAATAATAATAATAATAAAAAAGCAAATATGACAACATTGTAAGAAGAAAAATATAAGTGAAATTTTGTTAACTGAACATATTTGTGAGAAGAAAAATGTTCATTGAGAAAATGCATGTAGTTTTGTAGTTAAAATTGTTCAAAGAAAAATGTAAGAATTTAAAATGTTCCACAGAAGTTTAGAGTTCATGGTTGTGTAGTAGCAAGTAGCTAAGTGTCCCTGGCGTATACTGATAGTAGCAGTATGTAAAGCCTTGCGTTCCTTCCCCTTTTTAGTAGGTTGGAGACAGAGTGAGAAAGAAGGCAAATCAAATAAACAAATTGTACTTAGAGTATCCTGTTGTTGTTGTTTTCTTTGGCGGGATGGAGTAAAAATGAAGAAAAGAAAATTGGACGAAGAGGTAGAATAGATATGTGACACGCCCTTACGTCAGGGTTTGCTTGTTGAGATTTCTTTCGTTACATTACCAGAAGGTCTGTCAGCTAACCGCTCCCATGCTGGACTGTCTTTGACCAGTCACGGAATGTCTTTAAGTAGTGAGTCTCATCATGTGCCTGGATGGCATTTTCTTGTTTAGGTGTGAAAAAAACTTTTGACTGACGTCATGTACCAATTTTCGATTTCTTATCTAATTAGGATCCATAATTTTGCTTTTCACACTGACTTGTGAAATTTACTTTAGTGTTGGTTTTTCCAAAATGTTTTTAGTCGTTTTGATCTACTTTTGCGGGTGTGCAATTTTACTTTGTGTGCTTTAGTTTGGTTTTTCCAAAATGCTTTTAGTCGTTTGAATCCGATTTTGCGGGTGTGCAATTCTACTCTGTGTGCTTTAGTTCACTCTTGCATGATATAGGATTTGTATCCTTTAAATTTCATGTTTCGTATTTAAAACAGTGTAAAACAGTGAATATCTTATTGTACCAAAACTCTCAAGTCAAATTAAGTTCGGTGATAATTGCTCCTCACAACTAACAGAAATAGCAAAATTCAAATTCAGACTGTGAAAAAATTCTTTTTTTTAAGAAATGATTTACTCGACGATACCAGCATAGTTTAAATATAGACTGACTAATACCAACCTGAAGGTATTTATTTCAAATGTCATTTTCCCTAGCTAAGAATCCTACATTGTTCAACAGAACACTTCATATTGATGCGATGTAACTTATATAATAGATTTTAAACAAAAAGAGCAACCTAATAGGTTATTCCGTCCTCGGTAAGTAAACGAATCTGCTACAAAAAACACAGTTATTAACTATTTTTCTTTCCTACTTAGCTATTGTTATTCTTAAAATATGCGCTGTACTGGATTCCCGATTAGTAATTTGTCCAAAGCCATTCTTCTTTTATTAACTTTGTTGCATTTCTTTTCATTCGTTTTTTAATGTTTCCACGGCCTGAAGCAGTCATATGACATAAGCATTCATTTTGTAGTTTTTGAAAAGAATTTGTTCTGTATGTAAAAAGTATATATCTTATATGTTAGATAAATTTGTCAAGATCCTTATTTCAAAGCAGACCAAATCCAGTGCCGAATTTTATGAATCAACCTTTAAACCTCTTTTTACAAAAAGGGAAAATAAACAAATGACGAACATTACATAGAAGATTAACACAACAAAACTTTCATCGTTTTATTGATTGAATTAGCGGTTTTATGATTTGAAATACAAATAGTTGAAAAACTTTCGTTTAAAGGCAAGAAAATAGGCATAAAACAGGAATTGATACACAGTTTAAACTAAATTCCATTATAAAGGCATTTTTATGTTTGAAAAGATTCCACATTGTTTTATGACTCCACTCCTAAATAGGATTAAAATAATACGATTATTAAATTACTTTCTGCATTTTATCCTGACATACACAAACTTGTAATAGTCGAAAAGACTCTCTATAGGCAGGCAATCAGAAAAGCAATTGAGGTCAAAATAAAATATACTCAAGTTTTCCAAGCAATTAAACAATTAATTTCAGGCTCCTGATTGGCCAATTTACATGTCACTTAAACCATCCAATTGGCTAATTTACACGTCACTTAAACCATCCAATTTTTCAATACAATTAAATCCGCACCTCGATACAAAATGTTACACGCAGTCACTAAAAGTGTACTTCAAAACTCTTCAACGTCTCGATTGATTGCAAGTCAATGAATAAAAATCGAAATTTCCATCTCAAGTGAAAGTAAACATTTATACCACAGCCGCTCCCGAAATAATTCTCTTAAGTGCAATAGCATACAAAAACAATATCACAAAATTACAAAACATTCCTCCGTAAATCAATGTACAAATGCGGTTGAGAAGTGAACTGAATTTTTCAGCTCTCATCTAAATATTTTAAAGTATTGCAGGATTTGTAATTGAAATCAAACTTTTAAAGTAACTGAATATTTGACTCAGGTATCAGCTAGGCTTTGTTGATTAAAATTAATTCTCTATCATTTGATAATAGACACATTACTAATGAAAACAAAGATTTGTTCGAACAGTGTCTACATTCAATTCATTATATTTTAAGAACAACCTAGAAAATTTATCTTCAAGCAAAGCGTTTATTTTGTTGAAGCATTTTGTTACAAGCAATTGTAAATTAATAAAGTGGCGTTTGTATTTTTTGAGAAACAATTATAACCAGTAATATTTGTATCAATGATCACTCAAATTCAATTTGACTTTCAATTATTCAATCAACATTCACTTAATGTAGCATTTTAAGGAAACTTTAAGCTCGTTAATTCTGTAAAAATAAGATATTATTCTTTCTGGATTGTCACAGAAGATGCAGTCATCGAATATCTGTTATATTAAAATGGTTTGTTGTAGTTGATACTCGGATTATTGACTTTTTGTTTGAGGAAAATAAAAGGAATTTTTTTTCATATCACTGTTTCGTATCACGATAAAAAAATCTGCTGTAAATCAGGCTTTAACAAATTTGAAATAATTCACACTGATGACATTTAATAATTATATCTACGAGCGTATGTATCCGGGGCAGACCACCAAGATTTCAGAGGTGATTTGAACGGAAGATTCTAAAATATCCAGGCATGTCAGAATGCATAAATTCCATTAAGTGAATATTATTAACTCTTAATGATAAGCTGACAAAGACTAAACCAACATATATTGCCAGATATTAATTTTCCATTATAGATTTTCTTGCCTTATAATACAAACTTTTATAAACCCTTACACTTTGACAGGAAAAGTGCACACACATTTTCTTAAGCTTTCATTTTATATGAAAGATAATTTATGCAGAATAAATTACATAGCATACAAAATTGCTATTTATTCATCTCTATTTATTCATCGCTATTTATTTATTTATTTATTCGTCGCTATTTATTCATCACATATTCATCTCTATAGACATATCAAAATCGTAGTTTTTTGTAACCCAAAGAAACTGTTTTTGATCAAGTATATAACAGAAACGTCGTTCTGATTCAAGTATAATGTGTAAAAATTTATTTTATTTCTGTTGTAAAGTATAGCAAAGTTGAGTGTTTTGTTTCATATAATGTCAAATCTGACAATGCCCACTAGATCCTTTTTAACAAGTGAAAAATAGTTCGAAGGCGATGTTCTAAACTTTAGACATTCTTTGATTCTTTTTATAATTCTATAAAGTGGCTATTTTTCAGAAGCAAAAAATAAATAAAAGCGAAATGTTTTCATTAAACACTACTTCCACGAAGCACCGTATTTAAGATTGGAAGAAGCGAAAAATTGGGTTACAAATAGAACAGTTGCTGCAAATGACAACTTTTGTAGAAACACACAATGTAGTAAAAGTTAGAAAATATTTATGCATATAAATGTATATATTATGTATATATCAGTAGCATCAAAATAGAAAAACAACATTATAATAAAGTATAGAAGTATATAAACCTGATGATCAAAAGAAGATAAACTTTATTATAGATTGAATAATAACAAAACACTCAGTTGTTTAGTGCCAAATCAACATTCTAATACAAAGCAGACGCCTGCAATGTTTTTACCAGTAAACGTTTATACAATCGTTTACCTCCTGTGAAATCATTCCAGTAATACTCGTAGCAGGAAAAAAATACAGAACAGAGATAAAAAATTAACTAAACTCTTTTGTATGGATTTTAGTGAATTATAAAAATGATATTAACTCGATAAGCAGAACCCGTATGAGAGACTAGAGTTAAAAATAAGAAAACCTTTGATACATTTTGGTTAACCAACAATTCAACTTATTAGTTATTCCTCTTCTGCTAAGCGTATTGCTTACTATTGCTTTCAAATAGTTAATAAAACTAAACACAAATTATCAGATTCAAATTATAGATATATCTGAAAAATGTTATAGATTCTTGTGTAGTAAACTTAGAAGTTTATCAGTAAACTTCTAAGTCTGTTACTTTTTGTGATAGAAGGTCTTTGTCGTTTTGCAATCATTTGATCTCAAATTTACCGTTAAAATTAATTCACAAAAGCAGGATTTTTATGCACATATATACACTTTAACCATTAATATGAAACTAGCATGATACCTGTCAAAATAAGAGGTTATTTTATGGATAGTGCGGAACTTCCACCGAGGATGAAAATGTAATGTTTGTGTGCTATATGTTTGTGTGCTATATGTTTGTGTGCTATAAGTTTGTGTGCTATATGTTTCTACCACCGCATACATAAAAGGTTCTTCATAATCATTTTGCAAGTTCTATAGTTAAGACATTGGAAGAGATGTGAGCAAAGGAGAAAAAAGGCTTTCCTTGTTCTTTTGTTTGGAACGATTACTTTAGGCTATATATAGTCAAACGTTTATTTGAAATTTTTTGTTTTGTTTATTTATATATTTATTTATGTTGCCTATATTCTTCAGCTGTTTGGTATTTGAAATGAAGCTTATTAGATATAGAATTATGAGCAAAAAAAAAGAACAACGCAAAAATATGTGTTAGAATCCTAACAAAATCGGAACAGAATCTAAACCTAATACTACAAGAAATATCGGAAAAAACTGAGACGCGACACAGAGGAAATTGAAGAAAAAGAATGCGCATAGATACAAACTAAAGAAAAATGTGCAAAAAATGTAAAAAAATATGAGAAAACAGGTTACTATTTTTAAAATCAGTGTGAAAATTTAAAGGAAGAATGAAAAAACTGTTTTCCGGATGTTTTGCTACATAAGTTGAGTCGGTGTTCCAAAACTAAATCGAAATTTTAAGTGATAAAAGGGTCTACGCCAATGTGGATCAAGTTAACGAAAATTAGATAGACTGGAAAAATATGTGTTATTGAAAGATGGACCATTCAAAATCTGCATCAGCAGTGTATGTAACGGAAAAAAGGGTTAGTGCCGATTTTTCGATTGGGTTAAACACATGTTTACTAAGTTCAGAGGAAATATTTGCAAATTTAAACGGTGGAAAAATTATTTCGAAGCTGAACCTTTCTGAAGCGTATTTGCAAATACAGTTTGAAGAAGAATGTTCAGAGTTAATAGCAATAAATATGCATAAGTTCAACTGACTTCCTTTTAGGATAAAAGAAACTTCAGCCATATTAATAATCAACATGCTATTGCAATTTCACAAATGTTTATCTCAATGATATATTAATTAAAAGTGTATCTAAGAAGTACTATACTGGGCATGTGAAAAGAGTTTTTGAAAAATACGAGAACAATTGTTTAAACTTGGTGAGGAAAATTGCAAATTGTTTTCCCCTAAAATCAAGCATATTAAACAAGTCTTTGACAAAAATATTCGTCAACCAGTTCCACTGAGTGAAAATGTAATTAGGTGCATTTCCAGTGCATTTCTAAGAAAACTATCATCAAATCTATATGCATAATATGCAGAATTTGAGGACACTACTGAATAAATTGCTTAAAAAGGCGTAAAGTAGAAGTGGACTGATAGGTGTTAGAAGGCATTTGAAGAAATCGAGAAAATACTAACGTCAGACTATCGATAGCGCACCAAAATCTAAAAGTATAAATCATATTGGCTTCAGATGCTAGAGATTCTGGTATAAGAACGGTAATTTTGTATGATGACGGTAATATGAAAGGCGTCGTACATGCAGCGCTACAAGCAGAAAAAAGTACATATCGAAAAAGATTATTAAATTGAGATTTCAAGATGGAATACTAACCATCCAAAAATGAGGAAACAATATTGAACCGTTTGAAAACACTTTTATTACAGCATTAAAAAGTGAAATAGAAATTAAAAATATATTTTACTATGTAGTACGGTAACACCTGTTAACCCTGGAAGAAATATAAGTAAAAACAGAGCAGGACAAGTACATTTCGAAAAAAAAAAGATAAATGAAAGTATAAAAGATAAGTGATTTTAAGAACGTAATACCGACTGGAGCGCTTATCCGCTATGTGACTGAGTAATGATGTCTGAAAAAAAGTAGTAACATCTATAACATTTAAAAAGCGGATATTAAATGAATTATTAGTGGATATCCGGAAATTTCACGGTTGAAATGTTCTTATAAGAAGCTATGTATACTAATGTATCAAGACAGTGAAAATGAGTAAAAGCCTGCAGAGGTTGTATTCTGGCAGTAAAATCACCTACCACGAAATTGCTATCTTGGCCAAAGACAGATACTCCATGGTCAAGACTGCGCATGCATTTCGCAGGTCTAATAAGCGGATCACATTATCTTGGTATTGGATGGCTTTACTAAGTGACCTGAAATTTGTAATTTCATGAAACAACTTTCACGTTTGTAGCTAAACTTTTGCATGAAATGTTTGCAAGATATTGCATTCCGGATGTCATAGTCTCGGATAACCGTACACAATTAATTGTTTATGAAATTAAACAATTTTGTAAAATGTTCTCGTTTGAACATGCCCCACCGTATAACATAAGGTCAAACGGACAAGGCGAAGGGTTTGTGTCTACTTTTCTGAGAGTTTAAAAAACAAAACAAATAATGATAAAGTGAGAGAAGAAGCACTACAGAAATTTTAGAAAATATA
Source organism: Ascarosepion bandense (assembly GCA_037127315.1). NCBI lineage: Eukaryota > Metazoa > Mollusca > Cephalopoda > Sepiida > Sepiidae > Ascarosepion > Ascarosepion bandense. The sequence continues at coordinate 1,270,260 of JBBBDQ010001625.1, read as the reverse complement.
CAGAATAACGCCGAATGCCAATACACTGGCAGGCATTTCACCAGCAGAATTGATATTACCAAGAAAAATTAAATCGATGTTTGACAAGTTGTTACCAGATCAAACAATAATAAGAACGGATAACAAAAAGGACACAAAATCTTTCGAAATTGGCGGAAAGGTATTTTTCAGTGTATATAAAAATTGAAAAGAAAAGTGGGAAAACGGTGTAATAAGGTCAAGAATAAAAAAATGATATTGGTGATGAAAAGCAAAATGGGCATACAAAAGGCATTGGAATCAGTTAAAGTAAAGGTTTACTGAAGAAAGGCCCGCAAGAAAGAAAGTACCTATACAAGTACTGTATGATATTTTTGACGTACCAACATCCGAGAATGTTGGACGCACAAGCATGATAAAAAGAAAAAGAGAAAACGTACGGAAAACCTAGAGGTTGAACCAAAACCAAAGAAATTCAAAGTTCAGTACGTAGTGGACTCTTTAGAAAGAGGAAGGTTGAATAATAAAAATAAAATGAAATATTTACAAGTAAACAATCTAAAAAGTGGGGATTCTAATGAGTAAATATGACACTCCCGGTAACTCTAATGAACTAGGAAAGAGGCCTTGAGTAAAGAACTTGAAGTGAATCAAAGAAAGTTAGTTGAAGTTAGTCAAAGATAATTTTTAATAATGTTACGGTGAGTAGCGTTAGCGAGACATAATATTATAACCATTAGGAATGTTATAACAACTAATAATCCGAGAATATTCCTAGGCATATCGTTAACTCACTAATGAAAAAACAGTAAAAGCTAATACCGATGAGATATCAGAAGCTTTAGAAGACTGGCCATTCACAATAATTATCAACACAGAAGAAGAGATTGCATAAACTCTTCCAGAGATGCTATAAATGGAGTGTTTGTGAAACTACCATCTTTGTAACACCTTCTTAAAAACTTTTGAGATGTCCAATATTAAGCACTTCACTGATTCTGTTGGTGATGGCAATCAAAACATCAGCAGTAGACCTAGAGGAAAGGAACCCATACTGATTGTCATTCGGCAATTAATGTCTAGTCGTGATCAACTACCTTGTTGTTTATAATGTATTGATAATAACACTAAGGAGGCTGGTAAGGAGATACTGATAAGAATTCTTGAATTGAGCACTGATCAGAATTCTTAAAAACAATCGACTTATACCTCTTTCAGGCAATGGTCAAGCAATTTGCCAAGATTAGAGATAAAGGCAAAGTTTCTTAAATGCAAGAACAAGGATTTTATTTGGACTAATAACCTTTGTAGAATCAATGTTTTTATGTGTCTGGAAAACTCAAGAGCCAGTATCATGAAATCACAAAGGTTTTTGATTGTCTTACATAATTTGAACTTTATTCTATCACTTCTCTTTCTTGTTGTAAAATTGGATTTTCAGGGGTTTTAAACGTTTCTTTCAAATTACTGATTGCACAATTTAAAAGAAGTGTCTAATACTAAATACTCGTCAATTTCCTGTTCTTTCAAAAAAGAACACTAAAAGCAATTCATAAATGTATGATGCTCATCTTACGCAACTGTAAAGGAAAAGTGTGTCAACATCCAGAGTGGACATTTTGAGACACAAGACACAGGGCGACCTGAGGGACGGGAGCCTGAGCGGTGTCAAATCTTGAAATTGTTGATAATGTTCATGATCTAATTTTGGCTGATAAACGAATCTCGACTGTAAGAAATGTTGAGACGTTAAAGATATCCAAGGAATGCGTCGTGTTTAATATTCATGAGCAGTCGGGTATCTATAAGCTGTCAGACATATGAGTGCCAAAATATTTGAATGCTGATCAGAAGCGATATTGAGTAAACTCCAGCGAGTTGATTTTGCAGTATCTTTAGCGATCTAATGATAATTTTTTGAAACCACTTGTCATTGTCGAGAAAACATAATTACAATGCTATGATATGAAGAACAAACAAAAGTCCATGCAATGCTGCCAACTGTGTTTGTGGATGAAGAAGGAATTTTGATATAATCAATTAATGTAGAATATTATTCTAACTTGTTTTTGAAAGTGAAGCGACGAGGAAAACTTTTCTGCACAACAATTGACTTATTCCAAAAACTGAGGTCGATGAATATTTTCGAAGCATTTGGGTTTTGAGTTCAAAGACTATACATTATATTCACCAGTATACAAGGTGTTAACAGCAGCAATGCGTAGTATTTCAGTAACCAAACCTCAGAATAAGCGGAATAGTATGTATTTGTAGAGAATATATAGGTACACATGATGTGGGTATGAATGGTTTTAAGACAAAACATGATCTTCATATTATCGGAAAAGCAAACAATTAATATTCAAGAGAAAAATATTGACATTGGCTTTGGAGCATAAACCAATAGTATTAGTTATTCTACATTTCTTACACTGAAAGAATCAAGACAAAAATGAGATTTAAAGGATGAATTTCGTCTGGGAAACACCATTATTTTTTCAGGACAATCAGTTCTAAAAGCATAAATGAAATCATACGATAATTTGATTAATCCGAATAAACCTCAAGGTATTTTGTGATGTAATTAATGATGATTAATATTTTAATTCGGTAGATATTGAATAGACACAATGTAATTGGTCCCGATTTAGCTGCTCCCCTTCAGCCACTTTCTCATCGACGTAGTGTGGCTTCCCTTTTCCTTTTCTACAAGTATTTTCATGGCTTCTACTCTAGCGAGTTTTATTCCCTGGTGCCCCGCTCGCATCGATTTACCCATGCAGTTAGCTTGGCAACTATGTCTTACACTTTTACCGTCAAAGTAGGCAAGTGTAATACTCCAGAAGTTGCTTTCCTCGCACTTCTTGACTGTGCAAATTCCTTTTCCATCTTTGTTTCCCTGATAGCTACAATCTCCAAAAGTATTAGTGCAAGTAAAAGTGCAACCTTCGTTGGCATTTTTTTTATCTTTGTAACTCCCACATCTCTCTGTTTTCTTTTCTGTCATCCGTCATCTCTCATTGTAACCCCTTGCGCACCATGGCAATATTTCCTGTTTGGGAGTGAAACGATAATATATATATATATATATATATATATATATATATATATATATATATATGATATCGAGGCAGCAGATAATTTCGAAACATACATCGTTAAATATAACAGACAATTATGTTTAATCATGAGCCGTTCTAAACATCGTATTTTGGCTTTAATTTCAAGTGAAAATAAAGACAAAAATTATCCAACATTTGGATATTTTTTTATTATGCTGTGATTCTAAGCTTTCGGCTCACATGAGCCAGCTTCAGAGAGGTTACAGGGACGTTAACATAAAGACATGCACTATCAAAGATGATTTTATCTTGTGTTAACATAAAAAATGATTTGCAACGAATAGCAAACACAGTTCATAAATTTGTAATGTAGTTCTATGACGTCACTCCGCGTGAGAAACTGAAATGTTAACAGAAATATGTCTAAATGCAATGTAATGTGTTGTAACCAGATTGAAATGTGATTTTATTAAGTGTGGATTGTTTTGATTTAATGCAGATGGCCTCTAATATCTGAAGGTTCTTTTTACTGTGTATGAGTAAGTATTATTGTGCTATTGACTAAAATCTGTCTGATATTACTTACATCGCTATGTTTTTTAAGAAATGTTGTTTAATTGAACTATGATCAGAAAGGTGGGAGGTAAGTCGACGGGAGAACGTGGTTGTAGCAAAACTAAGATATGTAGTGGGTTTATTAATACAATCTCTGAACGGGCATGTTATATATATATATATGTCTGGCTGAGACGGTTTCCACGTATATTTGACAGGAATAGAGGATTATGCCTTGCTTCCTATTTAAGACGTAGTTTTCTGGTTACGATCGGACAGTAAGAATTATTTTGTCTTTTGTCATCAAAGACTTTTATCAAATCGAAATCTTCTAGATCTTTATTCATTAGTGCAGGTGTTCCCCAAGACTCTATTTTTAGTCTAAAATTGTTTATATATTTTTGCCAACGATAATTAGGTTCTGTTCACAACTCGGTATCTGTGCTGATGACAGATATTTAATACGGTCTTAAGATATATATATATATATATATATATGTGTGTGTGTGTGTGTGTGTGTGTGTGTGTGTGTGTGTGTGTGTGGATAGGGGTCACAGGTTCGAATCTTGACACACGTTTTCGTAACAAAAATTTATCGTAAATAATCAGGCAAGTATCAATCAAAAATAATGTTGAAACGAATCATTTAATATATATATATATATATATATATATATATATATATATATATATATATATACACACACACACATATATATATATATATATATATTAATGCAGGTTTCATTGAATAATATAGACAAGTTTTGTCTATTAATTTTGTGTAGGATCCGTTCATACCGTCTGATATACTTGATGGTGATGTCGTTAAAAGACAACAAAAAATCACAGTATTTGTTGAATTTTTTATCGGGTCTAAGCTTTCGGCTCACATAAGCCATTATCAAAGAGTAAATATTAACACACAGTAAACATAGAACATTTAAGCTATTAACAATAAAGATAATTGAATTGAAAATATAAGTCCATCCCTACCGTGGCGGATGGCCGAAGACAGTGACAAAATAGTGGTGTTGTGGTCCCTGGTCTGATTACAGACATTTGAGTACGTTGTTGGAAATATCGAAATTGATTGTATTCAAACCAGGTTTAAATTGTTTAATGTAGAGTGCTTCGAGGATTTTTAGTTTCTGCTTATTATTTTCTTGTTTGAGTATGTACGTGTTATCAACGAGCGTTTTTCTCAGAAGTGTGCGTTGATAACCGTGTTGTTCTAAATGTCGGAATATATTTGAATTTTTATTTAAGTGCAACGTCAGACGCCGTGAGAGCGAATTTGTGGTGTGGCCGATGTAGATATTATTGAGGTTGTTAGAGATACATTCTCTAAATGGACATATGAATTTATATACTACATTGGTTTTTTGCAAATCACTAACGGTGGGGGAAGAGTCGTTGCGGACAAATGAATTAGATGTAGTGGATTTAGTGTAATATATAATGAACTTAATTCTTTTGTTAGAGTCTGTCGGAGAAATATTAGTATTTATGAGTTTTTTTAGGATGTTTTCATCTAGTTGGTAGTTGGAGTGCATCTGGCTACGGTATAAGAGAGTGATATGTTTAGGATTGGTTGGGTTAGTATCATGTGTTGTTTTTTCCATGTTAAGCTTTTTAAGAAAGTAATGTATTTGTTCATCAACTATGTAGTTGGGATAATTATTATTGATGAGTGTCTGTTTTATGTTTTTTAGTTCACTGTAGAAGATCTGATTTGTAGATGAATTGACTTTTGCACGGTATAATAGATTTTTTATAATGGCTATTTTGTAATAGTGGGGGCATTCACTAATATAACTGAGTGTGGAGGGATTTTTATTAGTGGGTTTTTGATACGGTGAGATAGTAAATTTATTGTTGTCAGTGTTAATTAATATATCAAGAAAAGGAATTTTGTTATCTTTGCTAAGTTCATAAGTAAATTTTAAAACTGAGTTATTTTGAAACTGTTTTTGAAGTTGTAAGATTTCATCAGTATTTTTAATTGATAGTAGGATATCATCAACATATCGTAGATATATTGATGGTTTTGTAAATTTTGCAAAGGTAGTATTTTCAAGGTTAGACATGTAGAAATTACTAAAAATCGGACCAAGCACTGAACCCATGGAGACGCCGTCACGTTGTATATATATAGTGTTGTTTGGATCAACAAAAGGCACTTCAGTAGTACAAGCTAGTAGAATTTTTCTTAGGATGTTGGGATTAATTTTGAGTGGGGGTAATGAAGGATTACTGTAAACATTTCTTATAATTATATCAATAGTTTCACTGACGGGTACATTAGTAAAAAGGTTTTCCACATATTAACCAGCTTATCACACCCTACCTTCCGAGTAAATACAGCATAAAGTCAACCCTAGAGGCAATCCAAATCCTCAAGAGTTAAAAACCTAATAATGAAATCATAGCTTCACTTGATGTGGAAAACCTTTTTATGTACCCGTCAGTGAAACTATTGATATAATTATAAGAAATGTTTACAGTAATCCTTCATTACCCCCACTCAAAATTAATCCCAACATCCTAAGAAAAATTCTACTAGCTTGTACTACTGAAGTGCCTTTTGTTGATCCAAACAACACTATATATATACAACGTGACGGCGTCTCCATGGGTTCAGTGCTTGGTCCGATTTTTAGTAATTTCTACATGTCTAACCTTGAAAATACTACCTTTGCAAAATTTACAAAACCATCAATATATCTACGATATGTTGATGATATCCTACTATCAATTAAAAATACTGATGAAATCTTACAACTTCAAAAACAGTTTCAAAATAACTCAGTTTTAAAATTTACTTATGAACTTAGCAAAGATAACAAAATTCCTTTTCTTGATATATTAATTAACACTGACAACAATAAATTTACTATCTCACCGTATCAAAAACCCACTAATAAAAATCCCTCCACACTCAGTTATATTAGTGAATGCCCCCACTATTACAAAATAGCCATTATAAAAAATCTATTATACCGTGCAAAAGTCAATTCATCTACAAATCAGATCTTCTACAGTGAACTAAAAAACATAAAACAGACACTCATCAATAATAATTATCCCAACTACATAGTTGATGAACAAATACATTACTTTCTTAAAAAGCTTAACATGGAAAAAACAACACATGATACTAACCCAACCAATCCTAAACATATCACTCTCTTATACCGTAGCCAGATGCACTCCAACTACCAACTAGATGAAAACATCCTAAAAAAACTCATAAATACTAATATTTCTCCGACAGACTCTAACAAAAGAATTAAGTTCATTATATATTACACTAAATCCACTACATCTAATTCATTTGTCCGCAACGACTCTTCCCCCACCGTTAGTGATTTGCAAAAAACCAATGTAGTATATAAATTCATATGTCCATTTAGAGAATGTATCTCTAACAACCTCAATAATATCTACATCGGCCACACCACAAATTCGCTCTCACGGCGTCTGACGTTGCACTTAAATAAAAATTCAAATATATTCCGACATTTAGAACAACACGGTTATCAACGCACACTTCTGAGAAAAACGCTCGTTGATAACACGTACATACTCAAACAAGAAAATAATAAGCAGAAACTAAAAATCCTCGAAGCACTCTACATTAAACAATTTAAACCTGGTTTGAATACAATCAATTTCGATATTTCCAACAACGTACTCAAATGTCTGTAATCAGACCAGGGACCACAACACCACTATTTTGTCACTGTCTTCGGCCATCCGCCACGGTAGGGATGGACTTATATTTTCAATTCAATTATCTTTATTGTTAATAGCTTAAATGTTCTATGTTTACTGTGTGTTAATATTTACTCTTTGATAATGGCTTATGTGAGCCGAAAGCTTAGACCCGATAAAAAATTCAACAAATACTGTGATTTTTTGTTGTCTTTTAACGACATCACCATCAAGTATATCAGACGGTATGAACGGATCCTACACAAAATTAATAGACAAAACTTGTCTATATTATTCAATGAAACCTGCATTAATGAAAAAATGCTGCCAAAATACACACAATATATATATATATATATATATATATATATATATATATATATATATTTTCGCAGGCTCTGCATTTTTAATGTCTGCTGCATAAACCAATTGTTTTAGGCGGTTTCACAAATAAAAATCGTAAAGACTAAGGTCGGGGAAAAGTGCAGCCCATGAAACCAGTCCTCCGTACTTTTCATCTTTACTAATAATATATATATATTTCCTAATGCAGAGTAGAAAAGCACTCGAGGGAAACATTTGAATTCATTATCATATTGATAAGATTAGTACTTATTGCTTTCATTTTGTATTTGTAAAATATATGATAACAAAAGATAACAAATGACTGTTAACAATAAAACACTGAAGATATTCTAGTGCAAAAGATATGAACACGAGCGTTAAACAACCACGTAGAAAATAAGCAGATTGAAAAACTTTTGGCATCAAAATCACACGAATTAAACTGGAAAATACATTATATTTGATGATTGTTCCGGGTGCTTATATGACATTTAATTCCACTGCTGTCTAAATCGAGATTTCTTAATGATGTGGTTCGCCAATGACAATGGTTTCGTGGTCAAGGTAATAAGAGAAAACATTGTCAAGCAATTCACATGCAATTTTTATTTCAATAATATCGCATTTTGTGCTTTTAGTTTTAACAGCAAATGTGAAATTCAAAAATATTATAATAAAGTTAATTTTTTCAGAACACCTCAAATTTATCATCTCCATGATGTAATGGTCAGACATCATAACTCATAGCTGATATTTTCACTCACAGAAAATCCCCACTTTTTTAAAAATTTAACCCTGATAATAAGATCACCAAACGCAAGCAACACAATTTATGTGATGTTTACTGTAGGGAAAGTTTTGTAAGTAAACTAAGTCGTATAAATACAGATAAAAGTTTATGTATAATGACCGATCTTCTTTGGAACTTTTTATAGAAAAATTAAAGAAATACCTTTTTAGTTTATTATGTCTATTTTTATATTATATCTTGTAAGGCCAAAGCTTAAAAAAAAAATAAAAAAAAAATATATATATAAAAATATAAAAATAAAGTCAATATTAGATAAGAAATGGTTTTTAAAAAAGTTAAAAAAGACAAATGGTCGCAAGTATTCGAACAGAAAGTAACACTTTACACTATTTTTAATGTTCGGACTGTTGTCTTCATCTTTGTTGCCATATTCACAAAATTTTTGCCGTTTTTTTACGCTACGGCATTCTTCAGGTGATTAGAATTTTGAACTGAACCCTTTTTTTGTTCATCGGGTAGATTGTTCTAGTTCCACGAGTTATGCCACTTCAAGATGTCTCAGTATTAGTTATCCCCCTTTGATTCAACTCTCGAAGTTTTTGTTCACTTCTACTGTAGCAATATATTAAACTCATAACACTTTGGATCAAGTCACTTGGTTCAACCAACGCTTTTATCCACTGGGTCATGTGTCTTTGAACGTTCAGTTAGAAATTTAAATTACCTGAAGAAGGAAATGTCGTGAATATTACAACAAAGATGAGGACAACAGTAGTAGCTGTGTAAATAGCGTTTAATAATTACAATAACTCCTCTCAGAAATATAGGCAGATATAGAAAGTAAATCTTTTACGCGGTCATTATTATTTCTAAGATAAATTGCATTTATATAAAAATGTTCTCTCTTCACTAATAATATAACGCTTTCCTAATATGTCTATCAGACCACAGGGGGGAAACAAGTGATGAAGTGTGAAATCACTCCATCCATCAATGTTCTGTTTGTATTTGGGAGAGAGAGATAGAGAGATAGAGAGAGAGAGAGAGAAGAGAGAGAGAGAGAGAGAGATAACGCACACATACACGCACATACATCTGTATATATATGTATGTGTGTGTGCGTGTGTATTTTTATACAGGGTGTATCAAACATACGTTTACCAATGTTGGTAGCAGTTTAATGATACCAAAACAAGGTAAAATTACCAGTTAAACATATGTATCATCATCGTTGTACCTCACCACAGCAACACATAACAAATGTTAAGAATGTCATCCGCTTGCTTCTACACCTGTCGGATCATTGACTGGAAGACCTTTTCAAATACTCTCACACGTTGTCGAATCGTTTCGCAGGCCGCCATGTCACGGTGATGAAGAGTCTCTGCATTTTTAATGCCTGCAGCATAAACCAATTGTTTTAGGCGGCTCTACAAACACAAATAAAAAAGATTAAGATCTGGGGAACATGCAGGCCATAAAGCCATTCCTCCATACCTTTTCATCTTTTATAGTAGATAACAGCCAGTGTATCGTGAATAATGGGACTAAATGATGCATGAATCATATGCGTTTTGTATTAGCAGGTAGGTCTGGAGGCGTGTTCGAAATAAATTCCTCGTAGATAGCTCCTATAAGACGTGCTTGGGTAATATAGGAAACTATTACTTCAGCCCACGCAATTAATCGTAAACTGATGCTGTTGTGTAGCCTGTATAGTACCATGGGGATTCTGAATTACCACAAATGTTGGTTGTGTAAATTTGTTATTACATTTCCTCCAAATGTTGCCTCATCCGTAAACAAGACGGAAGCGACAAGCAACAGATCGGTCCTTTGTGCAATAAATCATCGGCAAAATTTATCCTATGTTAAGTGATCAGATGGCGAAAGACCCTGCTCACGTTGCAAATACATGAGATGTTCTTGAAGTACTCTTTATATGGTACTATAAGACGTACGACATGCTAAGGTCACTTGACGTGTGCTGATACCTAAATCGTTTCCGACAGCCTTGTAGAATGTGCTTTTCGTGATCAGGCGTACGAATGGATCACTGTCTTCCTCGATTCATACTTTGTGGTGCTACGAATCCTGTCTCAGCGACGCGACGTTTAACAACAGCAAAGGTTGGATGACTCAGCTAAATTTGTGTGATGAACCAGAGGCGTATACTAGAGCGACGTATGCTGTATACACTTCGATAGAACGACGATTATTAATTCGACGACGGGGTCCCGAAACTAGTCTTTTCTCTTATCAAAACACTTGCCTTTTTCACGCCGATAAAATGACGATATTCTCACTTTATAACATGACGACAATAACATGTATAAATAAACAAATGTAGACAACATATCTTTAAGTGACGTGGTGTAAAGAAAGAGATGGGGTCGGAGGTGCCAGCACACACACTTTGAAGGCCCAGAGGCTGCGCTCGTCCGCAGTTTTTCCAGTGTCTTTCTCGGTCTGGGTTCCGCTCTCGAAAGACTCACAACTACCTTTTACTACTAATCTGTCTCTTATATAAGCCACTAAAACATCTTTCAGCACCTTGTTTACATCATTCCAAGGCCCACATTATCTGACCTTTGCTACACTGGTTTCAAAACAATCAATTATTTTCCTGAGTTGAGGAATTTTGCTTGCATTCTTAACTTTGACGACAATCAAATATTTATCAAAACAATGTCTATTTTTCTTTTACTAGCTAGTTTGTATATTATTGCTGTTTCATGAAAGTACACTTCTTCGCTAAATTATGCACCGGCTAAGATAATATACAACATTTGCTCTGGAAACACAATCTGACTACCATTCGTACGACCGCACGTAAAAATCATATCCGTCTGCTCACGATATGAATATATTGCCATTCTTAAATGGAACACTCCTCAGTTAACTCACTAATACATATGTTATACGTTGAAGACAGACAAGCAACAAATGTACACGAATACTAATTTAACCTAGTTTACGTGGCAACAAACTACTATAAACTTTCTTCAAACTTAACTAAAAAACGGAGAATTTGCGGATATATGTACTTGTTTATTTTTATTACCTTTTAATGTACACGTGAATGGATGTCCACTTAATTGCTTTTTAGTTATTAGATAATAAAGAATAAGATCGGATAACAAAAAGGATACAATTTTTTTCTAAATTGACAGAAAAGTGTTCTTTAGAGTACATAGAGTAAATGGGAAAAATATGAGAAGATTGCGTAATAAGGTCAGGAATGAGAAAATGTTTTATAAAGTGAAAGAAAAAAGGGAACACAAAGGGTATTTGAATCAGTTAAAGAAATGATTTACTGAAGTAAATCACGCAAGAAAGGAAAAATTATGCAAGTACAGTATGATATCTTTGACGAACCAAAAACACCAAGAATTCGTTGAACATACAAGTATGGTTACGGAAAAAAACTAGTGGTTGACTCAAAGCGAAAGAAATACACAGCACAGTACGTGGCAAACTAGCCAGAAAGAGGAGGTGATAAATTCTTGGAAATAAAATATTTAAGAAAATAAAAAAATCTCAAAGTAAGAAAGTTGTGGAATAAATAAGATAACCCTGGTAATACAAATAAATTGGGCAAGACGATTCAAATAAAGCACACAAACACAGTTCGGAGCCAAAGTTCTATACGAACACGAGATTGTCGGTCGAGCACTCTGTCTTCGGGCATAGAACGACTCAGTCGGGGTCGTCTATGGACAGAGTTTTTACTGAGAAAAAAAGATAAGCTTAGTGTCCGATCTCGCGTATGCGGCGGGGGTTAGACAATTTTGACCTTTGGTCCTGGTGTAGTCACTCGGGGTCTCCACGTAAATCCCGACCTAGTGTCACATCCGTATCAGTTGGAGACTTTGGGTAAATGCTGAGATTTTCACTCGATCATGAAATAATCAGTCAAACTCTCTGTTTTCGGGAAGAGAACGACTTAGTCGGTGTTTGGTCTATGGACTGAGAGCCGGTTGAATAGACAAGCTTCGTGTCCGATCTTGCATATGCGGCTACTCGGTAAATTTTGCTCCTCTTCAGAGTGTACCCAAGTAAAGCCTGACATTGTGTTACATTCCGTTTCATTGAGTAAATATTCAGAGTTCTGACAGAGATCGCAATTTTCAAGATCTTTTCTTCGAGCAGTGTACGACTCATTCGGAGCTCTGGCTTTGTGTACGACTCAGAAAAATAGACAATGAAAAGTGCCCGATCTTTATATATATATATTTAGTGTATCGAGGCATCAAATAATTTTCTAAACATATACTGTTAAATATAAGAGACAATGAATGTCTGTTATGTTTAATCATGAACCGTTCTAATTTTTTGAGGTGACAAATAGAGAAAGGATTTTTTAAGATTTAGTGTTCACCGTATTTCTGCTATACAGCCAACTTTTAATATGAAAGCGGCGCTTTTGATTTAAAGAAGCGATATTAATGATAGCGTTATTGAATTACTTAAGTTTTCAGAAACATATATTCAATTTGTTGAAAATTTTTTAGGCTGTCTATTCTCAAAAACAATTCGACTTGATTTGAACTCAGCTTTGGTTTTATTGTTTTAGTAAATTTGTTATAAATGACAAAATGACTATATTACTTAACAATATCTCATTTTAGAAAAAAAGAATTCTCGTGTTGCTTCTTCTAACGAAATTGTAAAATAAACAGTAGTACATATACGAATTTGATTTAAATATAGAAAAAATCGAGAGTCTACTCATTAACAGTGAGAGAAATGGGCTGACTGAAGCTACAATATACAATACCACACTCACCAATAATTTCAATGGATTACGCATTTATTAATTATAATAACTCCTTTTTTTAATTACAAAAATTAGATTTAATGACGTAATAAAGAACAGTAATTGAAGAAATATATTTTAAATTATGCAAGCTAACGCCTTCACATGTTCTCAGTAGCTGGTATATTTATTTAGAAAAATCGATTTAGTTTGCGACTCAAACAACTTACAATTTACCAATAGTAACGTAAAATCTCTCAGGTTATAATGCATTTTGAAATATTAATGTCAGCTTTATGTGTCTATTTAACTTTGTTTTTATTAAGCACAATAAAAGATACCCGTCTTCATAGAATACGATATGTTGCAGTTCAAACGGTTTTTATTTTCCGACTCATTTTTGCAAAAAACGGATCACATATAACTTTTTTTATGTTACTTGAATTCTTAATAATCTCATTCTGTCTATTGCGATAAAACCTTTTTTCATTTAAACACAATAATAAACACTGAAAAGAGCGAATCTGGTTCGAACCTGAAAAAATATTATAGCTTGAAAATTGTTAATATGATTAAATAATATTTTTAGCTGTAGATGTAATTCACATATAATCAGAATTGACCCAAAGTTAAAACTGATTCACATTATAAACATGCATACATCTAAGCTCTTGTACATACGAAGAAATTTTAAATTTTTATTTTTAAAATGTTATTATTTTAAAATAATAATAAAATAGAGACATGAAATATATATATATTAATCTATATATTCACCCACCAGTTCAAAGGAAATGGCATATAGCTTAATTTATTTACTCATTATAAAAAGTTTCTTAGACTTGCTCCTTGTGTTACCGTTCTGTTGCTGTTGCTAGCATCTACAAATCATTAGCCTTTAATGTTTCCAGAGGTTCAGTTCATTCACGACAAAAAAGTATCAACATGGAGAACCTTGAAAAAGAAGTAGCTAATACTGCTAAAGCTGGAATTTGTAAGGCTGCCATGGACTACAAGATTAATAAAGAGAACTGAAACAGTGGGAAAAGTTTAACTTTTGTTGTGTACAATATCAAGAGATTGATTCAAAATGTCTTGGTTTGTTTGCTGATAACCAATCTTGATTTATTATATTCGAAAGAGCCAGTTGTCTTATTTTTGTCTCTGTGACTTTATAGACGAGTTGTACTTAACTGATGACAGTTCTGTTGTAGTCTTCTTGAGGCAATCGGTGACTCTGCTGAAGGCCATAATGTAACTGATTTGCTTGTGTGTTAGTGCCTTCACCTGATTGAAGATCCCATCTATGAGGATCTTTGTAGCTAGCTGAAAATAAAAAAACACTTTTTAATACAGGTGAATCTGACAGTAAACTACATTAGTAGGTTTGGTTTCTAGCACATCTGATTGATATGTCTATCCAACTCTGCAACAAATTCACATTATTGGCAAACCACAATTTATATTTTGGAGTTGGTGGAGCAGTCTTTGAATTATAATCTTGTTGGTTCCCATGCACAGTACAGATTTCAAGACACTCTCCTCTTGGAAGGCACAAGTGTTCATGAACACCAAGGCAAAGTTACCATCCTTGTCATTGTCTTGTTTTCCACATCCAAATAAAATGCACAAACCAGGAACCACTTACTTATATAGTGAGGAATATATATCACTGTTAGTATTTACAGAAGTTCAGCGCGCAAAACAGTAAAAACTTTCATATGGTCAATTATGGTGGTAATCCTACCTATTAATTTCATTACACAGCCTGCTGCCTCAGTTCTAAGGAGAAGCCTTTGCCACTGGACTTGGAACTATTCTCTTATTTTGTATGCCAGCAGTTGATGAACCTGTTGAGTTAACTCGGTCTGAATCGTGCCGTCTTCCATGATGAAAAAGTTGTGGGGTGGATGGGTTCCAAACATTAAATATAAAGAATAAAGAGAATGATTAAAAAGGTTTGATGATATAAACCCTCTTATAAACAATGGCAAGAATGACATAGGTATTTAAGTGTGTTTTGAAACCCTTCTACAGCCCATGAATGCAGTTATGAATGTTGAAGCCCACTCATTCTGAAAACTCTTATTATCAATTTAGGATAATTTTTTCACTTTTCACTGATAAGTCTTGTTTTATTCATTATAAAGTTCTCATTATCTTTGTGTTTTGTTAAGGCTTTCTTCATTTGATCTAAACTTGTTATATTCATCCATATTATAAGAGTGTTGACTCAGTTGACTCTTACGATTGTAAAACTGATTACCTTGCCCTTGCAATACATCCACAGCTGTCTCAACGTATTCAAGTGCAAGATTCATAGCTTCTCTAAGATAATACAAAAGCAATAATTCTGCAAAATCCAAGGTTAGTATAATTATTATAATGAGAAAGCATTTTGATTCCATTCACCTTACGATATCATCTCTTTAGCTCTTCATATTTATCTAGGTATGTCTGCAGTAATAACGAGGCCTGGTCAGAAGCACTATATTCTTGAGTAACAGAAATCTTAGGAAGTTCATTTTCTTGCAGTCAATCCCAGACAGCTTGAAATCTATTCCCTAGATTCATGACATCCATGTTCTCCTGTACAAGAATGAAACATCTCAGTTCAAGATGTTCAAAGACTGTGTTCGTATTGAGATTAAAGACTTTACAGATGATTATGGCTCTGTCAAACATACCAGCACTAACCGGCATACTGACCATATAAGCATATAAATAAAAGGTCGCAACATTTGGATTCGATTTATTTGCAAAACAAATGGCTTGCTCAGCTAATATGATTACCAGATGTGGATGTTGAAACTGTTCAAACTGATTAATCACCTTGAAGTTGTAATTCATTTCCATCAAGGGAATGACAATTTCTTCCCTTTCCTGTAGTTGTTTATGAACGAAAAGTAGTTAAACCGTCGAAAGACTTTCAGTCGCTTCAAGAAACAACTGTACAGCTTTGTAAAGCTTATTAAAAGAGAGATAACCCTGCTCAAGTATAAATTTTCGAAACAATTAATTAGTGGTGCACCATGATACAAATAAGCGAACATATTCTTGTGGATTTGGGTACTGACCGTGCGCCATCAGAAATTCAGAAAAAGGAAAACTACTATTGACAAGCTGTATTAAACAAAGATTTTAATGATTGAAATTAAAGCATTTGTTCAAAGTATAGAAAGATCTTCATCAAGTAGTTTCCTTTGCATTAAATATGTACATACATGCATTTTCCCAGTGCCTTGATAAAATAATTTTACCAATGATTTTGATGGCAAACCTGAAGGAGATTAAGGTAGAGTTATTGTTGTATTGTTGCTTCAGACATATCGAATGCAGCAAGTTGCACAAGATTATATATTTCAGAGCATTGGCTGGATTAGGCATGGCAACAGTAGACGTGATTCATATTAGGACCAAGCAACATCAGTCATTAACGATCACCTGTAGATTGGGCTTTTTTTATGCAGGAGCCAGCAACCACCTCCACCGTAACGAGCATATTCTCTGATCGAACTGCAACCAGTGAAGGAGGACTCGAGATGCACTGAAGCGGGTGTTGAGGAAAATAACTATGACCAAATGCATTATCTTTAACACCCGCTTTATGCAGCTTTTATCTCTGACCTTTGTTAAAAGCTTCTTTAATCAGCACAGCAAATTAGAACAATATTCTACATTAACTGATTAGCCTTCCTGAATAGTCTGCTGTCAAAACTGCTTGTCTAAATAAATCAGGGTCATGATTGCGGATTTTTGGATTTTGGAGTATTACAACTAAATAAATCATGTTCTGACACTAGATGTTTTTTTAATTTCCAAATCAATGTATTTTAATAAATTTTCATAAACAATGACAATATGCTCAAAATTCACTATATTTACTGAATGTACTGCAAAACGAACTTGCTGGAGTTCACTGGTCAGCATTCAAGCATTTTGAAAGTCACATGGCTGACTGCTCCTTGATACTCAACTGCTAACGAACATTAAACACAACGCATTTACTGAATATCTTTAATATCGCAACAATTCATTTAGCCACGATTCGTCAATCGAAGTAAACTAGGTTATGAATATGATCAACAATTTTCAAAGTTGATAATATTGAAGATATCCCAGATCTTAAGTAAACTATGAAGGATACTTGACAACCAATGCTTTCGTCATATTCTTAGGGATTTCCTATGGAGTTTTCTTTTACGGAAAAGGAACTTGAAACATTTTTTAATTGAAAATTTTCAGTCAATTATTTAAAAACAAATAAACGCAACAGTCCTTCGAATTGATTCTTGACAATATAAAAACAAACAACATTTTTGCTCTAATTACATTATAACATTGAGAATTTAAATATTGTGTTGAACATAAAACATTCTAGTCCTATCTCTCGTAAATTTACATTTACGTATATAATATTGAATGAAGACAATTAAAAAGTTCCACATCATAGTTATAATCAAAGATTTGATTAAAAACATTCCCTTCCATGGTTTTTCAATTGTTTATGAATTAAATCTACAACTAGGATATATAAATTTATTTTTAAAATCATTTTACAGCCGAAATATTTAATATTAGCTTAGAGAGGGTTTATTACCTCTTCAGATGGATGAACTATTTTGACATTTCTTATCTTACATATCTTCTGAAAATGTGTTGTATTAGGAAACATAATTCTTTGCGATAAGCCGTTTTAGAACATTGATTTTACGATGATCTAAATTGCGTTTGATCTTATCTGTGATATTTGTTTATTTCTTGTCTTAGAATCTTACATTAATTTTCTTATATTATTTGTTTTTATTCTCTTCAAAAATTCGACTTAACAATATTATTTTAAAATAACGTTAAAATGATCAAATTTTTGTAGGAAAACAATTTGCGTATAACAACAATTTAGTTGAATGAACAACATTTTTAAGGGCTATGATTGCTAAATGTAATAACCATAGTCAGCATCATAGTCATTTCATTTCATATGCAAATATATCAAATGCTAATTAATTTTAATAATTAGAATTTTTGTTATGAGAACGAATATTTAAAGAAAAAATATTTATTTGCTAACGTCAAAGCAAGTTTTGGTATCCCAAACTATATAGAAGGCATTAAATTATGCAATATTGATAAGGATTAACAAGGAAATAAATTAATATTAAAGATTAGATTATATTAATATCAGTTAGTCAGCTAAGTGCCATACATGATACATGCTTGGGCGATCCATGGCTGACTAGAGAGAATATTTTCACTCAGTAGTTAGTCATTTCTTTCTGCGGTAGACTAGTTACCAACCAAGGCTATAAAACCTAATGTGTCCTGCTATTCAACACATAGGTGGAGGGAGAATAGATAGATCCATAACGTTCCCAAGGGTATTTGCGCGTAAGTGAATGCAACGAATTAAACTGAAATTCGAACTAATACTGGGTTAAAATAAATGGGTTCGGGCAGTTTAATATAATTAAAGAAAATTGTATTTAACACACACACACAAAAAAAAAACAAAAAAAAAACGAAACGAAACAAACTATGAATTGTTTTTTTTATTATCTTTAAAAGGTCAGAAAATTGAAGTTGTAGCAATAATTCCAATAAATCGCTCCTAAAATTACAAAAAAAAAAAAAAAATTATAAGGACTAAAAAGTAAAAATAAACTAACAAAATTTTGTAGCAATTATTTAATTTTCTATGGACAATTTTATTTAGTTTCTATTTTTTCTTTGAAGCAAAACTAACTTCTTTTCGAAATTTATACTATAAGATAATTGTTATAACAATAAAAACTCATAGAATCCAAGGAAATAGTAAATTTAATCTATTTTAGGAGACAGGTTGAGAGAGAATTTAGTCGGAAGAGTAAATCACTGGATTTTGTACGGATGTTATAGATAAATGGTGCATAGATTGCGTTAGAAAGATCGTTGAATTTATATTATTATAGTAAATCAAATAGTTTTGCCTTATAAGTTATTTCCCGAGTTGTTATAGTTGCATATGAACTTAACATAAAACATTATCGAGTTTTTAAACTTAGATATAAAATAAATGAAAAATTATTTTTTCTTCTAAACGTCAATTTATTACAAATATAGTTTAAAGAGACATGTTTTCAGAAATGAACTTCCCTCGCGGTGGCTGACAGATGAAAGTATCTCAATATGGATTTGTAGCGTGAAACACAGACAAGGTCAACAAATCTTTTGAAATAGAAAAAAGAGCGGTACATGACTGCCTGGATTTTTCCCAATATTCATTCGTTGGAGCAGATGGAGTCAATAGAAAACAAATGTGAAAAAGAAAATACTTTACATTCAGGAAGATGCCACAAAAGAAAAGAAAACCGCATAGAAACCACTCAAACTTGACAGAGCATCATCTTGAAGAATATAGGAAAAGGAACAGAACACAGTTCGTGACATTTTAGCATTTTAACTAATTGACTGAACCAAGTAGGGCTGTTGAATGTGTCTGTTTAGGGGCGGGGTAGCATTAGAATTAGGTCTGATTTCTTTAATATTGATGAATTAAAGTAAAGCGTAACCCAAGAATCCTTAATTAAGAGGATTGATACCAAGACTAATTTTTCTATTTATGAGAGGTCAGTGTCTCAAGCAAACTAATATAAACCAATTGAATCCTTTAACCATATCAATGATACATCAATAATATAATTCAGAGTAATTTTGCAGCTCTGAAATTCCCTAACTGACATCCTTGCTAATTTGTTTTTTAATAACACCTATATTTGAATGTCACTAAGAAATAAACAGACGCACAAACCATATATAAAGATATCCACCCACAAAGTCTGGCTACTCAAAGTCTGTGTTTAATTTGGATTGTTTTAATCGTTGGCCACATTTAATTATTCTTTATAAATTTTAGCAGATTATGCAAGCTTCTTATAGGAAATATTGTTTATCATTAATTTTTGTTATCAATGGAAAGCTTGTTCTATCACTATACTTTGTGTCCAATTAAAAGAGTACAAGTGTAAAGCCGAAGTTAAAAAACAGCGAGAGACGTATAAGAGAGCAACATATATTCTTTATTAGTTATATAATTTTGTTTATCTTAAATTTTACAATAAAACAACTCAGAATTCATCCTATTTTCATGAGTTTCATATTAATTGTTATTATTTAAAGTTTAGATGACTAATCTTTAGATGGATAAAATATAAAACTTAGGTGATTAACCTTTAAAATTTAGATGTTTAATCTTTAAAATTTAGATGATTAATTTTTAAAATCAAGACAAATTCTGCCCATTTCTGTATTTTTTTTATGGTGAAGAAATAAGTCCCACATTCTCATCTTGGAATAAATGGAAACCAATCTCTTGAAAATACAAACAGAAATTAACATGTTCCTAACGTTCCTCTGACTTTCTGCTGCCATATTTGTGAGTACTACCAAAATTACGAGTTAGTTTGTTCGTTTATTTTTCATCAATTTTTAAAAATTATTATAAACAAGGGATATTCAACTAGGTGTGCAAATATTATGTCAGAGTACTTTGCGATTGGAAAATAAATACGTATTTCATATTTTGGTCATAGAAATTATTGTTTCAAGAAATGCTAAATAATTCAAACATGCTCGAATTTATAAATATATTAGGTACCTTTACTCATTTTTCTACACCTAAATTTAAATTTAAATTTTAATAATAAATAAGTTATCTTCAAGCTTTAAAACTAGCTTTAATTGAAAACCAAGGGATTAAATTTACTAATTCCAGTAAGCAAAATACCCTGGTGTATTTTAAACCGAAATTATATTGATCAAAATAAAAAATTTTCTAAATTTAAAAAAAAAATTCAAAATTCAAAATTTTCCGCCATTTTTCATTGATTGTAAACAGAAGCCAATTCTCGGTTTTAAAAAATCTTACAAAATTAAAATACACCTCGCTGACATTATTTTCTTCAAATTACCGAATTTGAACTTATCTTAGGTTGATTTGAAACAAGAATTACTTGCTTACTACTTGCAAAATGCTTCAAAAAGCATTTCTCAATTACGGTAGCCTTGTTATCACAGCTGTCAACATCTTATCAGCACATTACGAGCAGCCGAAACTGATGATTTAGTATCCGGCCAAATGTATGGAAAACGAATTTGGTATAAATCTTATTCATACAGATCGTTTTAAAAATTTTTTTTTAACTATGTTAAAATTAAAAATTTAACACAATTTTCAGAAATTATCCAATATTTGATGGAATTTTAGTTAGTTTAACTTTTTAGGCTTACGTTTGAAGATGTTTTATGAAAACTAAAAGTTAAAATAATGTAAAACTTTCTTTTAAAAAAGTTACAGTTTAATAACAGAATGAAAATAACGGCAGAGGTAACTCAATAATTTATGAAATGCTATGAGATTTATTAATTTTTATTTTTAATACCTATTTTTCATATTATTTTTAGGTACCTCTACAAATTGTGAATTTCACAGTTATTATTTTTTTTTAACAAAATTAGAAAATTAGGAATTAAAATGTAAAAGTTGTTTTAAATGTTTAAGGAATGACTTGCAAAACAGGCTATTGAATTTTATAAACGTCTTGAAGAGACTTGAATAAGAATCAAAGTGCGGTTTCTGTCGTTTTCCATGTAAGGGGAATAATCCAAACACTTGTAAACTTCTAAAATAAACCCCCTATGGAAACTTGTTATGATCCCTATGGAACATCGTACTTAAATGAATATATTTATTTACACACAAACAAAATTTTTTTAATTATTTTAAAAATATAAGGGGTAAAAGATTTTTATTAATTTTTTTAATTTTTTGATGGGCAATATAATAACCAATTTTTAACTTAAAAAAGGACAACAGTTCTTTTTAAAGAACTGTTTTCAAAAATAATTTTAAAACTTTATGAATTATTATAATAAAAAATGAAAATTCTCTTAGTAATCGAAAATTTTGTTTTCTTCAAACTATAATGTTCTTAATTATTGTTATTTATTCCAGCAATTAAAAGCTTATCAAATTGAATTATATCAAAGTTTTATTGCATTTTTTATTTTACTCTTTGGAGCAGATTTTCGGATAGTGCTAAATAATTTTAAATAAAAAATATAGATGATTTATATTTCCCGATGAGTTCTGCGTTTAATTAATAAAAATAATTTGCAGAAATTAAAATTTATTAAAATTTCATGAATTTACGTGGAGGAGGAGTAATAGAGTTAAAAATCTTTTTTTATCAATATTTTTAAAAACAAAATAATTTCAAAAATAATATTATTTATTTGTAATAAGTACTGGAAGTTTTATTAAAATCTGACAATTATTTGATTTTTGCGAGAATTTCCAAATTAATGTGTTTGTCACCGAAAAAGTGAGTTACGTAAAAAATTACGTAATCGATTGTAAACAGTCGTAAGATTTTCTGCAACGCTAACTCAAATCAAAACAAAGTTTTCTTCTAAAATTTCGAATATGTTAAAAGGGATTAAAAAAATTTATAAAATAAATAACAATTACTTTGATCTTTCCTCTTAATATTATATACATTTTGATAGAAAAATTTCGTTTTTATTAAGTTTTGAACTGTTTTAATTCATACTATGCTGGATTTTTTGTGATGTAATAATTTAATATCTGTAAACATCATTACATTTATAATATGTGCACTGACATACCATTGTAATTTCCTACGTATATTTAATTTTGTATCATCTTTACTCAAGTATAATATTTTTATGATGTCTCGGTTAAAATTAGAATAAATTATTGTTTAAGTGTATATCAATTTAAAATGTATGATGCATTGTATTAAACACTTTTATACTATTTTGCAGAAAGAAGAAAAATACTTTTCTTGCTGTTATCATGAATGTACAATACTTAGTTATTTCTTTACGTTTCTTTTCTCAATATCAACCCCTTCTATTTTCAATCGACTAGAAAATTTTTTTTGATAAAATCGTGACTGGATAAGATAAATTTTTCTTTTGAATTTCTTTGTTCAAGTTTACTGTTTCATATAATACCTTCGAACGACGGATTTGTTCTCGTCTAGTTCTTTGCTGGTATTTTTATTGATTACTTCAGTTCGTACAACACCGCGCATCCATCGACATTCAAAACACACCTGAAAGCAAAAAAAAAAAAAAAAAAAATATTTTCATTTTAACACTTGTACAACGCTTCAACAGATGAACATTATCGTAATGCGTTATCGTTACCATTGCGGACAACATTGATCATATACCATCATCCTTTCAAAAATATTTATAATTTCTGCTGTTTCTCGGGAGAAAAGACAGCATAATTTAACTTCAATTTTTATTTACTAAGTCATCTATTATTTACTATTACTAATACATTTACTATTTGGTGACCTGTTTCAATTGCCACTGCTCAACCCGATATCAGTTGCCCCTTGCGAATGATCAAGATGAATTAAATGAACAAAGTTAAGATCATAAAGTTCTTTTCTTCGTATATTGATGACATAGATTTAAAATAATTCTGTATCTAAATTAAAATATTACACAAATTCCTTTCTCTAAAGTAAAAGGAAACATTATGTGTTTTGTTTTATGCTACAAAAATTGTAATGAAATAAGTTCTTACTGACTTAATAACCTGATAAGGATACTTTTGTGGCCTTTGAGAAAATACATCAATTCAAAATAAATTGAGAAACATGGATTTTGAGTTGGTGATAGGTAGAGATTTGATGTAATATTGATAGAGAGGCTCTATACAAAGTGACCAGAAATGCAAAGAAGACCATTTCTTATTAAAAACGACAATTTGATTTTATTTGTATACTTATGGTGAGTTTACTAATATTATAACTATAAAATTAGCTTAATTTCTAAACGCTTGAAGCCCAAAGGCGGTGAAAAGAGCCCTTATGTAGTATAAAATGTAGTTTTCTGTATTAACGACTCCGTTGGTTCACTTACCAAATTATTGGAGGTTTAAAGAACGCGGAGTCATAAGAAATTGATTATGGCAGCAAGAAGACACAGTAGAATTGATGCAAAATTCCCGTTAAGTCAGAAATATAAGTAAAAAAAAAAAAGAAATTGAAAATTGAAAGCGACAATTTTCATAGAAATTTCAAAAAGCAAACAAAGGATTTACAGAGGAGAATATGGGAATAACTAACACATGAAGACAAAAACCGAACTCAAAATAGCAACCAGGAAGCAAATATAGTCGAATAACGAAAATCCAGACCAAGATCAACATGATACAACAAAATATTAAATGCCGTCCGTACAGAACGAGAAACGAAACCGTCACTAATTTTATAAAAGGAGGCAGAAAATTAACATGGAGGTGTACGAAAATAGGTATGACAGTGAGAAAGATGATTCACTGGAAATCATGGAATTGAATTTGCACAAAACAAATCGAGTGAATAAAAGAATCTTCTATGAAACGTTGAAATCACTGAATCTTCCAATCAAGGTCAGGATATCTAAATTAAAATAAGTTCTGTGAATGGGCTTTTATCGTCAGCAGTGGATACATTTCGGTCTTTGTTATAAACAAATGAGTAGAGGAGCTAGTCAAAAACTGTTTATTATATTTTTACATTGATATTTGCTCACATTTGTTTAATGCATAATAATATCACACGTATAAAGTACCCAGTGGGAATCGAATTCATTACTGAGAAATAACTGAAAAACCATTGTGTTAACGCAAAGTACCTTCCTACTCTTCAGTAATTCATTATTAATTTAAGACTAGTTATAACAGAAAATAATGTATATATATTTAAAGATCTTGTTCTTGGAATGTCACTCAGCAATAAAAACGCAAAATTAGGGAAATAGTGGCAGCCCGCGAGGTGATCCCAGCACAGACTTGAACAAATACGGTTTCAGGATTGTCACTACAGGCCGTTGGTCTTACGTTTAATGACGCAGGAATAAAGCCGTGCATGTCTCTAGCCACATGTCTACTAACACCACTATCAATGCACATCTTCAGTAGTGTCGTCAGGAGTGAGGCGTTAATTTCGGGGATCAAATAGCAATCTGAAGTGTTCCGTAATGTGAGCTGGTTTATGTACCCTTGTTCGTCATTGTTGTTTTGGGTGTGATGTACATGTGTAGAACTATAATTTCAAGTATGTATTCATCCATAATATACTATCCTAACGTCAATTAATGGAGTGCCAAAAGTAATGTTGAACAGGAACACCAATTCTGCTCCCATCTGTATATCAATAAGGAGATGTTGTTCAGGAACAATAATGCCCGCCCACATGATGCCCATGCTCTGCAATATGTTTGATAACATCTATAGCTAGTCCGATCATGATCTGTTTTCCCATTGAACATATATAGGGCATGATGTTATTATGCTTCACTCATTTAATTAACTCCTCTACGACTATACGTAAGATAGCATTTCTCACATGTAAAATTCAATGCATGTTAGTGTACATGCATCTGTTAGCACCTAACGATGATGTAGATTTTTGATTACTGTTGATAACAACACTTATTTTCGAACACACACACACACACACACACACACACACACACACACACACACACACACACACACACACACACACATATATATATATATATATATATATATATATATATGAATGTGCATTGTGGTGCTAGGGACGAGAAATCAAAATTGGGATTCCAGTTAAATTCGTTGTATTCATTTACGCTTCTTCCTCTAACTATGGGTTAAATAGCAAAAAAGATTGGATTCTATAGCTTTGGTTGGAAACCAGTTTACCGAAGAAAATAATGGCAACCTACTACAGAAAAACCTTCTTCCTAGTAAGTCGTGTCTCGAAAGAGATAGGACTGCTCTAAGTGTGTATCACGTATAACTGACTGACTGTAAATATGAATGGTCTGCATATGAGATCATTTCACGGTTACATTACGAGTACATCCCATTTTAATTAAAATGGAATGCATATTCAAAGTGTTGCAATTTTTTCGTCAGCACACACACACACACACACACACACACACACACACACACACACACACATATATATATATATATAGCCAAACAGTAGGAAACATTTGCTCAGAGTTTCTATCTTCATTTTTTTTTAACGAAAATTCAACCAAAATGATATCAGAAAGCATAAAAGCTGAAATAATATGTAAAGGCGTTTGAGTATACAAACAACATTTACTTTTATCATCTGCCTATGGAAAGGACTAACTGAATTACGAAATTTCTGTTCTTAAATGCAGACTAAAGCAACGAAAAATCATTGGAAATGTATTCATTTTAGAAACAAGCTCAGTCAGAGAGATAATTTATCTCAAAATATAAATTGATTTTCTGAGACTATCCCTTGTCTGTTTTAATAATCACAGTCGAAAACCATTAAAAAATGTATGAAACCGTAAGAGCTAATTTCATCCAGCCGACAAATATAGAATGACGCTAAAATAAAATTTAAAAAATCAGAAAAAACCCATTAAAAACAAATGTAGCAGTTATTGGGGTATTCATATGAGAAAAGAGGCACAAGCTTATAATATCATAAAAGAAAATAATTTTAGTTGGAAAAGAAAATAGAAACAAATATAATCACTTATTTGCGTGCAATCTCATTTCTAGACGTAGGCGATCACGTATCACCATATTTTTCTATATTTTCTTGATATAAATAAATTTTGAACTTACCTTCTCTTTTTACTCCAGTTCTTTCATACATTCACACAAATTATTTCAGGAGTTACTTTCTACCTCTGTATGTCCTCTGATATTTAATAATAATACTTTCCTAATTATTTATTTCAGAAGTTTCACCTGTCTCTTTCTGATTTTAAGTAGAAATATCCTCTATTATTCTCTCATCTTTCTAAAAGTACTGCACGTTGTTCTCATGTTAAATCCATCCTCTTCTCAGCATCCGTCTACAAAACAACTTCTTTATTGCTTCGTGTCTCCTTTGCATGCGTGAGAAATTATCAAGTTGTATAGGCTAAATACATCAGGTGAGAAAACGATAACTGAAAGTCTTTAAGCTACGGAAATGTGGTTCTACAGAAGGATTCTGAGGATGGCATGGATCGAATATGTTAGCAACGACAAAATTTTGGAGAGGATCAACACTAAAAGAAAAATGATTCTAAACATCAGGAAAAGGCAGCTGAAGTTTCTTGGACATGTAATGTGGAAAGAGGGCTTGGAGAATCTGATACTCAAAGGAAAGAGTGACAACGCATGAAATACTTGATGGGCTTGAGAAAATGAATAGCAAAGCAGGTAACAGGAGTAACAAGAGAAAGAGTGTTAAAAGTTACAAAGGATAGAGAACATAGAAGAAGAAGAAGAAGAAGAAGAAGAAGAAGAAGAAGAAGAAGAAGAAGAAGAAGAAGAAATACATTTTTGTCTTACAGCTCTTTCTGTTTTCAGATAGTTTTTTTATACACATCCGACTGATTTGTTCCTACGAGATGATACATATTATTCTAATATTTTCTCTATTAATCAAGTTTTTCTAGCAGTTCAAACAGTTATTTGTACGATACTTTATCAAATGCGTTTATATAGTCTTTAAAACACATGTATACTCTTCTCTGCATTTACATTGCTTACTGTGGTATCATTGTTTGTTCCAGTATCTTAAACAGTGTTTTCTTGTTTTATTCTCAGTCTAATTCTGGTACCAGATCTATTAATTAGAAGTCTAATGGACTGATTGTCCGATTGATTTCGCATTCATTGACAAAATGGCTTCTTTGGTATCGTTATAAAGATAGAGTCATTAGAGTATTCTAGTATTTGAACACTGTCATATATTTTATGTATTATTTCAATAAAATTGTGGATCTCGAAATCATTTAATCTTTGTTACCGTTCCATCTTTTCCTGTTGTTTTGTTTCTGTTCATCTTGGTCAGTACCGATTCTACTATTACAGGTTCTTTTCTGTTTTGATATATTGTAGGTTCTTGAGTGTATTCATTTAATCTTTGAATTATTTTTCTTTTTCTTTTACGAGTGTTTACTTTTTTGTTTTTATATTGTCTATTAAAGAGAAAGTCTGTTTAGTTATTTCTTTTATTATTTTATGTACGTTGGCTACATCTATGGCAGTGTTTCTATCGCAACATACTTGTTTAGACATTAATCTTTTGCTTGCTTGCAATTTTTAAGTGTTAGTCAAGTTACTTACAGATGAAGAAGTGATGATGCTGAGAAAACCATAACCGGAACATATGAGCAACGAAGGTGATTTCAAGAAAATGCAGACGGGAAACACGTTGAAGTTTTTTACACAATGAGGCAAAGGGGCTTGTAGAATTTGACACGAAAAGAGAATATAGAAAGTAAATCAGCGTGACACCTATTTAACGAGCTTGTATAAATTTAATGCTGAAATATATTTTGGATTGCAGGAATATTCAAGAAACAAAACATATTCTTAAACAAAAACTTTATATGTTATTCAATGCATTTATATAATTTTAATTACTATACATATATAAAAACGAATGTTTTTAAAATACAAGTGTGTATAAATGAGTTTGTTGTATGACAGGTGAATTTGTATCTTCACTGTATAATGTTTGGATTTTGTTATTAATGGAGAAAAGCTAGATTTAATGCATTAACTGAGAAGAAAATTGTCCAAAAATAAATATTTGTTGCGTAAAATTAATTCCATATTTGAATATATTTATCTTATATTTTGTGTAAATCAACAAAAAATTAAAGTTTCTATGTATTTG
The DNA here is from genome assembly GCA_037127315.1 of Ascarosepion bandense. NCBI lineage: Eukaryota > Metazoa > Mollusca > Cephalopoda > Sepiida > Sepiidae > Ascarosepion > Ascarosepion bandense. The sequence goes on along the minus strand of JBBBDQ010001625.1, from coordinate 1,241,376 downwards.
GCTAATTGGGATTGATTGATTGAACTTTTTTTACAGTTTCTCAATGCTTTGTGGGATATTTAAAGCTGAAAAAGTATTTCAGGGTTTAGGAGGTTGCTTACAGTACTCAGTATTTTCAAGCGGTCCCCCCATCTAAGTACTGACCAGGCTCATCACTACTTAACTTCGGGGATCAAGTGTAAATGAGTGCAGAACATGGACTAGGAGATAGAGTATGGATAGGCCTTGCTTAGACTTATGCGGGATAAGAAATTGTGGAGGGCCATGACTGCACACGTCCTGAATGAAAGTTGCACATAAAATCGAAAATATGGGACAACAAATAAAAAGAATAAATACAGGACAGCATTTGATCTACTAATTTTATAGTGATTTAAAAATGGCATAAGACTGAATATAGGAAGCATCCTATGGGAATCGAACTCACTCATAACTGACACGCTTGCTAAATCTTACAACATGTCTGTTTTATATGTTTTTACAGATAACCTTCAGATAAAGTAACGCATTCGTTTGATTAATGTTATCTTGAGGTCAGCACAATTCTATAGAAATTTACCTGACTTTTTCATGTGTGGATGTGTTTGTCTACTTAGATGTGTTTTCACTTTTGAACGATTTGTATTTATGAATGAAACATTTCACATTGTAAAATGAGGGAAATGTTTCTCAATATTTAGTCATTTGAATAAATTATTTTCTTCATCACACATTGTTTTAATGTGACACTATCTCACGCGGTGATGCTTTCTCTTCTCCCGCAGGGATGCTTTCCTTTGGTTGGTTTAAAACAACGGAGAGAGAAATTGATATTGGTGATATTATTAGTGTTTTATTGTGTCACGCGATGTGAGCTTAGGAAAAAATAATAATTTTTGTACCAGCAAGTGCTTCTAAAAGCACGGAAACATAAAATAAAGTTATTTTGGATAAATATACATTTCTCGTCTTTCATGATTTTTGCCTCTTTCATGTTCATTATGGATTTCTCTTAGATCTGGAGTGTATTCCGCTAATCTGAAGACGCGTTGACAAAACAAGTGTCAGAGTGATTTGATAAGGTCAGCCCGGAGATCAAGGCCGCTGGTGGGTACATCGGGTCCGTGCGAATCGAAAATAGAATCAAGCTCCGATATGAGTTGGCAAAATCTCATTCGTTGAGCTAAAGACATCCGAAAATCGAGTGGGCGAAGACCGATTTTCATTGGCCGAAGACTGTGAGCCGGCCGGATCCCCAGAGAGGATCGAAATTGGTTATAAAATTAGATGCTCGACGCGAAAAGTTCAGTTGGAAACCTAATTGTTCAGATTTTGGGCAGAGCGCCACCGCCGTCAATACCCACACACACTCCGCCAGCGGCCGCTCCGATTCGGCACATTTTGTCAGACTACGTCAAGAAGCCGAAAGAACTTTGCTGTTTTAGAAGTACATTTCAACGCTAACGAAACTTAGATTAAACATTTCATTTGACGATTGGAAGCTATGATGCTTTTGGCGAACCTTCTCTCTCCGTTACAACCAGCATTTTAAACAATTGTATTTTTCGACGATTGTATATCATTTTCGACAACTGTGTTCTTGGGAAAAGACAGACATTGTTTTTTTTATCTTTATATAAAGACATTCTACGTAGCTGTCCAGGCATGTTCGACTTCGTTCATTTATTTTATTAATTTTTTTTTCTTTTGGTGCCGTATTTATTTTTTTTCAACCCACAAGTGTACACCAGTGTCCGGACTGGCTAAAAGGGACGACTATTGAAATTGCATGACGAGACTTCTGTGATCTAATGACAACGTGGGACAGTGGCCCGTTGTTGCAAAAGACGTCCTGTAGTCCAGTTTTTGTGGCGACATCATCGGACGGGATCGCCGCGACCGGGTGACAGTGTCACAACTGGGATCGTCACGACCGTCAACGAGAACGAGCGTCACATTAGACAGACGGCCAGCCAGGCTGAGGCGTCACATCTGGTGCCGTTTCGACAAGGTTCTGGCTTGAGGGCAGCAGTCCTGCCTGCGGTAGTATCACAACTGGTGTCGGGACTAGGATCAACCCTGAGTTACAGCCGGTCGAATTGAGGGCCAGCTGCACTGCAGTATCACAACTGGTTGCCCTGACCGGGGATCGACCCTGAATAACCACCGAGCGAGTCGAGGACCCTGGCAGATTTCGTTGGAGGTCAATCCGTAACAGGTAGGTCATTTTTGGTTTCTTTCTGAAATTCTTGTTGCTGCCATTTCGCCGTAAATCGATTTCCTTCTCGTTTCATATTGATTATTGTTTTAATGTCTGATTACGGGGAGGAACAGGGAATGGCAGCGTCGAAGGTAGACGACAGAGAAAACAGACCGTACGGGGATTTGAGGAACTTGGTGGGGGGGGGGGGGACCATGGGTGCCGAGCTATCGGGGAGATGCGAAAGAGCTAAGGAATTGGTTAGCGGCCATAGAGAAAAGTCAGCTGATATATGAGCTGACGGAAAAAGAAACGGTGTGCGTGGCGTACCACACCGCGACAGGAGAGCCGTCGGACTTTATCGGCCAAATCCTGGAAGAGGACACTCATGTGACCTGGGAAAACTTAAGGCGCTGCTAGTTGAGGAATACGCCGATGAAGTCACAGCCTTGGAGGCCATGAGAGGCCTCATGGGGCTGGTCCAGGGAAGAGATCAGGGGGTGGAAGGATTAGGTAAAAAAGGGAGAAACACTAGCTTCTCTGGCCTACCCGGTGGAGGTCAGAGAGCATGCGGCCATCCAGGTTCAATTAAAAGATCTATATGTCGGCGCGCTTCGAGACGCGCTCGTCCGACATGATGTGTTGAAGGGGGGCCCGGTTAGGCTGGCGGCGGCGGTGGCACTGGCAAAAGAGAGCCAGAGGGTATGGAGAAAGGTAGAGAGCGGGGGAACGCAGAACCCAGGGGGAACGCAGAACCCAGGGGGAACCCCAGGCGTTCCGGAAAATTTAGAAGGGGGCGGAGAGGAAATTATAAAGACGAAGGGCCCCGGAGATGCGATTTCCGAAAACCTCCGCTAGGTAGATATGGCCGAGTGTGCTGGAAGTGCCAGCATAGAGGTCACTGTGCGACAGAATGTTCCACAGGGTGGGGGCTACTCCCAGTTCACAAGCAAGAAAGAGGCGGTGATAGAGGGCATATGGCAAAAAGGTGCGGAGTGAGAAGAAAAGTCCCCGCCCCAATGCCAAAAGTGAAGATGAAACTTCGTGAATTTAACCAGAAAAAGGAAGTAAGGCCGGCCCGAGAAAAAGAGAGGCAGGGTGGCCTGTGCGAATAAAAATCCATTGCATTGTTGGAGCTGCGGGCAGATGGGTCATTTTGCGAAGAAATGTCCAAGAGAATAGAAATGATAACTAGAAGAGAACTGCAGGTTGGAGAGACAACCCGAGGAATAATTAATCCGATTGTAGGGGAAATACCCAAAATTATTTTAAGGCATGATCTGGATGGATAGTAGGGAAATGTACAAATGAATTGGTTGGCAGTATTAGGTACTTTGATAATCATCACTATAGCAGTAGTAGCAAAATGAAAACGTTGAACGGGAATCAATTTATGAGAATTTTGGCAGGTTACAATGAGAAAAAAGGGAGTTACCATATGGTGTCTGCATTCTTGAGAAACCAACACCAGCGGAGCGGAGAAAAACAGTGTCCGAGAAGGACAAATCATGAGAAAAAAAAAGAGAGAAAAAAAAAAGGACGAGGATACCTTTACACACACACACACACACACACACACACACACACACACACACGCCATATTTTCTTTTGTTCTTTTTCAGGTAGACAGTAGAGACATTTTGTTGAACTTTTTGATTGAAATTATTGAATAGGATGTAGACAGGACCAAGAATGAAAAAAAAAAGAGAATATTTTTTTTCGTCAGCAGAGACGGTTTTTTTAAATGAAGATGTTATTGAAACTGCATGTTTGGCTTTGATTAAAATTTAGCTTTGAATAAAGTTTGGCTTTGAATAAAATGTAGACGAGTCCAAGAACGAAGAATAAAAAAAAAAAGGGAAAAAAATAACTTTTTTCAATGGCCTGCAGAGACATTTTCCTATTTGCATGGTTAGATAAATAAACCAAAGATGCAGAATGAAAGAAGGACGAAAAATGAACTTTTACAATTGAAGAGACTTTAAATTTGATAAAGGACTTTTTTCCATATAACATAAAATAAAGTTATTTTGGATAAATATACATTTCTCGTCTTTCATGATTTTTGCCTCTTTCATGTTCATTATGGATTTCTCTTAGATCTGGAGTGTATTCCGCTAATCTGAAGACGCGTTGACAAAACAAGTGTCAGAGTGATTTGATAAGGTCAGCCCGGAGATCAAGGCCGCTGGTGGGTACATCGGGTCCGTGCGAATCGAAAATAGAATCAAGCTCCGATATGAGTTGGCAAAATCTCATTCGTTGAGCTAAAGACATCCGAAAATTGAGTGGGCGAAGACCGATTTTCATTGGCCGAAGACTGTGAGCCGGCCGGATCCCCAGAGAGGATCGAAATTGGTTATAAAATTAGATGCTCGACGCGAAAAGTTCAGTTGGAAACCTAATTGTTCAGATTTTGGGCAGAGCGCCACCGCCGTCAATACCCACACACACTCCGCCAGCGGCCGCTCCGATTCGGCACATTTTGTCAGACTACGTCAAGAAGCCGAAAGAACTTTGCTGTTTTAGAAGTACATTTCAACGCTAACGAAACTTAGATTAAACATTTCATTTGACGATTGGAAGCTATGATGCTTTTGGCGAACCTTCTCTCTCCGTTACAACCAGCATTTTAAACAATTGTATTTTTCGACGATTGTATATCATTTTCGACAACTGTGTTCTTGGGAAAAGACAGACATTGTTTTTTTTATCTTTATATAAAGACATTCTACGTAGCTGTCCAGGCATGTTCGACTTCGTTCATTTATTTTATTAATTTTTTTTTCTTTTGGTGCCGTATTTATTTTTTTTCAACCCACAAGTGTACACCAGTGTCCGGACTGGCTATTGAAATTGCACGACGAGACTTCTGTGATCTAATGACAACGTGGGACAGTGGCCCGTTGTTGCAAACGATGTCCTGTAGTCCAGTTTTTGTGGCGACATCATCGGACGGGATCGCCGCGACAGGGTGACAGTGTCACAACTGGGATCGTCACGACCGTCAACGAGAACGAGCGTCACATTAGACAGACGGCCAGCCAGGCTGAGGCGTCACATCTGGTGCCGTTTCGACAAGGAGCTGGCTTGAGGGCAGCAGTACGGCCTGCGGTAGTATAACATTAAGCTTTCTGATTAAAAATGTTCAACTGCACATGCGCACATAACCAACCTCTCTCTCTCTTTCTCTCTCTCTCTCCCTCTCTCTCTCTCTCTATATATATATATATATATATACTCATACATAGTCAGAAATATTTCTTTCATCTCTACATTTTTTCTTTATCCCTGTAGAATTTGTTCAAATGAATTATATTTTAAAAGTTTTCTTTATGCAAAATTCCCAATTTCTAATGTTCATATTTGCAACAAAAATCCCACAAAATATCAGTGATTGGTAAAAGGAACGAGAAAAATATTTTTTCAAAGTGGAATTATAATTGTCTAAAGAACTGAACATTAGTTGTTATGAAAACTGCACATGAAATTTAATGAGGTCATGTGTGATTATAAAAGAAAAACAACAAAATAGATAAACGAATGTCTTGCTTATCTTAACCGCTAACAAGCATCATGAACACACGAAAACAATGCTGAGTTCAGGAATGCAAGCATATTATGCCATTACATAGAGATCGGTTTGAGATCAAATACACTCGTATGAAAGCCATTATGTAAAAATTTTGATTTATATACTCTATAACCACGCACACATACACACACATACACACTCGAATTATTTTATTTATCTTTGTTTACGTATGCGTGTAAGGGGAGATTTACAGGAGTTAATTGTTTATTTCTACCTCGAATAATGTACATGATGAAGTTATTACTTTTTCAGATCTTTGTTATCGACCAGTTATTGATTTACTATCGATTGTTGCGAATAACGTATCAAGAGTATCTGATATGAGCAGGAAGTGAAAGTGACACGTGACCTTTGCATGAGATCACACCCAAATACACTATTTCACACCTGGGGAAGAAATAAGGATCCGTCAGAGGCTGGCAAATATCTTTGTGCTTTTTTCCTCTATGCAGGAAATAAAAACATTTTTACATCTGTATTAATTCTTCTTTCGAATCTGCTACTTGTATATTAATCTCAGAAAAATCATTCAGATGGCTTTTGTTATAGGACAAAAAGGTTATCTATTTTTGCCTGGGACTGTTAACATTAAACAAAGATCAAATATTACCGCATTTAATAGCATCCAAGACACCTTCACTTTACATTTAATACTATAGTATTGAGTTAGTTTACAGTCTCCAAGCTAACTTTAGCCTTCGAAATAGCTCAAAGTCGCATATAAGAAGTGGAACATATTTTCGGTCATCTTTGGGCAGAAAAGCAATTTTTTTAAGCAGTTATTCTTGACTTGTTTTGGTCGATTTTATTTCGTTCCAATAATATTGTTAAACAAAATGGTGCGGATTAGACCATAGAACAAAGGTCGATGTATATGAGTGGCTTATTATTTCAAAATTGTTAATCATTTTCCGTTAATTTTTGGCTTGCTCATAATGAAAACCAAAATGCAAAACATTAATATTTTTCATCAATGTAGTAAAAAAAAATTGTAGAATGAAGCCCTTTCATTTATTGGTTGACATTATTTAATTGATAACTGAAAATAGAAAATATTTAAAATGCATTCGTTATTACGAGAAGGCGTTGAAATATTCTCGGCTTGACTAAGAATACATTCAGAAAATAATTGATGTTTAGACAGTCGGTCAGTTTCGGATGGAGAACTTTTCAATACCACTTCGTATATATATAATCTTACTTGTAAAAATCTCTTGAGAAATCATTGTCTACCTACATTTCTAATACCCTATGTATATAAACACACAACTATAGATATTTGCGTAGACACACAGTTTTTATAGATTAACACATAGATAAAACAATCACGTTTTACGAAAATGCCTACTTTACATAATATTGTTAAGTTATTTAAACAACGTACTGAAAAACTTCGAGAATAAGTATTTATTCAATAATAATATCATCTATGGGTCTATACATATTTATTCCATCTTGAAAACAAGTTTTCACTTATCTTTGTAAAGAATACTTTAGTCAAAAATCAATGATCGAAAATATTTTTCTGTTAGATTTTGATAGAAGTTGTGATGCTGAAATTAATGGTATAGACGCTTCAAATAAAAGTGAGATCGATGAGATAGACAGCTTGCAACAGAGTCTCTATTTTCAACTGTTTAAGTTTCAAAATGTCGCTTAACCAGCAACAAGGTGGATGTTAAGTTGCAGCAAAATTTCTAATTCATCAAGCTGCATAATTTCTGAATTTTCGAATTCATTATGTCAAGCTAGTCTTCATATCTATGAGCATTTATGATTGAGAGACTTGAATGGAAACGAAAATCCACCAATTGTCTAACACTGTGTTAGTTGTTCTTATAAAAGTCAATATTTTCACAATATAATTAGTATAATATTTTCACAATATAATTAGTTGATAATATTTGCAGCATATACTTATATGCATGTAAACAATATATTGAATGAGTTTAAGGTTATAATAACTATCCTTATTAAAAATGTTGATTTTAATTTGCTTTGGAATTGTCATTTTTCTTACGCATACAAAGTGCAATATAATTTATTTTCCCAAAATACCTAAAAGAGGTCATGTGTGATTACAAAAATTTAACATTATTTAACATAATATCATATATATTTGACCACATTATTTTATTGTCTTATATGTTCATATGAACTCTTTGACAATCCATTAAACTACATCCGTTTTTCAATCATTGTTATCGTTAATAGGATTAAGACTTTATTTTACATATGTGATTGTAAATTAAAAAAAAAGATCTAAGCTTAAATTCGCATATTATAAAATTAAAAGTATATCCTGAAAATGTTACCATCATTTGTTGGCTAATATCATTTTCATTATGAAATATCGATTTAATTATGAAATAACATCTGGAAACATTCTGTTTCATCATATCACATGAGAAACAGAAAAATATAACTTGATTTTTTAGGTTCTTATTTGAATTCAACCGTTATTTTTTTTCTCGTTTTTAGTATTGATAGGACATGCATTTTTCATTCCAGAACAACGGATCAATTTTATATTGTTGAAGAGAATTCATGCAAACATTCAGACGTATAATTGTGTGTCCTTCATTCAATTCAAAGGATCATTTCCCCCGAATCATTATTAAATAATTTTATTTCATTTAAATTTCACTGGGACCTTATTGACTGGAGTGATTCAATTATTTTACCAGACCTTTCAAATCATCATTGTTTGATAATTTTGACTGAAACTTTCCTTTGATTTCTTAACTAAAATCTCTACTTGAAAATTTCATAAAGAAAAAGAGAAATTTTAAATTCACTAACATAATTGTTTCCAAAATCGAGCTATCACGAGATAAAATGTAGTTTTACTGAAAAATCAAAAAAAAAAAAAATGTCTTTCTAGAAATGTATCTTCAAACGCAAATTCATACAATTTTATACCGCAGAAACATTTTACGCACACACACACACACACACACACACACACACACACACACACACACACACACACACACATATATATATATATATACATACAAGATTAATATGTAAATGTTTGTCACTTAAATGAGCAGAATCATGCCGACTTAGAAATTTCTGCTTATATAAGTGACAAACTTCTCCACGTTAATCCTATTAAGGCTCCGTTTGTCTCGATAACGGGCATCTACTTGCCAAAATAACTTTTTATCAGTAAAGTACTGTAAAACAACAATGTTGGCACTAAGCATTATCACAAATCAACTCTATCTATCTATCTATCTATCTATCTATCTATCTATCTATCTATCTATCTATCTATCTATCTTGGAAGTAGTACAAACTAATGAGTTAGCAGTTCACTACTTGTAATGAGTTACTTTATTAAGAGTGCTCAATAGTTAGTAGATCATTATATATGGTATTTTTATTATAAGTTTTATAATAAAAACGTAGTTTACTGAAACGCAGGAGCCGTTGTGTTTCGGTACTATCTTATTAGTACCTCGACAGGCAGTGAAATATTTTTCTGTTAGGAATCATTATATAAAAACTTCAAAACAAAACAATTTTTACCATATCCAGACAATTAAGGGGGAATGTTTGAAGGGTTTGTCTCAATAAATCAAAAGAAAGCCAGATCATGATGGATAGGAGGAAATGATTGTAAAGGTAAGAAGATTAGAGAATTGAAATAATGATATAAATTGAATGTGTACATATGTAGCTGGATGTGCGTTGTGGTGCAGTGCATATTGGCTAGAAACGAAAGATCGGGGAGCCGAGTTCGAATTCCAGTTGAATTCCTTGCATTTACTGACGCGCAAATACCCTTGAAAAAGGTATTAATCCGTCTCTTCCCTCCAGTTATAGGTTAAATAACAGGACAGATTGGGTTCTACAGCTTTGGCTGGCAACCAATCTACCGCAGAAAGTAATGGCAGGCTATTGCGAGATAATCTTCTGCCCAGTCAGTCATGCCTATTTCGAGATCGCTCAATCGTGTATGACGTATGGCACTTAACTGACTGACATACGTAGAATTTGGCATGCCTGAAAAGTTATCACGTGTTCTCTTAAAACTGTTACAGGATTTTCTTTAAGTTATTTTTCACTTAAAGTAGTGAACAAATGACAAAAACAGAAAACTTTTTTTAAACAAATATAATGCACGTTATACATATGTAGTGAACTTAGTGAGTGATCTATCCATTAATTAATTAATGCTAGGTGATAGATTATAGATTATCTAGTTATATTATAATAGGAAAAAATTCAGTATACTTTAGGGTATATTTTAGACGATAATGACAGATGGAAGTTACTTCGCTACGTTTGTTCAGCAGATTTAATTTTATGAATTTAATATATATATATATAAGTTGAATGTATGGATCAAAATCCAACAAGATGAATAGAATAGTAAAGAACAAGTAGGAAAAATGTGTCTTTAATCTAACATGAACAGGTTTCTTCAGAGATTTTTTTAAGACGAAATCTTTTAAAGAATCCACAGAGACAGTATGTTGACTGTGGTATGATTTCATTGGTCAGATACGTGTCACGTATAATAAAGCAATGGGTGAATATTAAATGTAGAACAAAAAAGTGTGCCTGTTTAAGTGTGTGCGCTACGTGTAATAAAAAATTAGATGTTTATTATGTGTTACGGATATAGATAGCCACACACACAAACAAGGAGTTGATCACGTGGAAACCTAGAGTCAGTTTTGGAATAGCAGGTCAAGGTTGGTTGATACTAAGATACCCTTAGTAACAAATGTCTTGACGGGAAGTAGACAGAAGCTAGAAATGAGGTCGTGAAACAGCACGAGTTAGAATTCGCGCCAAAAACAAATCACGTGGAAAGCAAAGTTTGGAAATGAGTTGCAGATCAAATCTTGAATTAGCAAGTCACGATTGCTGGGCTGCTGATTAATGATGAATGAAAAGGAAAACGCATTTGAGATAATAAGGTAATTTGACCAATTTATCTTAAGCAACTCCGAATAAGAAAAAAACGAACTTATAAATTCTTATCCGTTAAAACAAGAAGACGAGGACGAATTGTTCTTTCAAAGAAGAAAGAAAGATAGCGACGAAGAGATATTGAAGAGAAGAAACCCTAATGTTATTTGTATGCTGATTCCTGTTTGTTAAAAGAAGAGAAAGAAAGCGATGCCGAGTTGTTTATCAAGAAAAGAAAGAAAGATAGCGACGCAGCGAAGTTAACATATGAAAGAAAAGATATTGAAGAGAAGAAGCCACAGAATTGCTCGTGTGCAGAAAATACGACGCTTGATTGAATAAAGAAATAAAAAAGAGTACGGATATTTCAGAAAATTTGTATGCTGAAAGTACAACAGAAAGATTTGTATGCTGAAAGAAAATAGAGAAAAGTCATAGAAACATACATTTCAAGTGGCTTGCGTTTGAGTTCGAAGTTGTATAAAGAAAGAAGAGACAGAGAGAAAAAAGAAAAGACAGTAAAATTAGAAAGAAAGAACTGATATGAAGATAAGTTATTATATTCTTAGACCCATGTTAGAACACGCATACACTTCCACGAATATTATGTTACCACATACATCATACCACATGTACTTATAAATTATATGCTTCTCCCCATTTTTATTTTGTGTTAATCTCTTGCATTCGTGTTCGCCTGTATTCGTTCATATTTGTTGATATGTGTTGTAAATTGTTATTTCGACTACGTTGGGTATCCGAATATAAGTTTTGAGGTTCAGGTCATTGGACATCCTTATTCATACTTAGATATTTTTGTTTTATTTTAATATTTTGTTACTTATTAAAATCTTATGTAAACTCATCTCGTCTTGTCGTTCATCCTTGAATTGTTGGTCAGCACATGTGTTGATATTGAAGCAGACCTGGGAAGATTGCAGTTTGATTATATCAATTGAACAGTAATTTCATTTTCTTATTTTTATTTATCATTGTCGATTTGTCATGATCTAGGAGAGATAACCCGTATCTGTCCAGAGATGTGCAAATGTAAATATTCCCGAATCGACGCGTCATCATCTTGATGGTTATCATCGAGGCAGGCATATGCCATATGAATGTAAGTATATGTAATTGAAAATATGCGTGTCAAACGTATTTAAACTATAGATAAATTAATCGTGTGTATATGTCGGTAACTTTAGTATCTGTTAATATCATTCAATCGCTTAACACGTGTATACTTTATTTCACTTATTACTGTGGCCTTAGGGGCCACAAATAAAGACACAAAGAAGGAACATAGTTAAATAAATATATTAACAAAGAACAGTAGTACAAAGCATATACAAAATGAGACTGTTTGTTCCGGCTGCCAAAGCTATCTGCTGGAATAGATTTCTGCTACAATGCAGAAACTGCTGCTTATTTATAGGTAGAAAACTTCATGTGTGCATGGGTAAATTACCACAACACATATTAACTTTACCGACTCATAAACGCATACATTTACGTATGATTTCTTTAATACACATGCATCCATACATAATTGTCTCTTCTTTTTTTAAAAAAGAAAAACGTTCTAACACTTAACACATATATACAATACTTGCTACATATTTTAAACGGAAATGTATGTCGTTGCTGTCATTCACACATATTTTAAAAATATTTTTAAGGCAATTTCTATGTGTACATTAAAAGCTCATGTTTTTCAGGGTTTCTTCCCATTACAGGAAAAATTGTACAATTATGTCACTTGTATTTGATTTCGGTAAAATATGTTGATGGCAGTATTGTTGATAGAAAATTTTGAACCATGGTTTTTATTATTATAATTATTGTTGTTTAAATGCAGTTCAACGACATAATCACGGAAAGCAATATTGATAAGCATTTGCTTTATATTTATTAATGCCTTAAGGAACATTCTTTTGGAGGAAGAAATTAATTTGGCCCCGAATAATGTTTTCTAAACAGTAAAATTAACACCATCAAAAGATCGAAAAAATGTGTCTCACAACATGAATTGAACATATATTCATTTTAATCTTGTAAATAAACTTTAAGTCAGGCATACTTTATGGCAAAGCTACGAGAAGCCATTACAATCAAGATAAGATCAATTATCCTATTTCACGGAACATTTTGAAGTTTGCATCTGTAGAATTTAGAACCTAAAACGTAAAGTAATTTTAAGCAATTAATCAATTTTTCTATCCAAAATTATTAATATTATTATAAATGTAGCTTAATGGTCAAGTACACCTGGTGATTTCCTAAATAAAACAAAATACAGGTTCTCTTTCTGTGGAGACGCACTTTTTTTAGTAAGACTTTTTATTTCTAGGCGAGTAGATATTAATTTCACAGTGTAAAAATTCAGAGATGTTTATTTAAGTACGTGTAACTAACTGTTATAATAATTTCCATATTTGGTAAAATCATCTAACGAAATTTTACAAACGTTTAACAGCTATTATTTGAGGTACCTAAAATCTACAAAAATATACTGAACTTAATATGCAGGCTAAAATAATATTAGTTTAAGTTTATTAGAAAGCAAATAAATGCAACTTCTTTTTTTCAGAATACATACATTACTTTAACCACCATAAATAAGCTTTCGTACCAGCCATCAGAATGGTTATGACAAGTCTCCTGGATAGCAATAGTCTGCGCCTCCTTGACTACACCTTTTCAACTGACATGAAGTGGAACGACTACATCCAATCTGTGGCTGCATCTACTGCTAGAAAGATTGGATCATTGTGTCGGGCCTGAAAGTTTCTCGTCTGAATACATCTCGCATACATAGTCGCGTGCTTCTGCTATTCATCTCGAGGTTCTCGAGAAAATCCAAAGAAGGCTTTGCAATGTAATCGATCATGACTTGGCTTCTTAACTTCAGCTACTTTCTCATCGACGTGATGTGGTTTCTCTCTATCTTTTCTACAAATAATTTTATGGCATCTGCTCTGACAAGCTTTTTCCCTATTGTCATGACCACGTCAATGTAAGTGTGGTACTAGATTGACATCTAGGTTCCACCCTTTTACCGTTTAAATACTTAAATGTGACCGGCTCATCTACAATAATGGTTTCTTTTCTTGCACTTCCCTCCGTTTCTTTCATTTACTTGCTTCTCTGATAGCTACAATCCCCAAAATTGTAAACGCAACATCATTTATCTCCTTGAAACCCATTCATCTTTTATCCTTTCTTCGATATCCCCCTGTACGCTGTCCTTTCTATCACTATAACCCCCTACCTCTGTGCAATAGTAGTGATCCGCTTTGCTTAGGATAAAATTATTAATATATATATATATATATATATATATATATATATATATATATATATATATATTTTACTAATGAAAAGAATCTAACAATTGCTGGAAGATAGGAAATAAGAAAATCATTTAATGAGGAAAAACCCACTTTGAAGGTATTAAGAGGTTAGCAAGGATCATCGAATGATGAGGACAGATTTTGAAAATTTAACTAAATTGAGAACTTAAAGTAAAAGAAAAACTTAAAAGTAGTGTAAAAGTAAAGCGAGTTATAACAAAACAACCATCTTTAACCAAATCTCAGATCTCATGACTTGGATTGAGAAAGTTGAGAGGAACAACAGTTAAAAAATTGAAATCTATCAATCTATCTATCTCCAAACTAGACTCTTCTAAGTAAAGCGAATGTTTTAAAGTGTCAAAATTAGACCAAAAATCATTTCTTACAGAAGTTGTAACACACTAATTTCAGGTGACGCTCGATGAATCAAAGTATAAATGTTATCCGATATTGAGGTGCCTATGGCTAAAAGTCAGCAGCAATGATGCGGTGGTGTGATTATATGCGATGAAACTTTCAACCAAACTATTATTAGGCTATTGAAAGTCAGTGAAGAGTGAAACTGAACAGTGCGAATTATTTGACTTCCTTTGAGTAGTACACGTTTCAGCATCGCAGTTCAAAAATAAAATGCGTATTTATACACGGCAATGTCCTTTCTCAAGAATCAAAGGTTACGCGTGAGCTTTCATGAGTATAAAAAAGCGTTGAGGAAACTAAATAATGAAATGTATGCCATCAAGTTTCGATCTAAAATATATCATCACTTGTAAAGATGAAATTCTATGAAGTTGGCAAAAATATGTAAAGCTAAATCCTAGGAAGCAATTTAAACTATCATTTAGGAAATTGAACTCGTTGAAGTAAAGAACGTAGATAAAGTAAAAGGATAATAGATGGCTAACTGTGAATGGGAAGAAGGGTCACTCTATTAACATGTAATACTCCAAAGACCTAGCATATGTTTTCTTTATTTATTCTGTTATACGTGTTGATCTTTGGCCGCCTCACCAGATTACTTACTTAGGCGGGAGTAACTGATAGTGTCATCAACGTAGATGCCTACTTGGGGATTTAATCACAGCCGTTTATGAAGATCAGAAAGAGCGTCGGGTCTAGGATAGAGTCCTGGGGGATACAAGCGTTTGTGTGGTAGGATGTGGAGGCATGCCCGTTCAAGACGTCCTTCATTATGCGATTTGATAAGAAAGACTGGGATCAAATTGAGCAAGCGTCCAGTGCTACCATAACCTTGTAGCTTGCGCAGAAAGCCAGCGTGCCAAACCCTATCAAAAGCTTTGGAGATATCCAGGGCAACAGCTCGATTTTCGATGGACTATCGAGGGCCTGGTATATGTACTCGGTGATGGTCATTAGCATATCGGCAGTATACCTGGCAAAGCGAAAGCCATACTGTTTATCTGAGAATAGTTTATGGGCAGTAAGATGTTGAACTATTTCAGTATTGGTAATAGCTTCGAACACTTTCCGAAAATTGGTAGGAGACTGATAGGGTGATAATTGAATAGCTGAAAAGTTTCCCTGTGTTCTTAAATACGGGAATCACAGAAGAGAACTTCTAGCAGGCAGGAAAAACAGGAAACAGAGAAGCAGTAATTATAGAGTTTAGAGAGGAAAGGAGAAAGAGTTCAGTGGCACATTTCTTCAGGACAATGACCGGGTTCCGTCTCCTTCGCTCGCCTTATGGGGCCAAGTTTTGAGATTATCTTAGATACTAGAGAGAGGGTTGTGTGAACATCTGTTATTGAGCCTCAGCTCTAAAAGGAAGTCGAGTGCGGATACTCCAGACGAGTCAAATGTGGAGTTGGATGAGAATCTGCGAGCAAATCCTTGTCCACAGATGCCGTGAGAACCCCAAATTTATTGACTAAGTGAAAGATGGGGATTTGCTGTTGTTCAGCACACGTTTGCAGAGCCACCAGTAGTCTTTGGAGCCAAACTTGAGTTGCCTCATTCTCCCAACAAACAACAGCCTAGCGTCATTCAAGATCCTCTTACACTCATTACGAGCAGAGGCAAATAGTCGCCTATTATGGTCAGACGTATGGCTCCGAAATAGCCGGAAGAAGTGGTCCCTGTGGGCAATGGCGGTCAAACAAGTAAGAGAGAACCAGGGGAGGAATGAGGTTTGGAACGGAACGTCCTGATCAGTATAAAGGCATCAAATCTAGCTTTCACCCAGAAAGAGACCTCAGAAGAGCAGTTTTCAACTGGGCGACCTTGTCCCTTTTTTCTTCAAGGAATGTTGCATAGGAAATCGTGAAACGCATCCTAGTCTGCTCTTTGGTAGCAGTAGGAAATCCTGTTGGTGAGAGCAGTAGGAAATCCTGGGGCAGTGAAAGTAGTGAGAGATATTAATAGAAACGACAGCATGATCGGAGTTATTGAGAGGTCAAAGCGGCGATACTTGGTAGGAGTAAGGTACAGAGGTGAAGCAGAGATCCATTACAGAAGCTTGTCTGAAGGGATAATTGGAAATCTACCACTTGTGTGAAGAGATTGAGAAATAGCAAAGTTCATAGCGGGAATGCCAGCAGAATCAGTGACATAGTCTTCTAGTCACTTGATGGGCGTGAAGATCTCTGAACACAAATATGTTAAGCAAATGAGTGGGAGGAAGTAGCCTTATCTATATTGTCAGAGATACTGTCTAGCAGGGAGCAGTTGGGAGAGGAGGGGGGACTGTACAGAAAGAAAAGATAGCGAACCGATTTGAAAAGTGACACATATATCGGTGGTCAGAGTATTTGAAAGGTTTCACCCTAGCAGGAGGAAGGTGTTCACTGACTTAAACCCCTAGACCATGCATATGAACAGTGGAGTCCTTCCTTAAGAGAGGAAGGTAGCCAAGAATCGAGAAGTCAGAGGAGGGATTTGAAGGGTTTAGTCACAGAGCACTAGGATGTCAGGGAACTTTTCGAGGAGGAAAGATTCCACGCTACGAATACCTCGGATGTTCTTAAAGGAAATGTCAAGAGATTTAGATAAATTTACTTTTCCTTTGGTTTATTTTTTTTTTTAGATACGGTTGTTCATATTTATTGTTGGTGAGATGAGACATCGAGTAGTTGAGGCAGACGGTTATTGACTGCGACAAGCGCTGGAAGAAACTTGACTCTACGCAAGAGTTAGGGCTCCTAAGTACCCGTCGGAAGCAGCAACCAGAAAACTGCCAACACAGTACCCTCGCAATGAAAGGACGTTGACATCAACTATGTACATTGCAGGAAAATCGAAGAAGCACCAATACTGAGGTCTGAGAAGAGGAAAAGAGCCGGAAACCATTTCCTGAACAGGGAACAGCGGATGAGCCCCTATTCCTGTTCAGTAGAGGTGGTAAGAGTGTAAACCAGGCGATAGTAGGGTCTATTTACTCCAGTTTAAAAAAAAAGTAAAATTAGAAAAAAATGAATGAAAACAAGATAAAGATTTACTAAATTTTAACTTTTAGTCCGACTGCAAAATAAATTTCTAACAAGTTAAAAACAAAAACAAAAAATAACATACGACTGCAAACGTTCAATTATAGCTACGAGAGACATGAAATTTAAGGAAAAATAAATATATATACAGAAAGGAATACAAAGATACATGAAAATGACTTATATTTAAAGAATTCAATCCTAAATGAAATCTAGCGCCAGTTCACGCTGAACAAGGACGAAATGGTGGAGTTTTAGAGAGGAGGATAAAAAAAATAAGATAATATGTTAATCTCACAGAGCACAATTGAAACGGCTATTAAGGTAATAATGATTTGCAATTTCAACAGATTCAACTCTTGTCATAATGGAATAGCGATAGAGAATTCAAATTCCTACTGACTACCCTAAATTACTATGACCCAATTGCAGGTATTGAGGATTTTCATCAGGTGATATATACAGCGTATATACAGTTAATACTCAATTGATCGTCTATAATATTTTGAAATTACGTTGATATATGTATCAATAAAATTACGAATAATCCTCATAATACCCTACTTTCGTAGTCATTTAACAGTACGCTACTGCTGTACGACAACTTGAAAAATGAGATGTTGGTGCGTAGGCAGCGCGGGTAATCACAGCAAAGATAGTAGTAAATAGTTTTTGTTTTAGGCACCAAAATCAATTAGAACCTTGAATAAGTTCTCGCTGTTTTCTAACAGATAGCGTTATCAGAACTACATGTGTGTAGTTTCAGAGGGTAACACATCTATAAAGAAGTACTATAAGCAAGCCTGAAATCCAGTATATGTCATTTCGCCGAAGGTTAAACAATTTTGTTTTTCATGTCGGATTTCATGCCAAAGAAAGTGTATTTGCAAAGAATTTTACTGCACTACTCTCTTAAAAAGAAATCTGCAGCTGAAGCACACAGAACTCTTGTTGAGACTTACGGTGACTTACGGTGACCATACTCTATTGGAAACAGCATGAAAAGTTTAGTTTAGACCCTTCAAAAATATTGATTTTCACGTTGAAATTAAAGAACGCCCTGGCATCCCGAAAAAGCTTGAGGACGAAGAATTGGAGACATTACTTCATAAAGACTCTATTCAGACAAAATCTGAACTTGCTGAATCATTAGAAGTTCATTACACAACAGTTTCGAAATGTTTGAAAGCATTAGGAATGATTCAAAAGCAAATACATTGGGTGCCGTACGATTTAAAGCCGTGAGACACTATGATAACTCTAAAAGTAGAAAATTGCACATCCATACATCAACATCAGTGACAAATCAGAATATACATGGTTCGAAGTTTCTGCTTTGGATCTGGCTGGATCAGATGGGTGTAGCTTATTATGAACTGCTCAAATCGACCGAAACCATAATGGAAGATTGCTATTGCCTACAACAGTTGTGGCCACTATATGAACAGAGACACGACAAAGTGATTTTGCAACATGATAACGCTAGGCCACTTGTTGCAAAACTGACCAAAACTTACTTCGATGGGAATTCCTACCCCACTCACCGTATTTATTGCCCCTGACCAATTATCAATTGTTCCGCTCGATGGCTCATGGTCTGACTAAGCAGCACTTTCATTCTTATGAAGATGTCATAAATTGGGTCGACTCGTAGTTAGCTTAAAAAACATGTCGTTTTTCGGCAGTGAAATTCAAATGTTACCAGAAAGATAGGAAAAAGTAGTGGCTAGCGATAGAAATACTTTCAGTGAAATGTTTCTTACTAATTTTGGAAATAAAGTATTACTTTTCATGAAAAATACTCAAGGACCAAAAGGGTCTTTGCACAAGGAATGAGAACAATATACCTCAGTGCTTGTTCGAAATTCCTCGCACCTGAAGAAGGCCAAAGCATACAACGGCGGAAATGTCGTACAGATGGCAACCAAGATGAGAACAATAGTCTGAATAATGTAAATAGTGTAAATACTTCCTCATATTTGAAATATGAACACATTCTTTTGTTTTATTGTTTACAGTAATTAAATAGGGCGGCTCTACCAAAACGTTGATCAAATTGTTGCATTGGAAATTTGTGGTATAAATAATTGTGCACTGATAAAACAGTTAAATGTTTGCGAAAAATCTGTTTTTAATGCGAGGAAAATGTTTCAATAGTAAACAACTTCACCAAATCCATTCCCAAGAAGGAACTGTTCAGTTTGTACCAGGAGAATCATTGATGCCGTCAAGAAAAGGATGAAGGGAAATACACAAAGAATCACGAGAAAGATGACAAAAGAGCTGGATATTTTGGATAAGCTGTTAAGGAGGATTGTGAAAGAGGATCTGAAGCTAAAACAATACAAGATTCAATGACGACAGCTTCTCTCAAGTTACTTCAATCAAAAACAGATTGTTAGATGGACGAAAATGCTGAAAGAGATGCAGCTTGCTGAAAACAGTTTTCATGGACGAGACGCGGTGGTCAGGTACCAATACGACAGAGTTTATACCACTGAAACATTTCGAAGATATTAGAACACATTTCAAGCGTGGGACATATACTAGTATCATGCTTTGTGCTGCTGTTACTTCTAATGCTTCAATATCGCTATTGGTGTTCATTGAAGAAAAAGTAAATTTGAAAAGCAGAGTTTCTAACCAATGTTAGAAAAAGATATTTGTTGCCCTGGTTGTTAGCCACATTTAGAAATTGCTATGACTTTACTCAAGCTGGAGCTCCCGCGCATACGAACAATCTAACGCAAAACCGGTGCAGGAGATATATTCGTTCATGTTTTGACAAATCAATTTGGACTCCATCAAGCCCTGACATTAATCATATAGACTTAGCGATACGGTCCATATTTCAGAACGATGTTTCACGTATCTCTTATTCAAGTGTGTCATACCTGACGTAGAGGTACAATTTGAGCAAATAGTTGGTAAAGAAATAAAGTACTTCAGTTGTGTAACATTAAAATTCATGGCAAAATTAAATTCTAAATAAATATAAAATATTTTCAATCGATATAACATTCAAACTGTTAACTTTCATTATCCAAAATCTAAAACATTTTTATTTTAATATAAAATCTATAATAACTAAATGTATATCCTGAATGTGGTATAAAACTCCACATAATTTTATTTATACGTTATAAAGTCTGAGTCTTTTTTTTTATAGCCATGAGATATTTCATTATTATTAGGATAAGCTTTTCATCAGAAAATACGGTTAGTATCCGGATTTTACCTATTTAGTATTTCTGTTTTTCGATAACTTTATATGAATTTCTTTTTACCATTTATGATTTAAAAAGCATAATTCATTCTTACATGCATCAACAAACTTAATCAAATGAATCCTAGATTGAATCCAGAAAACATCACCAATGCAATTTCACTGTCTTAAGTTCTTCATTTTTGACAGAAGAGATAAACTTGTCGTTTTCTTTAAAATATTTAGTGAAAAGAGATAGACTGATAATTTGCCATGGTCATCCCATTTTTTGTAATTAAAATTCAATATTTACTGAAATCCGAAATTTTAAATTTTCTTGTAATTGTTTAATTTAATAATTACATTTTTCCATATGCTTTGTTAGATGGGACATTGCTTTAGAATAACCGACAAGACGAGTCAAAGCTGATTATTCATCAAAAAGAGAGAAATTCTTATAACGAACCGAAGACATCATTATCTACCTTACTATTTAAAACTTCTGGCTGTATACCCTTCTTCATTATGTTTTAGTTCATAATGTATAGATCGATCATCTCGGCACCTATTTATAACATGCTTATTTTAACAATACCTTCATAATAAGGAATAGAAAATATTTGTAAGGAGAGATTCAATGTACAAGATATTCCTTTCAAAATCTGAGTTTGTTTCAGCCATTTTTACTAATCCATTGTAGATATTGTGCCATTCACAGCTATATTTTACATCTATCTTTTACTTCAAGGATGAAACAAGAAAAGTATTAAGTACAACATCTACTTACTTACAATCCAAATTGTTCCACCTTTAGGAAATTAATATGTTGTTTTTATTTTCAAGATGACAAGGTGCATTATCAGTTCGTCAATTTTAAACTTCAACATTCTAATAAAAAAGAGAGTTCATGACTTTCTCAGTTATTTTTTACACACGTGTCTTACTGTCTTAACAATCAATTTACTCATATGACAAGGACAGGATCGCCCAATTGACAGCAAAAACGCAAAAGAAATAACCGCTCAATCATTTCATGCAGTTCACTGAAGAAGAAAAGGAAACAAACAGTGTCTACACACGCCACACGTATATAAACTTTTGTTGTAAGGTGTCACTGTCCAAATCAATCTACGAATTATATTATATCTTCATCGCATACATTACTACTTACTACGGAGGAGTATAACAGTCAATTGTAATGAAATCTGAGCACCAGATTTTTTTTTACATTTATTTTATTTGAAAATGAGGCTTCCTTTTATTCTCTTTTTGAATAGTGAATGGTTATGGAACCGATGATTGTTTTGAAAGAATTTTGAAATACCAACAGGGGCATTTTCAGTGGAGAGCAATTTACCACACTGACTGTTCTGATGTGTATGTATGCGTATGTGTATGGTATTAACAAAATTCTAGGTCGATGATCTTTAACAATATTTATTTATGAATGCTATTTGTACGAAAAGAACTTTTCACAGCGAATAAAACTCTATTACATACACAAAAAGAACCGATAATGATAGATTAAAAATAGTAATTCTGATTTGTATAAGACATAAAAATAAACATTTTAATGAAATAATTCGAAGTATTTGAAAATTCGAGGATGAAATCTTAGTTTCATAAAAGCAATTGGAAGTTGTCATAACAATACAATTTTTTTGTTTGTCGGAATTTGGTGTTCATTTGAGCTTTACGGTTTGTGCAATAATAAAAATCTAAAGAATAATACAAATTCTAAAAGAAATCCAGAAAGTTAGAGATTTTGAGGAAATGGTTTTAATTGATAATCTTGTGTGAAAGGTTTTCACTGATAAAGAATTTTGACATTAACCATTTTTAACTCGTAATATTATATATAACATATAACATATAACTGAAAATAGAAACCATTCTCGATTATAAATCATTTTCGCAACCAGTCGATTGAAATTCCATAAAATCAAGTCTCATATGATGTAATTATATAGAGATATCTTTAGCACGTTCTCCTTGGTTTGCACGTAAAACAATTCTACAAAAGGCTTAAAGCACCTTTTATGACATTTGTGTCACAGATTCTACAAAAATGTAAATATAACTACATTTTAACCTTTCTGTGTGAGGGAATTATTCTGAATAATTTTAAAGTGTGATATTTAGGCTGCAACATCAAAACTTTCAGTTGTCAGTCTTTCATTTCAGAGCTTATTGTAAATTAAATGTTATCAAAGAAAATAAATCTTGTGTTTGATTTACAAAACCTCAGTAAAAAGATAAATATACTTTGCTTGTGTGTTTTGTTTCCTTATTTCTTTTTCACTTTGAAGTTAACATTATTTTCCATTCTTTTAAGTAATTTTATGATACAATCTCCAAAAAAGGCTCACTTTATTTAAATAGAGACATTATCCTTTTTTTAAAAAAGGAAATTATCAATAATAAATTCATAATTTTATATAGCAAAGAAAGTTTCAAGTTTTGTACAAATTGTCTTATAAGAATTAATTACATGCATGTATATATTTGTACAAGTATATATAAAAATACTTTATAATGTGTGTGTGTCTGTTAGGGCGTGTGGGTGTGTGTCTACACAGATGTATATGAGCAGGCATGTATATGTGTACATGTGTGTACAAGCATACAAAATGAAAGGATCTAATATGTTTATATGCCTGGCTATTTATGTACACCTATATGCAAGTAATATATATTAAAAATACTTTCTCATTTCGGAGGAATGATTTAAAACCTAACACCAAACGTCTTTGATATAGACATAACAAATAAACAAGAGTCGGACATTTGAGTTGATAACCTATCTAATGTAATTTAATTTCTGACCAATACTTATCATCAGAGATCCCAGGATATTTCTCTTGTATACAGTTTCGTCTTTCTTTCATTTTAACCTGAGTAAACCAAATAAAACATGCGCTCTCGGCAAATAGCGTCGTTGATAAATTTTCCACTTTGTATCATCTTCCCACCGATTCTCTTAGAATATTTTGCTTTCTTTCATTTCTGTTTGTGCATTTGTTTATTTACAACACTACTTTCTTAAGGATACATATCATCAACACTTAGAAGAAAGTTTTTTTCGTATATGTCATGTTGCTATTGGTTTTCTGTGCTGCGTCTCCTCAGGATGTGATCAATCCTGTCCTTGTATCTCTTAATACACCTTCATTTCTCTTTTTTCTAATGAAGTTTTTTTTCTGTTTCTTAATAGTATTGCATCATTCTTCTTTGTAGACTTGTGTCTTAATCTATACTTATATTTCAACAGAAAACGGAGATTTTTTATACATAGATAGTGTTCTTGCTTATTTAACATAAAGTCATTAAAATAATTTAGTGACAGTCATGAATATAACAAGGTACACCTGATATGATACAAAAGGTTATTTGCAAGTAGAAAATATAGACTACTAAGTGAAATTTTCACCAACAGCTATATTTACGTCGATAAAGATGCTGATTCAATTTAGTTGGACAGAAACATTTCATTGTACATCAGATGGACTTTAAAACAGTATGTTCTAATGCTAAAATATATAGAACAACTTAAATGCTTATTTGTAAACATAAAAAAATCATTTTATGGATTTGAATAAAGTGAAAGAAGCAGAAATAATTAGTTTCATCTATTCTTAAAGGACCAAACTTTCGAACAATCATTAAACGAGTATCGTGTGTATATAAACATGATGAATAATTCAGCAATAATTATATTAATTTCAGTGGTGATTTAATTGCAATTGTTATATATTATGTGACCCACAGAATGTAATTTCGCTCAAAAGTAATAATGCAGGCTGGCAAACAAAATTATAATTATATTAAGGCAGGTGGCAAAACAAACATTTGGTTATATTGAAGTAATGTGATTGTATTTTGCTGAGCAGACAGAAATATGATTTAACATCAGGAACAATGGCAAACTATGTATGTTGTATTAAGGTCTAAAAAATATAAACCATGGAAAGACAAAAATTGTGATGACGTCAAATGCAGCTAGCCCAAACAATATTAATGCGCAAAGAATAAATATTTTTGCTTAGACAAAAGATGACGCATCTGTGACCCACAGAATATTAATTCAGTCAAACAGAAAATATTAAACAATGGCACAGGAATGTGATGACGTCAAAGGTAGCTGATCAATGGTAATAATAAAGTGAAAAATGATAAAAAATGCGCCTGGACAAAAGATGATGAAACTGAACTGATGTTGATATATGTCAGCATATATATGATCTGGTTTTCCCGGTCGAGCTGAAAAAACGGAGAGGGCTCGGAAAGAACGCAGGGAAGAGAAAACAACTCTAGGCAGTCACACCCTCGTACGTGCGTGCCGTCCTATTACTACTACTCTACACACACAATTGTCACAGAAGGGAATAAAGATATAAGATTATATATTTTTTATATATACGTGTTTGTTGTTCATCGTTTGTCGGCCAAGACGATCATCATTTTCATTTGCAGGTTAAACATCATACGTTGCTTGAGTATATAACACAGCGTCAGACTAAAATAAATATGAATCTTGTAAACAGTAACCTACCTCAACACTTTAAGATCTTGACCGCTTATCATATTTGTAGATATAGAGTTTCAAATTAATGCCGGAGTTATCAAAACGAACCAAACTTAGAAAGAACATTAAAAGGATTTAAAATGAATGATTGTGATAGAAGATCAACACCATGCGAGTTAAAAGAGTGCAAAAGAAATCTAGTTGTCAAACTATACAGAGGAATTGTCGTTAGTTTAATCTATGCAATGATATGCACTTGATCTAATTTATGCTATGTAAGTTATTTCAGCATTTACCAAATTTGTGTAAATTTATCGTTAAATATATTCAGATAACCTTACATTATAGTCTGAATTTTAAAAGATTTGAAAAATGACTTCAGTTAAACCTGATCCGGCAAATTCGGAAGACAAAAATAACTTTGGATATTGATTTCAATGAAATAGTTGTTTTTTTTTTTATTGAAAGTAAAGAAGCAATCCAGTAATACTTTATCAACATGTGAAGTAAAATATATACAAGAAGCCTATTTTGTATGACAACCGCATTATATACTTTCAAGTGACAATATTGCAAATATGTTCACATAATCAGCCAGTAAAATTAAATTGAATAAATTTAGCACCATCTTATTATTATTATTTTTTACAAGAATTCGATTTCCGCTATGGTTGCACTACCTACCGAATCTGCGGAAAGACCTAAGGCAGGTCGTGGTGTGTGTTATGGTTCCATTTAATATTTCTTCTATCTCCCATAACACCCCTAACGTTACATAGACAAAATTCTCCTTAGTGTGTGGTCTGTACTTACCAAAACATTTTTTTGTATATCTCTTAAGTTGGGGTTTCCAGGGATTCTTTCAATGTGTTGTTTTGTTCCATTTTCTTATCATTCCAAGTGCACCTACTATTACTGGTACCCTTCTTCTTCTTCTTCTTCTTCTTCTTCTTATTATTATTATTATTATTATTATTATTATTATTAATGGACTACCTTTCAATATTTGTCTATATTTTGGGGATGAGGTATTTTAATTATTTAAAATATTTCAAATGTTCAGACTGTTGTCCTCCTTTTTGTTAAAAATATTCATGACGCTTTATACGCTCCAGCATCCTTCATGTGATTGTACACCGGTAGACTAAATAAGGGGTTCATTTCGAAATTTCAATATCCAGAAGAAGGCTGGAGCGTACAACGGTCGTAACGTAGTGAATATGGCAACGAAAATGAGGACAACTGTCCGAAAAATGTAAATAGTGGGTTACCTCTCATTGGCCATTTGTAGGATCATCAAAATAAGTAAATAAATTTTAGTTGAAAGGGGAGTGTGAGGTTAAAGTAAAATAGTGATACACCCAGCGTTCACTTTCGCAATGGCTACCACAATCTAATTTTACGCCGCTCCTTATGAATTGTGATTGATCTTTTCCCAGGAGTAAAGTTTTCTGCATTGATTTTTCATTCAGTTCCAAAGAATAAACGAAGTGCATCGCGCGTGTAAATAGTTCATCGATTTGCATTTTGTTTTACTTCAATACTCAAATACAAATCACCCACTAATATTTGCCGTAACGTTAACGTTAAGAAAAATCGTTTTCATAACACAAAAAGATTTATTAAAATGTTAAAGATTTACATGATAAGATGGTGTATTACTTTCACATTTGAATAAATAATATTTTTCAAACCATTATACACCATTATAGACATTTCTTTGGTAAACACAGGAACTGTTTGGAATGTTATCAACTAAAACATATCTAAATGATGCTAAATGATGCTAGCACATGTGAAAGAGAATTTCCTTCAGAAAAGATAACAATCTTTAAATTTTTGGAAAATTTTGACGAAAAAATCAAACTGCAAATACTGATAGCAAGAAAATAAGATTTTAACAGCAATGATTTTCTTCAAGCGATAAAAAAATATAACTGACATGTGATAATTGATTCTGTAAATGCTGAAGAGAGACGCTGTTGCACTTTGATGATCTCCAGGCAAAAGAAGCAACCAAATGGCTCTCATTTGTTTTGGCGAAATTTGCTTTCTTGGAATACGCATAACCAAAAAGCCCAAATATACGGTAGTGCTGATAAAAAAATAAGTAAATATGTAAGTATTTTTGTATTGTATTTGTCTGTCTCTTTGTGTGTGTGTATGTGTGCGTGTGTGTGTGTGTGTGTGTGTGTGTATCTTTGCAAAGATAAAACGCAAGATTAACAACATTCCTTTTTGGTATGAGTTTAACAGATATTCACTGTATCTGAAAAGAAGAACCAAAACAAAATATAAATATTTGGATTTGACCTGAACAATAGGACTGAGATCATATTCCCATTTCAGTCATTTTAATTATCTGCCAGAATAGGATTTTATTGTTTGCTATTGCTACTGATGATGTAATTTACACGGAGTCAGTCACTAGTTCGGTGAGTTATTACAAAATGTTTTTGAATGACTTGTTCTGAAACACGATAATGAACACTACCGCATAAGTAGGGCAAAAAGTTGAATTTGAGATTCAAGTTTAATATTCTCAGTAGTTTATTGTTAAATTTGTGTTTTTACCACGAATATTTTTTCTCTTAATTATTTCCACTACTTTACGTACAGTTATGGCTATCGTCATCGTGATCACGATATAATGACACAATATGAAAGTAATAAAGTTCAAGATTTTATCTCTGTTTACCAAGACTCAATATTTTCCAGCTGAAATGTTCTGCACTAACTATCGTTTGTAATATCTGCAAAAAAGTATAATGAATATTTCGGTAATATTCTAATAGATAAAAAAATCCGTTAAGGGCATCTACTGTAGTGCGATGATTAGCAATGTTCAATTCCCACAGATTGCTCTATTGTTATAACAGTGTTTCAGACTGAGCTATGATTGGTAAATAATTATAAAAGTGAATGTCGTAATGTCTGTTTTCGTTTCTGAGATGAGAAATTATCATAATATTTATTAGGACTAATGTCTTCATCTTTATTGTTATTATCTAAAAATTTTGACTGTTGTACCCTAGGGCCTATTTTAGGTGTTTGTTCATCCGAGTAATCCATATAGAATTCTGACATGAATATATTGTTCGTGTCCCGCTGTCCGAAAAGTGAACATCAAAA
Organism: Ascarosepion bandense; assembly: GCA_037127315.1. Taxonomy (NCBI): domain Eukaryota; kingdom Metazoa; phylum Mollusca; class Cephalopoda; order Sepiida; family Sepiidae; genus Ascarosepion; species Ascarosepion bandense. The sequence goes on along the minus strand of JBBBDQ010001625.1, from coordinate 1,213,012 downwards.
ATAAGAAAGAACAAGAGATATATTTAGTTATGGACAGTAGAATAAGAGCAATATACTCATAGGCTCATTTCGAAATTGTCTGAAAGTTATCCGGAAAGAAACACATTTATATAAGACCAGAAGTCATAATTTTCTAAACTTATGATAACAGCAACAAAGGTGAAGGCAATATTCCGAATATAAATCATGTAAATAGGTATTGAAACATCATCTGCTGCAAACTTGCGTAGCTTTTAGAAATTAAAAAATTCCAGTGTATTTATTTTCCATTTTGGGTAAAAACAAAAAAAATGTAAGTGGATAAATCATTTTTCATGGGAAGTAGGTAATGAGAGGGATTAAAATGATCTAAGTAATCATTTCTTGTGTTTGATGATATACAATTCAGCAAAGCATTCAAGAATCAAGTTAAACAATCTTCTGATTTCTAAAGAGTTAAACACAAACAGATTTGGCTTAAATTTGATTAAATAAAAGCCCCGTGCTGGATAAGAAAAGTGCATTTACTCTGTCAAAATTACGTTTGTTAGAGTCGCGCACATGGCTAGGCGTTCAATGCGCCTCTCATCCACGGTGGAAGCGATTAAACTTCGTCGGTGTAAATTTCTCTAAAACTATACGGTTAATACTATTACTTGAAAATTATGTGGTGATGGTTTTGTTCCTGAATTAAGTAGCACTAAAACAAATAATACCGAAACTTTCTAATCACAAGAACGCTAGACTAAAGTCGAAGATTCACCGCCAATGTAATTAAAGTTGATTATCAAACGAAAACCTGTGATTTGTGTCTATAAAGAATGCAACTAGTCATTTAAATCGAACAATTTTCCTTATTTGGTATCCATTGCCTTACTAACACTGATGTCGGATATTAAAGATAAAGATAAAACCAATTTTGATTTCATGATAAATGTAGTAGTGTTTTTTTAGTTGGTACGATGTTAGAAAAATGACAGAAAAGTGTGAGCAGGAAAACGAAAACACTCGATAATATAAAGGAACTTAGAGGAAAGAATCATGTCATTTTATCAGTATCAGTATCAGTATTTATTACACGAACATAAATTCATACTAACAATGACAATAATTTAAATTATGATGCACCAACGATCAATTGAATCAACAGTTGAAGCCTTATCCAAATTCAAGAAAAAATAAAAAATAAAAAACAGAACAAAATTCAAAGCCAAATACAACTTTGCAATTAATTTTGGTTTATATTCTGATATATTTACTTCTTCCAATTCAACTGTAGAGATTAACACACTGAGTATGTTCTTTTTAAAAATAATTTCACCGCAAGCAAGGTTATAAAGCCGCTAAGACGTATGGGATACTGAGAATGAAAGAAACAGAGAAATCGTTGGGGAGAGAAAAGGTTTTAAAAGATGAGGATGCAGATAGACAGAATATGGCGATTTGCGTTGCATTTATATTTTTGAAGATCGTAGTTGAGAAGAAAGAAAAGATAGATTAATAAAAATATGAAAAATTGCTGAGTTCTTATGCAAGAAATGCGAATGAAGAAACCATTAGCATAGAGCTTTGCAATTTCAAGAGTAAAATTATTAAACCTAGCCGTCTATCTAATTAATCAGTTAAGTGTCATACGTAATACACGCTTGGTGGATCACTTTCTCTTTCTGGCTAGGAAGAAGATTTTCCCGTAGTAGACATGTTTTTTTTTCAGTTAGAATGGTTGCTAACGAAGACTATAGACCTGTTATTCAACCCATAACTAGAGGGAGATATGGATTTATATATTTCCAAAAGGTATTTGCGTGACGATCCCGACTAGAATCCAAACTTGGTGCTGCGATTTCACATGCAAAGATCGTTATCCATTACATCAATCCACACAACCTCTGTAGTAGTGCGCTTCAATTCATGATGTCGACATACTAAAGTAGAAATCTCATCAAAACAATTACCATAAAAGTATTTGTGGCGAAACACCAGAACGTTATGTTACAGCGGTAGACAAGTGGCAAAATAAGAGGGTCTGGTCAGGACTGATGGCATCGCATAAGAACCAGACCAGATATGACAGAAATATTCGAAGCACACGCCAATGGTAGACTTATAAAATTTGCGATATAATATTCTGGTGAGAACTAACACGACACAGTGAACCAAGAACTAACACGACACAGTGAACCAACTTCCCTACCAGCAGACCTAGCAATTGATTCAATATAATCTTCCAATTCATGTCAGTGGAAAATTTTAGATCGAGAAGGCACAATCAGTTACTCTCCCGAAGGTTAGCTTCAGCCATGCCTGATAAGGTTCTATTATACGATTAAAGAAGAACAATTTGTTTTGACGCAGTTAAAATTTAAAAGTATTTCTGACTCCACTTATCAACACATTCAATGCTATTATCAAGATTAGCTGCAATTTAACTATCAAATCTATCAAACTTACCATTACAACAGGATTTAATTCTTGTGTCATTAACATAGATACCGGGTTGAGAACTGATGATTTACAACATTGAAATGTTGTGATAAAAACGACATGGAGAAGAAAGCTAAATAATAAAACAAATCTTAATAATAAATCTTTAAAAGCCACTATTGAAATAATCTGAGAATTATCACGCAGAAGTTAACTGAAGAATTAGTTATGTTATTGCTATTTCATGGATCAGAGATGACAAGAATTTTTTCGCACGGGAAAATATCAAGCTAAACATAAAATTCTCTCACTAGGTAAACACCGAAAATGTCTTTGCCTATAGACTGCATTGCTCAGGTTCGTTATTTCATGAATGAATAAATCACAGATGTTTTCTCTCTGGAGATTATTGCAGTAATTGAACATGATGCAAAGATATATGGGATGAAATAAATGAATTCATTGCTACAAATTTCCCCTGCAATATTAGTTTATTCAATAAATAATCGAAGAATAATATTTAAAAAGCACTCACACATACACATATATAATTATAAATTCAATCATTAGCAAAAAATTATATTTGGCAAAAGAATGGCTAAATTAAAAGAGTGCTCAATACAAAGTTTGCCTGACGAAACCATCTTAGCAGCCTCTGATATATATATATATATATATATATATGTGTGTGTGTGTGTGTGTGTGTGTGTGTGTGTGTGTGTGTGTGCTATTTTAAAGGATGAGCAAACAGGTAAAATCCCAACTTTTTAACTTTTTAACTCTTGATTTTTACAGACGTAAAGTTTTCTAATATTGAGCAATAAATACAAATTCAAATAAATTGTTCTTTTAATCCCACCCCATTTTTAACTTCCTGTGATTGGGTTTGGGTTTTTCCGGTATAGAAATCTTTTAGTATATTTGAATAAATAAAGTTTTTGTTTTCGACCGTTGCTAATGAAGCGAGAATTTTCTCGCTGAAATGGACATCCAACGAAATTAAATTTCGGAATGTTTTAATTACTTTATATATATATATATATATATATATATATATATATATATATATATATATATATATACCCTACGTTTAATAACTATAGACAGTATCCTACTGCATTTAGTCCTATGCGTGTCATATATTGAGACGGGGTTTTCGACACTATTGTGTTTCGTAAACTGACTTTCACTGGTTCGTTCACTGGTCCCGCAAGATTGTCCTGATTGAGATTCTTGTACACCGTGCTTTAATGATTTGTTCTTCTAGCTTATTAGACGGTAAACTTGTAAAGCTACACAGTATTTTTGAGGCTAATGGGTATCCCTCAAACATAGTTAAACGAGTTATTTTTAAGAAGATCAGACGGTTTGAGGAACCAGCTGTTTTGGGATCAAGTCGTTGTCCCATTTACCTTAAGGTGCCTTGGATTGGTAGGAGATGTCAAGTTATTACTGATAAAGTTTCAGCTTGTATTTCTTCTTGTTTCTTTTCCGTAAAATTACGGACTATTTTTCAAACTAGATCCGTGTTCCCATCTTTTACGAAAGATAGACTGTCCTATCTATGCAGAAATTTGGCTATTTATAAGTTTAAATGCCGCTGCGATGTGGTGTATATACGACGGACGAATCTTTGATTGGAAACGCGCGTATCACAACATGTCCCCGCACATATTCGTTCCAGTAATTCTGGACGTAATACAAGACCTTCTCAGGCGTTCAGGAGCTAACCATTGGTCAGCATTTGTTAAATAATTAGGATTGTGCCTCCATGTATGAGGACACTTGGTTCTCTGTCCTGCATAGTGATCAAACCGCTTATCATTGCGTGTTCTTGAGGCTATTTATTTAAAATTGCATTGTCCTAGTTTGTGCCGGCAAAAGAACCATTTCATAAGATCACTGAGACGTTATTTTTTTCTAATTTTATTAACTCTTTTAAAGCTTTGGTTTACACCCCCCTTACGTTTTAGTTATTTTAATAAATTTAATTTTAAACGAGCTTCAACTTTCCTTCTATTGTAGTTTACATTTAATTTTTGTGTTCCATTAATTATAAGACCCAACGAATGTCCTATGAATAAGTGTTGGCCGAAAGATGTCTAAGGTCTAAAATTTAAAAAAAGGAAAAAAGAAATAAAATATGACGTCCCATTTGTTTAAATATATATATAGCTGCCGGTATAAATAGACATTGTTCCTTATAATTGAATTCTTGAAGTGAAGAAATGGGTTAATTTAAATAATCACTAGTTAATTTTTAGTCTGTTTGGGATGATTAAAAATATAACAAAAATAATGAAACTATTGTAATTTAGATATTCCCTGTTAATGGTAGGTCAGTAATATTAAGTAATATTAAGTAATGTTTTAGATTTGATGATCGCTCATTCAGAAATACAAGATAAGTAAAAAAAACAAAGACTAACTATAACTAATAAAAGCTTACCAATATTTTTACTCTCTACTTTCTTGTTCCTTTTTAACAGATTATGTAAACGAACCAGCAAACTTGATTCCTATGAACGCGCGTCACCTTCACGGTAGTGTAACCGCTGCATTCTCTGGTACGATATTTAAAACTTAGGCAGGTGTATTGTTTTTGGTGACCAGCGCCAGTACGAGTCATATCTAGTGATTTCGACGAGGGATCAGATTATACCTTAATTTACTCATATTTTTTAAAACTAAATTATTAAGATAAGATAACATCTTCATTGTTTCACTCATAACTTTTCGAATAGTGCGTTCTTGATGTTCTTCAGGTATACGTAGCATCTGGTTATTTTTCAGATTTCTTTAAGTGGAACTTTAATTTTCAAACACAAATGCTTTATAACTCTCGTCAATTAAACATTTCTTCGGCTCCAAACAGCAAACCTTAATCTAATAGCTTCATATAACGAAAATTATATACTATAGTATATACTTACTCTAAACAAGCGGTGCTGGTTTAATAGTTGGACTGTTCAAATTAATATAACGAAAATTTTGAGTAGGCTAGTGGTATATACTATAAGCTATATGAACATTATCAGATGCAGCAAATGTCCTAGGAAAGCAAATAAAGTAGACTAGCTTAAACAGAAATGTGAGTACAATCCAACAATTCATGAAACATTTTATAACTCTTTTATAGTCATTTTTTGTTTTATTCTCTGTTGGTCCATCGTTTCATTAAAGTTTCATTAAAGTCGCGTTAATGTAAGCACTGTTATTGCTGTCTTTAACTTCCAAACTCTTTTTACCGCTCTTAGATTAAAGGACAGTGAACGAAAATATTTATCAGGTTTTTATATTTGTTGACGCAAAGACATGAATGATGAACTACTAACCAAAAACAGGTTAAAAGATATTGCTTCAGGAAACTCTAATCAGTTTGTCAGGATTTAAAGTAATCCTCTTCGATATTAAATAGTCAGAGGAGAATGAAAGAAAAATACGACGTCTGTGTGAAAAACGCCTTTCACATTATACATGACAAGATTTCATCATAGACAAGTCAATCCATTTTTATGAGGCGAATTCAACAAATAGAATCGAAGAACATCAATATTTTCATTACAAAATGGCTTTGCCAACAGCTAAAGACGTTAATCGTTACTTGAAATCTATTGAATTGAAAGAAAATCACACGATAATGTCTAATAAAATAAGAAGAAAATTTATGAAATAGCCAGTGCATTCATAAATGAACTTACTAATTACATTTTGAGTCGTTTTTCGTGTTCTTGCCGCTTTAAATAACTCAACTACTGATAAAGGAAACAACACTAAACATAGCAAGTGATGATCAACAATGAGTATTTCTTGAAAGATGTTCGTCTCATAATTCATGAAATAACAAAAATCACATAGAATGTGGATGTACGGATGCGTGACCAAAAAGGCCCGAAAACTCAAATCAGTGAGTTTAAATTAAGTTTAATTCAATTTCGCATAAATGCCATTGAGAAAAGCATGAACCCATTTCTTCTCATCAAAATACAACTTAAATAGTAGAGTAGACTGAGCTGTCTATCTTTGATTGGTAACAAGTTTCAGAGAGGGAAAACTTTGAATTCAAAACTGTGGAGAAGTTAACGGAAACCCAGTCCACGATATTTGACAAAAGGTCATAGTAAACTACAAATAGAGAAACATTAAACCATCCATCAGCGTCTACATCAAGGCAGATAACATTATAAATGCTGTGTTAAACGACTTACTCTCATTAAATAGTGTTACCTAAGTGTGATAAAAATACTTATAGCTGGGAATATAATAAAACAAAGAGCAGAGAGGAAAGAAACTCTTTTTATCTTAACTGGTCATCTTTTTATTCTTTAACTGGTCATCCAGTTATGTTTTCTTGAATGTTGTTTTTCATATTTCACAAAGCAATTTTGGATTCTTAAAGTTCGGCTCCTTAAAGTGAATCAAATTAACATTTGATAAAAAATATATCCAAAATGTTTACACTCAGAATAAAATGGAAGAAAATGATGTGTAATTCAAGCAACATAATTTCTATGATAATCCTAATTTAGCAAAGTCTGATGCCTCTTAGCCTTGTTAGCATCAGCAGACAACTTACAACTGCTATTCGCGTGCAACTTCTAACAGCAAAATGTTGGAAAGGTGACAGTTCCCAAGAGCATTGATGAATTCAGCATCAAGAGAGTGGCATACACAAGAAATGAAGACAGTATCAGTTAGCATGTTTCGATTAATTTTGTTTGAAATCAAAGAAAAAATATATGTAATACTAAAAGTAAATGAATGTCATTTCTTAAAATTTTTATTTTATTTTTGTCAAGTGGAAATGTTATTGATGCCTGTCGTTTTAAATTTGCAAAGTTAATTTACTCTAATTACAGTCGTTGGTTCGATTTCTTTTTTATTTTGTAGAAAAAAGAATAAAAATAGAAATGGAAAAAATATCGAACTATTTTTTTCTAAAATCACTGACACACATATGAAAATCTGAGAAACGAAAGCAAAACAAAAGATTTTTGCATGTGAGAATCAAATTGTGCTAAATCACTAAACATCGCATATTACATTATTGCATCTTAATTTTCTAGAATCTTCATAACTGACTTATGCTATTAATGTCATATCTAACATATTTTCTATTATGACTGTAATAGTAATTCACAGCGTGTCATTCGTATAATTTTCACTTGAAACTTACTGGTGAAAATAAATTTACTTATTAAAGTTGGAAAAAATTAAAACTTCACCATTTAAAATAATCTTTAAATGAATTTGTACAATGAAGCTTTATAAGTTCAAAGATAAATCTTCGTCACACATGGAAATTGATAATTTCTTTGAAAATATTAATTTCTATTTGTGAGTAAAATTAATATTACAAAATTAAATAAACACAGCAAGAATATTCAAGAGAAAGACTGAGTAGAGGAAAAATCAACTTGTTATTTATAGTAGTTAATATTCGCAGTTGTTCTTGCTATTTGGAAATATTTGGCATGGACTAAATTGTTTCCTGTCCAGTAAGTTCCTACTCTATTACGAAGGTTTATAATTTATTATTGTGCTTGCAATCGATAAAAACAACAAGAAAATACAATTATCACTTTTTGGCAGAACATTTTGATAATAACATTTTCCCCACTAATGACTAATATGCGAGGTAGGTAGTCTTACAGAGATAATGAGATAACTCAATGTTTTTTTTTTATCAATGGAAATACATTGATGATTGTATTTACATTCCAAAATTCACATAGACACTTAAAAAATTATAGAAACCACAGAAAATGGTAGCTTCAAAAACAAAAGTTTCTGGGGGTTTTCTGCGTCTGACGCAAGTACATAGTTCAGCAGTCAATGCATGAGAAGTTTTTTTTTATCATTTCATCCGAAGCAAGTCAATAAAGCGAGTAAGACGCAAAAGGTTACTGGATGTTAGAGAATATGATAAAAACACTAAGGAGAGGGGAGAATAAAAGAACAAGAATTTAGAAGTCTTATTCTTAAAATTGCATTTAAATTATTGAAGATCAAAGGGTTCCACAGGGAAGAAGTGCGAGAAAAGAAACTTTTAGCATAGAACTTACAGTTACATCTAGCCATTTCAACTGTAGAATGATGTTGATCTAGTCGCCAATCTAATACTGCGCTTAATTTCATAAAGTCTAGGTATCACGAAGGAAAGTTCATCAGAACAATTACCGTGTAAATATTTATAAAAAGACACAGGGAAGCTATGTTACGGTGTTGGAAAAGTAACTGAGAGCCCGAAATGCCAGGTTCAGATATTGCAGACTCTTCTTTGAATTTTATCAAAAATCTCTTAATATATAGAGGACCCACCAAATCAACCGTGGCAGCAATATTCAAACATAGACAAATGATAGACTTATAAATTTGTAAGATATATTATGATGAGAAAAATTGTATAGCACGACACAAGGAACCAATTTCATTTTCTTCTTCATGTCAGCGGTAATTATTCGTCTTAGAAGTCGCAATGATCAATTCTCCTGGAGGTTAGAATCATCCATGCTCATGGATGGCAAAAAGGTTTCTTTCAGACGATTAAGAGAGACCAGTTTTGTTTTTGAGACGTTAAAATTAACAAGTTTTAAGATCTTTGGCGTGCGCCATAGAGACCTAAAATATAGAAGTCGATGGATTCCGGTCAATGTCAGTAAACCTTTCATAAAGTGATAAGTATATCTTAATGGAAATGAACATAAAACAATACAGAATACTAGGTAATCAACGAAATACAATTGAAATTAAAACCAAAATAAATGTATTCGGAAGAATCAAACAGATTTACTTGTAGCAGAAAATTAAAGACATCATGGACAATTTTCTGCTTCAATATCAGCTGGAGGCAGAAGAGTTGATTAATATCTTGCAAAGGGCATTTGTGCGTAATCGAATGCAAAGAATTCAGCTGGAATTCGAACTTTGCTTTACAATATTTTGTTCCGAGCTGATATTCATTGCACAACAACACACATGTCACATGAAGTTAAAGAGAACTGAACTGACTTGCTGAATTAGTACCTGATACTTCCTCCATGCAGCTGTGGCAAGTTGTCTGTCACAAGCAATTTTCGCCTGACGCTGCAGGTAACAATCATTAAGGTGTCTACTGTGTATTCTACGATCGGCAGTAATTCTTTACATCAGATGTTCCTGGTACACCAGATATCAGGACACAACATCAAATGGTATCATGAAATCACATAACCATATTCGAATTTGTTCAACTTCATTCCAAATATGAAATATACAAAGAACATTTAAATGAATAGTTTATTTTATTAATTACTGTCATTCGCTAATTACTTTAAATATAAGTTACTTAAAACCAAACCAGATGTTTTATTAACATTATCACTATCTACATTTTCCACCTATTTATGTGTTACTTATCGTAAAACATGATTTATATGCACACCTCTTTTGCTAAAGATGCTGACCACTTAAAACCTCTGCCAAATAGGCAATCATTTTTACTGACAACTGATGTAATTATGAGGATCTCTAATTGAAAGCTATTATGCTTTTCATCTTTCTCCTTCTGGTGATCAACATAGAAGAAAATCAAAGGTTTAATCTGAAATTGAAATGGTAAAAGTAGTTGCTGAGTGATTTCATTGGTAAAGTGTTGGATTGTGAAAAGGCTTACAATTTTCTAATTTCTAGATAAATTATTTTGAATATTCTTATTTTTCGTTTCATCCCCACATTAATATTAATAAGTAGAAATTCAAAGATGGTGCAGATTATCTGATAAAAAAAAATGTAGTAAAATGATAATAAATTTGTATTCTACTTGATCATCAACGTTTGTGCGGGCAATCTATCTAAGGCGAAGTCAATAAAAAGCAGACCCTGATGCATCCAAATGAAAAATAGTAATAAAATAATGTTAGTGTAATACTGTTGGTTTTGTCTACAGCGCTTTAATACCCTCAAAGCCAAGAGAGAAGGAAGTGTTATTATACGCTAATAATTAACTAAGCTGCTAAAATGATGTAGAAATTATTCAATTTCTAAATCGTTTTAGTAAAAACAAAAGTGTGTAGAATTTTCTTTGGATTAATTCATAGTGTAATTTCGCGTAATTCGGAATGATCCATCATGAGGTACACGTATTTCAACTATGTTCATATTTCAAATAAAAAAAAGAAGGAATTTACATTAATTAGTATTTGCCTATATTTCTGAGAAGATTATTTGTTTATATATGAGGTAGGATTTACTATTGTCCCATCTTTGTTGCCATTTATACAACGTTTCGGCTTTTTTAAGGTGCAAAGAATTTCGTACAAGACCTTTTATTACGATCACTGCGTTATATCATTCTCATTCCTTTTTTGGTAGTCATGAGTTATCTCTATCTAAGCGAACTCTCTAAGTTACTTGTCCACCACTGTTGTAGCTTGGTATTGAACTCACAACTTTTGGGGCAAGTCACTTGGAATTAACAAACTTCTATATCCACTGGGCCATGTGTAACAGAAGTGCTGGCATTTATAAACCTAATGTTTAGTAACCACTTTTTTACCCGATTTCATATTGTAATTTTTTTATGTTAATGTTTTTCTCTAGTACTTTTTGATATTTTTTACTGCAGTTCTGACACTAATGATTTTCTCTGGCACTTCGTATTACTGGTTCCCATGTTGTATTCATCTCTATGCTTGGTCGCCTTAGGAGATTTTTGTAGCCTAGCATATGCGCTGATTCCTCAGGTTTACATATATTTAGTGGCGTTCTCTGTCTATTATTTCAACTTCATCCCATAGGGGCGGTGATCACCTTTCTCTCTCCATATATGGTCATCTACACCTGATTATTCTATCCCCACTCGTATTACGGCTTTGCAATGTTCTTGCAGCCTTACCTTAAGTGGTGGTGGTGGGGGCTGTTTCTCCTTTATATTTCTTTCCACAGTCTGGTTAGATGGAGATATCTCATTACTACCAAAAAAGGCTTTGCACATGGAAAGATAATGATATAACCCAGTGATCATAATAAAGTGTTCAGTTCAAAATTTAACCTGAAAAAGACCTGAGCGCACAACGGCCGAAATGCCGTACAAATGGCAACAAAGATGAAGACTAGTGCCGAATAATGTAAATAGTGTTAGATTATTTATATTAGATATTTTAATCGCTTGAAGTAGGTAGCTCGATCATGTTTATTAAATTGGCTTTCTGCCAAACATAATCGAACCCCAACAATTCACTCAAGGTCGTCAGAAGGTTAGAAAGATAAACTGTTTCGTTGGTATAAATAAATGAAAATTTATTTATCGAACAGCATAACATTAAATTGTAGATACGAAATTACTATCTGTGGAAATAATATAATAGAAAGTGTAGTGAGAAGTTTAAATAATTAAAAGTTCGTCCGTTTTAGTGAAATGTGAAATTTGATTGGTGCAGATAAAGATATAAATCTATGTTTTTGATGGAATGTATTAACGGGGTAGTAGTAATGTATTGTTTCTCAATTTCTGTTGTGGACGGCAAACAGGTAAACAGGAAAAGAGAGAAAAGTAAGACAGTGAAAGTGAGAGGATGCAAATGCAGGTCGTCGAAGGTTGCCGCATTATTTTCTTGCTACATTGTGTCTTATCTGTTTTCTGCTTCCTTGTCTCTTTGATTGACCCACCGAAAAACGTGAAATATGTAGCCAACTCTGATTACATGGTCAGTTTCCAACGCAAATTCATTTCCGGGAGGAAAGAAACACGATACAGGCAATTGAAAGTTGAATTTGTTGTTTTCTGCAAATCGCTCACTTTTTATTGGTGAATTAATATTTTCACACTGGTTCGCGAATTTTCAAACACCGAAGAAAAGAAAGTTCTTTTTATTTTGTACTCACCACAGGCCTACTTGAATTGAATGTAAGAGAAAGAATATATTTATCGATATAAGTATTTGGCTATTTATTGAAACTAATTATTTTCCCAAACCCTGCCCTTTCCTTTAATCTAACCCTAACCCATAACCCTAACCCATAACCCTAACCCTTACCATACAGTTATAATATTTTCTTATAATATGTTTTTTTTAAGATAGGCTACATACTATACCAGTGACAGAATTTTGTAGGCCACATTCAAAAGTTTGGTCACATAATATACCGGCACCAAATATTTTGTTATTGCTGACATGTTTGATTTGAAAATATAATTAGGACCTTATTTGCAACCCAAACCCTTACCATACAGCTATAATATTTTCTTAAAATACGTTTTTTAAGGTAGGCCACATACTATACCAGTGACAGAATTTTGTAGGCCACATTCAGAAGTTTGGTCACATAATATACCGGCACCAAATATTTTGTTATTGCTGACATGTTTGATTCGAAAATATAATTAGAACCTTATTTGCAAGCTTGTCCGCCAACAAAGTCTGGGTAACAGTGATGCTCTTCAAAATTTCTTTAAGATATCCACTTTGAAACAATTAGGAATGCATTGATTTTGGATTGGTTTATTACACAACTATAAAAGAATATTTTTATTTCCATTTCATGTGCTTTATTTACCCACTTCATTACATCAGAACTAAGTTTGTTGTAGAGAAAAAGATCTAAATAGTTGCTATCAAAAATGTATTTT